>JAQGDQ010000200.1:332500-402226 GCA_030141605.1 Tubiluchus corallicola
ATGCTTTTAAATAAATATATTAGGAACATTCAAATACTGAGCAGAATATTTTTTTGTATGCTTGTCTGGTTCACAGTCTTCAGATTTCTGCTTAAATATAGCGGTAATTTCTGGAAAAGTTTTGTGAGAATTATTATTATTCAGCGAGAGTTCTGTGGCGATTATTATCATTATTATTGAGGCTTAATTAAATATTCACAAAGAAATGCAAACAAAAATAAAGAACTTTTAAAAACGCTTTAACAATAAATCTGTTAAAAAACAATGGAACAATTTTCTACGATGAACTGGTTGCATTTGTCATTTATAATAACTGCGTACTAATTTTTTGCTTCTAAGGTTTTCCACTTTTTATAAGAACGAACAAAAGCGTAAATACTTCTTGAACTGAAATACACGTTTTCACGGCTACTTTGTGTTTATATTTTTCAAAATACCAATGGATTTTTCAGAAAAAGAGCCCCAAAGAACCTTCAGCAATTCAGACGACGCCTAATTGATGAAGTCTGCATTTGTTAAGCGCTAATCTATGATATTTCTTTTTTTAGAAAATTGCATTTTAAGTTTTTATTTCAGGTTGTGAAGTTGGAGACATTAACTAGAGCAGTTAAAACTAATAATTATGGTTCAATGTAAGAGCAGTGACGGATTCAGCAGGAAATTATGACATTTGAGTAGCTACTAGTTGTTGCTGTAAACGACCGGGAGAAACACAGGTAAATTCACAGTCGCACACCTGTTGAAAGCCACATTGTGACGACAGTTAAAAAAGATAGCAATTCTAGATGTTCTAGATTCAAATGCAATAAGTACGATCATTACTTAAAGTGACAAATCATTGTAGTATAATGCACAGTTGCGGTTTTTTCGCTAGTTATGTTTTGTATTCGGGTTTTGCTATTTTTTGCATTATTTTCTTGCTAAAATGTAGTGAAAATGTTTGCATTATTTACACACATAAATAATTAATCACTGATTCTGTACATCGAGCCAGAGAATGTAATATCCGCTTTACCGAACAAGAGGGCCAATACGCATAAAAAGCGCCCGAGCCCCGATTGTGCTGCGCCAAGCGGCTACGTATGTAGCTAGAAAGTACGCGACAGCGTCAACAAGCAACTAGAGGTAAAAGATGGGCAGTTAATTCACAAAAAATTAACCATTTTTATGCGCTGTAGTAAGAATCAAGTTGATGTGTTTAATTATTATATGAAAGTGTGTGTGTGTGTGAGTGAAGAGACAGGGTGGACCGTTGAATGTTACGTACAGTACTGTACTGTACACCGATCTCGGGTATCATTACATTAAGATTGTATTTGTTTTCAAATAGTGTAAATTGCGTTATATTTATAAATTAGTTGTCAACAGTATTACTATTGCTGTAATATTTTGTACTTTTGCTGGAGTTAACAGATTAATTATAAGACTAAAGTGGCCTGGCTTTCTCACACCCTGTTCAGCCTGATGTTTAAAGCATTTTATTTACAATAAGTGCAATTTCATGACCTGTTGACTGTTGTTAATATTTACACTTTTATTTTTGTAAATATTTGTAAAATGTGAATAAATAAAGAAATTATACTGTTAAAAATAGACCTATATGGGCCCAATATCTCTGTGTAACTGGCCAAAAGTACTCAACGTATCACAGTATGCGTGGCAAATTTAAATAGGCAAATCACAAATACATTTTAGTGATGAATCTAATGCATAAACCTATGTTTGGCCACAATCAGTGTGCATATAAGTGGACAGAGAAAGAAAATGTAAAGTGAAAAATAAAGATAAAAGAAGTTCGGATAAAATATGAAAATATAGTGTAGTGGACAAATTTGAAAGAAAAGGTAGGGATGAGAGAAAGAGAGAGAGAGAGAGAGAGAGAGAGAGAGAGAGAGAGAGAGAGAGAGAGAGAGAGAGAGAGAGAGAGAGAGAGAGAGGGGTGGATGGGAGAGAGGTGGCGAAAAAAGAAAGAGAGAAAATGATAGAGGATAGGGAAGCTCAAAATAAAGGCAAAAAAGTTAATGCAGTCCAAACGTTTGATGGCCCCACAAGGCAATTCTGTGCAAAATCGTTCAGTAAAGTCCCACTGATTTGTTTATGGGTCTGCTGTTATCAACCGTTTCTTGATGCAAGAATTAAATGCACAATAAAAGTTTTTATAACGTCATTTAATTCAATTTCGGTATCATAAACATTGATGCATTTGGGCAGAAGTTCTCCAATCGTGTTACTGTATCATTAGATTTACCAAACATTTTGATGCATTTTATTCCTTTCTGCTGCCGTCTCTTGCCTCTCTCTCTCTCTCTCTCTCTCTCTCTCTCTCTCTCTCTCTCTCTCTCTCGCTCGCCCTCGCCCTCGCCCTCTCCCTCTCCCTCTCCCTCTCTCTCTCTCTCTCTCCCTCTCTCTCTCTCTCTCTGCCTCTCTCTCTCTCTCTCTCTCTCTCTCTCTCTCTCTCTCTCTCTTTTCTTTCTCTTTCTCTCCGTCTCTTTCCCCCTTGTTCTCTCTCTCTCTCTTTCCTCCCTCGTTCTCTCCGTTTATTTCTCTCTCTCTCTCTCTCTCGCTCTCCCTTTCTGCGCCTCTTTTCTAAAATGTTACAGGTTGCCACCTCTTTCTTTCAAAATCTGCTACTAGGACGTGGTTGTAGCAGTTTTCGTAATTTAGTAGATCTAACAAACACCAGTTTGTGTGTTTGTAGGACGATAGACAAACGCAAATATTTTCATTGCCCCATAGTAAGAACAGACGTGAAATAACATGTGAGAATAGCTTTGCAAGTTTTGATTTAAAAACTATGTACTGCTATCGAGACAAAAATGCTTGTTGTGCACTTGTAAAGTTTTCATTATTTATTTACTGCTATTTGCATGACGTTTTACTTACAAGTCACTATCTGTATGTAATTTGTTCATTATTAGTTCTTATTAATCATCCAATCACATTGAAAATTTGCGTGATTTTTTAATTATGTTTTGTTTTCTTATTTACATTGTTTTATTTAGATCTTTGTATTAACTTTGTATTCGCAATTTGAAATACGTAAATGTGTATATTAGTAGAATTTTTCCCTGCAAATACAGGGACTGTATTATTATTGTTTTTATAATAATACAAAATAAATATTTGTTCATTTATTCATTTTATTTTTATTTTATTTCCAATTTTTTTCTTCCCCTGGTTTTCTGTCACTTCCCATTTATTGTAGTGTTGCCAGTTTGCTGTCAGTGTCCGTCTGTTTTCCAAGAACCCAGATTCAGTTTTGTTTATTGCTGTTGCTCTTCGTCCCCGATAATGTGTTACTCTCGAGGTTAACATTCAATTTGCGATGTGAAAATTACTGCTGAAATTGCCGTCTTGTTTCCCACGCTTCCACAAACGTATGACACAAAATGAGGTCATCGTTCTGTGATTCACTTCCGGCTAATCACTTCCGTTCTGGAAACGCACACGTTTGTCTAAATTGAAAGGATCTGGCTGTTTTAGTTATATTTTAAGGATTATTTTGTACTTAGAAGTAAACCTACAAGGTGTTCCAAAACAATGTACTACAAATGCTATAACTATATCACAGCATACTATAAGTGATGAGTGTACAACAACATACAAACTTAAGGCATACTAGACGGATTAACGCTCTTTCAGCAACTAATATATATTACAATATAATCTCTTACTATATGACTTAACACACAACCACTTTTTCTTTTAAATTTTGAACAACAAAAACCTACTTTTTCTTACAGGTTAGCCAATCTTCTGTGAAAAAAAAGGATCTTTTCTGAATTATACGTGGTAAGTAGAAATTTGCAGTGCGCGAACCGGTTATTACTTGTTGCTGCATGAAAACTCGATTTAATGCATGCAAACAAGATATTCGTGGTCTCAGGGCCTTAACCTCTCCTCCTTCCAGGGCTTCTGGTTAAAAGTGATGAGCAATGACAACGATGACAATGACCTGATGTGCACATTCCTCTCAGCATCAATAGTCAGGCAGTTATTATCGATCAAAACTATAATTATTGATTGTCGTCATCGATCAATCAGTCCCTATGCCTTGATCTCAATGTGTTCTCTTAATAGATCACAATAAGCGGTAGTCTGCAAACAGCTAATAGAATAGTGAGGCAAAACGGTTAAGATCGCTTGTTATTTGTCCGTCCTGCATGCTAAATATTTTTGAGATCTTTAAATTTTTGAGATTAAATTGTGTATATTTTGTATTTAAGCGTATTCATTGTATTACGTGCGCCTAACCAGCGTTTAATAGTGCAAGCTTTCTGCTAGGTGGATTTCAGTTTTGTATAAATACAAATACAAATTTCTTTTACACCGTTTTGTTTGGTTCACAATTTTTATATTTATTTATTTTATTTACACGTATTTACTCCTTTATTTCAGGCTTGAAGTCTGTAAACTACACTTAAAAGCAATGCAGTAAATGAAAGAAACTTACAAAACATACGAATTAGGCATATACAGGCCAGATTATGACCTTTGGGGCCCCAAGGCTAATGAAATTATGACCCCTCAGGTGGGCCACTTTCTAACTCGCTCGCAGTCTTGCACTCGTCTTGAATGTTTCTTACTCATGATATAATTCATCGAAATCTACATAGCTTGAAGTGGACTTATTACATACTTCTTACATTAATTATTTAATTCTTTAAATAAACTAGAACAGCTATCTTTTGTTTGTCAGTCTCCTTTAAGAAAAGCCATTATTTTACTATTTATTGCAAACAAAATTAATACATAGGATGTATTTCAACACAACCGTAGTTGTTAGCAAAGCTTGCGGCATCCTAGGCTGCAGCCTATAGGCCTACTAGCCTATAGAATAATTCGGCCCTGTGCAGTTAAAGACGACGAGGACATAGAAAGACAATAAAAAAGTAAGAAGAAGAAGAACAACAACAACAAAAACTGTTATACTGTTATAGAACAATAGTAACAAAGTCATTGTTAGAATCGTCTATTCATCAAAACTAGAATAAAAAACGCGGAAATAAATCTTCGTAAAAAGTCACCCTACAATTATGGAAAATGAAAAACTCGTCGTTTCATTGCAATAATACATACTATCTTTAGATGAATGAAAAAAAAAACAAAAATATAAAATGAAGAAAGTATTAGTAAAAACACAGTATTTCCTACTATGTATAGAGGCTTTCTTGACACTATGCTGTTGCTGATATTTTCTGATTTTTTATGTTTTGGTTTATAAATTCGTTATAAAAATAACATTTACTGAGTTTCTTATGTTTTTGTTCTTTCTTTCACCTAAATGTAGCACAGAATGTTAGATTTGAACGTCCGTTTCTGCTTACTTCTTCATCATAATTTATTTTTTAATATTAGAAGCAAAATAGCATAAAATTAATGCTGTCATGTAAAGAACAAACTCCAATGGTCTGTACAAATAATGACACCTGTAAATAATCTTAGCCAAGGTAAGGTTTACTATATTTAATTTTTTGCAAACTATAAGACAAATTATTAACAAAACACGTTTTGCATTTTTAGTTAAGTTGTTACCGTACCCTTGCACCGCGGAAGAGAGTGTATATTATTGCATATTATGTCAATCGCACAAGGCAATAAATTATAAAGTACAAACCAAACTAAATGCTGTTAGTTAATGACATAAGAATAACACGCGTTTATTGTACAATTTGTACTCAAAGTTATTTATCCTTAATTATATTTATATATTTTTTATCATTTTTAATATACGTTTTTACTAAATATCATTAATTAACATAGATCGTACATAGTTTTTTGAACGAAAGAAAACACGCTATGGAAAGCAAAATTTTTTGGCAAATTAAAAACGTTTTGGTAGTAAGCATTATTAGTACAAAAATTACTGATAATTTTTTCTGCGTTCATATTAATATACTAGTAAGTATACATTGTTAATAATCGGACAAATAACAATAACAGCAGGTAGCAATTTTAAGTTATGATAGTTGCATATACTAGACATCTTGTGTCTCTGTGATAATAATTATGTATGAGTTAAAAACATGAACTATTAAAACAAAAACGCTTAATTCTCTGATTGGCTGCAAAGTTTGAACCTTATTGTTTAAATATTTAGCAGCACATCTAATTTGCAAACTGTGTTCAAGCAATTCAGTGTGTTGGAGTGACATTTTATTCAAATGCTTACGTCTTAATGGATTAGACAAATCTTACAAATACTGTCCTCTTTTGTGAAAACCTCGTTTGATCTCCATGAAAATTAGACTGATCGACAAATCCACGTCAAGTCTATAGTGCCTTGTTGCACTATACTTTAAACTCTTTCCTCACGATGAAAGGGTTAAGGCTAATCAATACTGTCCATCGCAATTGAAAAACTGATCGCTTGTGAAAGAGATGAAGTGAATTTTCCTAAATCTCGGTTTATCCACTTTGCAGAATGTAACGAACTGAGCGGCACAAAAGCGCTTACAACTATTATAGTAGCTGTATGAACGAGACAATTTGCAGGTGCTCTTCAGAATAGCTTTAGAGCACCGTTTTTTTAATTATATTTCATTAATTTAGAGAAAAATTTAAAGAAAAATTTATGCTACTGACGAACTGTTAAAGCTACGTATACTCTAACGTTTAATTACATACAGGGTGGTCTTCAGCTATGTTTCAATTCTGTCACTATCATCAACATTACAAGAAAGGCAAACAGTACAGTTTTTTAGATTATGTATCTCATTTTGGTCACTGACGTGTACTATAAAATAAATGTTTGCTGTTCGCTTATAACTGCCAAAATAGCTTCTCTTAGTTAAATCTTAGCTAAAAATCTTAAGACCCAAAGATTGTATTTATTATTTTTTAAACTGACAAAATAAAATGAATGAGTGCGACTAATAATGACGTCATCGTTGGGTACAGCTTCCAATGGCAATAATCATCCTCATGCATCTTACACATGTTTGTAAAGTGAAATTGCAATACCGCGTTGCTTTTAATACCGATAATAAGCACAAAATACCATCAAATTTTAAGATCACAGTTTTAAATATTAAGTTCACTGCTGGGCTAACACACAATTTAGCGTGACTACTCATAACTGGGTTTTGTAATTTCCATAGCTTTGATCCGGTACAGAGCCTATTTTTATGCAGCGTATTTCGAAGAAGCAGGTGCTGTTCCCCATCTAAGTATGCATGGTTCTGAACGAAATAAGGGCTTCTTAGAAAATAATTTTTACCCTCCAAAAAACCGTAGACGTAGATCATTTTGAGCTATCTAAGATTCTGTACTGTTTTCCTTTAATCCTGCGAGACAAAAACTCTTATTTTCATGAAGTTTCTCTCGGATTTCCACTATTGTTAAGTAAAAATGTGTAACTTTTTGTTAAATTCACAAAAATTCTCTTATGAAATGTTTGTGTAAATTTCGCACTCACTCACGCGTGCACGTACGCACCTAGAAAGTAAATTTCTTTCCTTCCGATATTTCAGCAGCTTTAGCCTTTTATATCCTTCACGCTTCGCTGAATTCGTGGATATTATTTCGGTCAATTTGAAGGAAGAGCGATAAAGCAAAGTATTACTTTAATTGACTCAATTACGACCGTACTAGAGGAGACAAAGCGTTTAAACCGGTCAACAAGGTTTTAATTCTATTGGATTCGCCACTGAATAGTGAAGGCACAAATTGGTTCTTCGCTCGTAATCGCACAAATCGTGTATCTTATGGATTGGCACAATCGATGAGGGTCTGGATGACTTCTTACAGCGCTGACTGACAGGAAAGTGGACTTGGATTTATAAACTAGACATTACAACCCCCTAACTATTTCGTTTTATCGTTCTGATTTTTTCTGGATATTTTTGATTGTGTATCTTATTTTTCAGTGAGCAATGTTAGCATATTTCAATTTATTTTTACTTTATAACTAAACTGAAAGAAATATTCCTCTTTAGAAAATCTATGTTCGTTTACTGAGAAAAAATTTTCTCTGAGAAGACAGTTAGTGTCATGCAATTTTTTTTCATTTGCTTTCATTAAATTAAATTTTACTTTACGATTTTTTAAACTAAAACTTACTACTACTATTACTACCGGTATCACCACCGTACTAGTACTACTACGAAGCCGTCAAAGTATTAATGCTGCAGATGTCGTTGATGTTGATGTTGATGTTGGTAGTGCTGTTGTTCTTGGTCGTACAATTAAAACAGTACTGCGATATACAGTAAGCTAGAAATATTCGAGAATGATCCGTACAGTCGCTCAATATTATTGGAATGTAAGGAATAAAATCTTAATAAGTAATTTAAGTTGTTAATCTTTAATATTTTTGTCAAAATTTTAATAACATTGTACAAATGCGGCTGTGCCGAATATCATATATTGTTGGTATATGTAAATTTCCAATACGAATATTTAGTTTAATTTACCCTATTATTTCTTGGTGAGTTTTTTAATTACACTGTTCGCTTGCTTACTGCCCTTATGCATCGCGAGCCTCACTTATTTCGCTTGATTGGAAGCCAGTTGTGATCGTTTGCAGTCATCTATTCATCCGCGCAGACGGCAACCATGTTTTAGCTGGTCAACCATTGATTGAAAAGCATGTCTCATCTACTAAACAACCACAAGATGGGTCGACCACTGGGGAGATCATTCTGTTTTGCATATAAAGTATGGCTTCACCCACTGGTGACGAAAAATGCCGATTTAAAATGAACGGAAAAACCGATGAGTTAGTGTCTGTTTGGCAGTTGTGTCCAAGGACCTTTTGTCACAGACCTGCATGTGACAAAAGTGTCCACTCTGCAGACAAAAATACATGCAAACGAATATATACATTCCTTGATATGCTCATTAGTTTCATAAGAATGAGAGTTTCATAAGTTATAAGGAGCTGCATTAGAGCGAGACCATTTGAGGAAAATCCACCAAATACCAGACTAAGGAAGACGAATGGAAAGAGTTCTTAAAAGTAGTCCAAACGTACAAAGTAACACAAATTATAAACGTTTAAAAGATTACAGTCCCAAAAGTACTTATCTCCTTTTTAAATTTTTAGTCTTATCTTGTCGGCAGCTCTAAAATGTTTTTAATTTTTCTTTTTGAAGTTCATCCTAAGTGTTGAAAAGGTATGCGCGCTTTCATGCGAGTGACATTTGGCTGCTTCATCCTGTCTGGGTTCGATGCTAGCTCAATTTGGACGGTATTGTTCGTAAGCCTTTGATATTTACCTCCCCCAGACAGTGAATGTATATGAACTGAGACACTTCTGCCTTTAAATATTTTCACTAACTTCCCGTATGGGAGGTCTCGGGTCCAATTCCCGATCGAGTCATACTAAAGAACTTAAAAAAGCGGTAGCGCTGGTTCTTCGAACAGTTTAATCATTTATATGTGGATAAGAAATATTAAATGTTGACATTAATCAATACCTAAGTTACATGAATAAATTTGGCTGTCAAAACGTCCGGATCTCCTATCACTTAGCAAACATGAAGACATTTTATTTCCTTCAAATAAATAGATTTAGATATTAGATTTCTTGGGTCTGACGTTTTGGCGTCGTCGAGATCTTCACTTTTGATCTAAAATCGATAAAAATAAATCGAGCACAATTTTTTACTGCCGACTAACTGAACTATCGCTAAAATGTTATTGAATTAATGTTTTTAGTTCAATTCTAAGTACTTACGCATTCGGTATACTAGACGGTGATTCTTACATCAGAAATCTTCTACCAAAAGTAATAGATTAAGTGATTATTTTGCAGGTGACGTATGTGTGGGTTATACATTCAAAAAAATAATTCAAATTTTAAGACAACCACAGAATTAGTAAACTGGTTGAACGATAGCCAAATGATTATTAAGGTTAAAAAGTGTGGTGTCGTGCATCTTCTGACAAGGAAGTACCCGTCGACAAACTGTCGCAACGTCATTGGGCACCAAACTTCAAAATAATCTTAAGTGAAGTCACCAGATCGATAAGATAACTACAGTAAATACAGTAAGATTACTGTAGCAAACAGATAATTGTGCTTTCTTGTTTTTTGTACTAAAGGAGTACTGAGGAGTTTCCACATCAGATCCAGTTCAAGTCAGACATGTCGCTTTATATTAGAGCATGCTTCAATCAACCACCAGGTGGCGTAAAAAATGAACCAACGATTTAATCATAATTATATTTTTATTACGAGAACAAAATAAAGGAAACGCTTGAAAAATTTATAGCAATTGCCCTATGTGTCCATCTGCAAACTACGCTGCAAACTAGACGAAGGCATTTCTTCTAACAACTGGCACTATTTCTCACTTCTTCAAGGAGTATTTGGTCCCCCGCACTCAATAATTTTTGCCTTTAGTTCCTTTGCATCAAACGGCTCTGTGCGGCCATTGTACACTATCTCTAAGGGAATTCCAGATACCTTAATCCAGAGGATTAAGTCCCGTTTTTCTTGGCAGCAATCTTTATCAGTATAGTGAAGACCATGATATAAACTGATTTCTGTAATGGCTGCTGCCATGCATCAATGTGGATGTTTTTCAGTTGATGATTATAGCTGATGTTAATTTTTAACATGCAAAAGTTTTTTAGCCGTAACTTGAAAACCACTAAAATTATAAACTTGTACTTCGCAGCCAAACATTAATGTATTGCAATATCACACTGTGAAATTTTAACTTTGTAAGGCACTTGATCCTAATATTATTTTAGTTTAAACTTCGACATTTTTTTCTGATCCACACTATGTAGATACAGTAACACTGAATTGGTTTCTAAATTACTGAATCCATGATGTCATTTTTCTCAATATTTTTCTACCAGGCAATGTTTCTTATATAATTTTGCCTTGATGTCTTGATAGTGCGTTTTAGCTTCTCTGTTTTTATTATAGCCATACCTTGCATTCAGTTTAATAATGCTATACTGGTATAATGTGACTCTTTAATTTATTTATTATTTATTATTATTTATTTATTTTTTTATTTTCATTGATAGATTTGCTCAGCAGGCTGAACTGCTGCCCTGTTCAAAACAAAATGCATTTTCTTAGTGGAGGAAATTTAATACTAGCAAGCGGTTATCTAATTCTCGCAATCGAAAAACTGTCACAGATAATTTAGCCTCAGACTCTTACACTTATCTGATCCCATTTGGTGCGCTTGGAAGAGTTTTCTGGCGCAGACAACTTCGTTAGCCTGTTTTTTTGTTTTAATCTGTTGGATCGTGCTTCAATTTTAGGCCTAAAACCTGTTTAGGCCAAAATTTAACCCAGGTAACTTTATCGGTAACACCCAGAAGGGCAAGGAAAAAGAAGGTCCCATGCCCCGGACCGTCAGACTTGGAGTGGCATTCGATGTGACATCTGATGTTGTGTCTTACAGTCAGTGATATTCGGTGTGACATTTGATGCTGTGCCTTATAAATCAATGTAGTTTAAAACCGGTATAAGTGACTTTAATGACAATCTCTGTACATAATGTTTAAGTAAGTAATTTTATTACATATAACACCTTCATACTTGGATAGTACGTAAACTTTTCCTAGGTTATACAAAATCAACGAGCAACAATAGAGAACGATTTATTCCATGAAAGTATTGCTCAGACAATACCAAATCTATCACGTCCAATTTGTTGTGGAAGTCCCGCAGTGCTTTCAATCTTTAGTGTATCGTTTGAGCAGTGAAAAACTGAAAATCCTCCAACACATCTTGTAGATGTCTCACAAACTTATCTGTAGATGCTGATCAATAGCATGTTTTTTATCATCTTAACGTTTAATTTGAAAACAACACCAGTGTATTTCGTGAGGTTGAGGTCCATTAAAGTCCAGGCGATTCGGTTCGACACAAAGAAAAAATAATCGAAGAGTTTTCAAGTCGCTGCTCCGATAATAAACCACGAAATGGTGCGGGGTGCGCGGAGCTTCCTCACAAAGTTTTTGATAGATTCTCTTTTGTTTCAGTAATCCTTTGATGCTGATAAATAGTTCTGTACTGTTACTGTTCTGTACTGTACTGTTACACTAATGTTCTAGTCCTTTATTATTTTATTTCACTTTTTAACTGCCTTGTCACTCGTGTATTGTACTTTGAAGATTACGAAATAAATAAATAATTCGTAGTTTCTGTACCCCCGTAGTAAAACGTTATGTAGTATTTTGTAGACAATAGTTCACATTTCATAACACTTCTGCTTTCCTGCTAGGTGAATACATGACATTCAAAAGTACGTTGACATCGTCCAATTACCACATTCTTGAAAGTCAATATGGCCACCTATTTACAACTACCTAAAAGGCAAAAAAATATTTTCGTCTTTTGGGGAGGGGATCGCCATGATATACCACGCTGTTTCTGCATAATATTGCCGAGAAATGAAGACATTTGTGACCGTAACCGCAACTATTATCATCATCGTCATCACCATCGTCACCGTCATTATCATCAACGCTATTAACAGCATCATCATCTTGTTGTTGTTGTTGTTGTTCAGTATCATTGACTGATTGGTATTTGGTTTACTCTAGAAGACAATAACGGTCTTCGTCAAAAAGGTGATGTCTGCGGAAAGCAGAAAATCCGAATTTTACAAGAAAAAAATCTTTCCTATTTTCGTTCTTATCTATGTCGTTTTCACCCGTTTAAATGCAGTTACAGTTTTACGTACGTTTACCTTACCTCTTATTTTTGCTGCACCGTGCGATTTGCAACTGCACATCCATTAACTGCTTTGAAGCCATCGTCCCAGCCCAGTCGACTAGCGTAATTTGCGGATCTTTCGCTGAGCCTGATTACTAATTTGAGAGATCCGGGATTCAAAGCAAAATCCTGATGTAGCCAGGCGGGATGATGATACACGGTTACATGGCTTTGGCTGCTGTAATGCCAATTTGCTCAAAGTCATTAGACCAATACCTCTGGTTTGCATGCTTAGATGAATTGTTATATTATAAGTTCTTGTATTTATCAAATCGCCACATGCGCGAGCGAAATTGTTATTTTTGCCTCACTAAATAAGATGGTTTTATAATATAAGTGATTTAATTTTCTTTTCATAAGCCATTTTGTATAACTGTCTTGAGTGTCACACTTACACGTTACATACGACTTTAACTTTGAATAATATTCACCGATCAAGGCTACTATTTCGACATTCGCATAACAGAGTTCTCAGTAGTTTCCTAGCACATAACTTTCTGAGTTATCTGTTGTTTAAGCCAGTTTACTCACTGTTTCTCTCTCTTTCTCTCTCTCTCTCTCTCTCTCTCTCTCTCTCTCTCTCTATATATATATATATATATATATACATCTTTTTGTAGTTGTCTGTCTTATGTTCACAAACCCAGTCCAGCCATTTATCTATCCTATCTATCCATTACACCGATCAAGGCATATATTTCTCTTAACGGATAAATTTTTGCAGTTTTAGCACTGTTTTGCAACCACCTTGAAATTATTTTTTTCATTACAGGAAATTGTTTCCTTTATTTCTCTTGGTTCTTAAATGTATGTGTGAAGATCTTATATGTATATAATCTTCATATATATGTAAATGTATATAATATTTATATAGGCCTAAGTTTGCCATAATTAGTTGTAAATTATAGCATTAACGAGAAATAAACTTATGGCTTTTTGTTAGCCTGTTTGTGGTTGTGGCTGTCTAAAATTCGTTACGGGTTTGAACCGCGATTAATAAAAATCTTCACATAATATATATTTTAATAAATTATCATATAATAAATATAAAATATATATATATAATATATATTTTATATATATTAATATAAAGCTGAAGATTATATATATATATATATTATATATAATATATACATTTATTTAATATATATAATATATTTATTTTATGGTAATATGATATATATATAATATGAAGGTTTTTATTAATCGCGGTTCAAACCCGTAACGAATTTTAGACAGCCACAACCGTAAGCAGAATATACATTGTTCATATCCAGGACGTGTTCCGACTTTTTCAAGTTTCCTGTTTTTCAAGTTTGGTTTCAAAATTTAATTAATTATGGGTTTCTGCCGTCTCCGCTTTTTATCTAAATCAATCACCGTTTTTTCTTCTATCTTCAAGTTGTCGTGTCTATCATTCTGATGTCCCAATCTTGGGATTACATGCTCTCGTTCATGGAGTTGTTTTTATTTTCCTGTCAATTTATACCCATCAATCTGCCTCGCCTGTTATAAAGTTTCTCGGAAGGCCACAAAAATCGATGTCTTTACTGAAACGAGTGAAAATGTAGCAGAGTAATATTGTAGAAGATGAAAATGGCCGTCGGTCCTTAGAAGTTCAATTCGAATTTTCATAATATAAAGCATACAGTAAACAACAGTAAACAACAATTTGGAAATAACTCTATATCAAAACAGGCCATACATTTATGGAACTTACTACCCAGTGAAATAAAACTAATAGAATCTCTCCACCACTTTAAAAAGAAATTAAAAGAATATCAATATAACAGGTTTCAACTTCCACATTGTGCATCTGATACTAATTACACAGACTCAATTTTCATCTACCCCCGCCCCTAACTCCATAAAACGATTAAAAATGTAAAATTAAAAAAAATTATGTAATGTAAAACATGTTTCTGTTAATTGTGTCATGTTAAATGTATATATAGTGTAAAATATGTCTTGTAAAATTTAATGTTTTTTTGTAATATTGTTTTGTAAAAATATTTTAATATTGTGTTTGTATTGTGTTTGTATGTTAATTTATTGTATATAATTAGGCCTTAGTTTTACACTTTAGTTTTTTTAGTCTGCACTGGACGCATTTGTCTTGAACAGTGTTGTTTTTAACATTACGCTGAGGATTACTCAATTTTATTGTAATGAGTGAGCAATTTTTAATGACAAATAAAGAATTTATTATATATATATATATATATATATATATATATACATCAATAAAATAACTAATAAAAATTACGACAAAAAAAAGAAATAAAAAACACAGGGTTTCAGTCCGTCATTGCGAGCTACCTTCATGTTAAAAAAAGCACAAAAAGAACAACGATTTTACTTTTTCATGTCTCACAATAATGTAATAATTAGACCTATTGCTAACTAGACACAGAATACAACACGCAAAGCACAAAAGAGAAACACGCAACATGCAGAAAACTCCAGTTATCTAGTTATGAGTTGTCTAATATCACATGTTCTTTCAGTACACACTTTTACTACTTTCAACAAATTATTTTTGTGCAATTTTTAAACTACGGACGCACGTGTTACAGTTGCGGTAATGCACCGCCATGACGTTCCCATCTTTCACGCGATTAAGCAGCTGCATAAAAATTTGCAGCAATCCTGCCATAATTATATCCAAACAATATAATAGCTGTTTAATAGTTTTAGCATATAACTTTTTGCACGTACTGCAGGAATACCGCAGAGATAGTGTGCTTACTTTCCATGGTGGAAGTTGTAGGTTCAATTCCACGACCAAGACGTATCAAAGATTTGAAAAATGGTACTGCTGATTTTTTTTACCTGTCTCGCCGTGTGGCTGTGATTCACCTTTAGTTTTTAACAAAACATTCCTTTTCTTGGTGCTTTTCTGAATTTACATTACTGCAGCTATCTCAGAAATAGTTACGACACTGAGGACTTTCATCATTGAACAGCAGATTTCAAGATTTCTTTATCAATCCCTAATGTGTAAAAGGATGAAAAAATGTCCTCTTTGTTCAGCAAAAACCATGCGCTCAACTGGTTTCCATGTCAACGAAAACAACATGGCTGCTCATCGGTTGGAAAATGAAGCCAATTAGGACATGTCCGGAACTATTAACTACAAATTGGTTTATCCTGCCCATATCCTGTCTTGAAAATTTTCCGAGCAGATTACCCTTGAGCTACAGGATAAACAGTTGTTAAATTGCTCAGCGTATACAAATTCAGTTTAGGTTTGGCTTCAGGAAATGTAGTAGGCCTAAGCTTGCCATAATTAATCGTAAATTGTAGCATTAACGAGAAATAAACTTATGGCTTTTTGTTAACCCGTTTTTAATGAAAAATAGTTGAATTTCACATGTCTTCAAAGCAACGCTTGTATTCAAGGTGGTACAAGAACTGAGATCTAGTTCTCCCTTATATGATTGCCAACCTACTATTAATATACATGGTATCATCTTTTTTCCATAATTTGGCCACTTCCAAGTTCCAACATATCAAGCTAGGTTCATCGTGCTTAGCACCAAAAATTTTATGAATTTGATTTTGTTTTGATTTAAGTTGACATTGTAGAACTACAACTTATATACAAATAAAATTACATAGTTACATATTACATTAATACTATATAAGTACGCAGTTAACTGCAAAAATCACTTCGCAAAGTCATTAGACTTTTGTGTTCCTTCCGGGTGGTGGGAGGGGTAAGCGGAATATAAATGTTCCAATTTGTCCAACACCTCCACATTCTATAGTTAATTGTATTAATATTTGCCTCCGCTATGTAAGTCCTCTATTTTGTTATGATACATACACTTAGACTACATAGTACGATTCTTTGTGTTTCGCTTGTGTATGTTCAGCGACTGAAGTGGAGAATGTCGGGCCTGGGTCAACTGATAAGTGATCACCGGGTCTACTCGTTTTTGTAGGTTTATCCGCCACACTGCCCGTCCAAAAGTGATCAACAGACCTCTGCTAGAACAGTGGTTCTCTTAGACTTACAGGTTGTTTTTGAGGATGAGGTAGATTCCAGTCCCGCCATACTCATCTGCATTTGGCAGACCTTGCCGGTGAGAGCTGGTAAAAAGCTTGTAGAGCGCCTAAATATATAAAAAAATCATTCAACACTAGTTGTGTTAGTAGGCATACCATGATTTCCCTACTATGAATGCACTCAACTCAAATGAATACGTTAATTATCCAGCCTGTTACATAAATTCGTGCATGCATTGTGGCACGTACACACCCAGGCACGTAGGCACCCAAACACGCACGCACGCACAACACATGAAAAAATCCTTAACTGATAATGGTCACGTGATTGTGGTATGTGTAGTTGCGCCGCGATTAAAACTTATTAAAGAAGCCAATGTTTACTCAATTTACTATGTTAACAATATGTACTTAAAAAACACAAGCGCATAGACCACCCTAAGGATTCTAAAAAACTGCGTATCTTTCTGTGTCCCATCTGCAAACTTTTCCAAATCTTAAGTTGATTGTTTCTATTCTGACGTAATGATAGATGACCGTAGTTATTTTCTGTTTAAAACAAGCTCTTTTAATCAACGTTCAACGTTTGAAACATTGCAATTCGTTCATCCGCGAAATTACTACTCAACGTTGACAGTGTTGTCATACTCTTTAACCAAACACAGACAACATTCTTTCGCCAACTCGCAGTTTTCATGATGTCGCGTCTGTGGGATCACCTCCGTGGATGGAGCTTTGCTTGTAGCGCAAGTGAGTAAAACCACCATTGTTGCTCTAGGTCTCCGAAGACGTTAAAATACACGTATCAACAAAACTCTTTAACCAAAGCATTACGTAAAGCTCTTGAAACGACAAAAAAACCGAGAGCGGATCAACTATTGATGGATATAGATATACTGCAAAAATATTTAGAAGATACAACTCTAGATTTGAGGGATGATGCATCGGCGATCAGGAGTGCATGGCATTAACAGCCATTTTTAGAATGTAAAGGCACGCATATACGACCAAACGATAATTTTGCTAACAATGTATTAAGAGTAAAATAACCATGGCTCGCTCTGGTGACCGGTAATAAAGTCACAGGAAAGAAGTCATGGGAAAAGTCACAATTTTGGTTAGGAAGAAAAGTCACAGGAAAAGAGTCACAAAATTTTGACCAGGGTTAGAGCTAGGGTTAGGTGTTAGGGTTGGGTGAAAGTTATTTCTTTTTTCGTGTGCCTTTTATCCTGGGACTTTTTATCTGCAACTATTACTTGCATTCGTTATTCTATGTCTCTTTAGACGCAAAAATATCAACAATATTGCGTTTTTTTTCTTACACGGTATGCCTTTTTAAGAAAGCGGAATTTTTTGGATTAATATTTGCAACTTTTACCATTACTAATTAGGATTTAATTGAAGTGAGGCTGTAACCGACGTTATCAATTCAATAGTTAAATATTAACTCTAATCCAAAATCATAAAGTGTTGTTGTTGTTGTTGTAACTATAAAGTATACAGCGGTTTTCTTCTGTGCAGTCAACGTAACTTGCACCTATTTGCAAGTTACACATTAGCGCAATCGAAGCAAATGTTCTCTCGAAATTTTCAGCAGAAAATGTCGATGATTTTTCCCCCAATTTCATCGAGTGACTTCAGCTGCCTGCGGGTTTTTCCATCTTCAGTCATCACTGCTTCGAGAAGTAATCAATGAAAGTTTGTTGAATGTTTCAATCATCCTAGTTTGTATTTGTAATTAAATGCTTCCTGAACTAACATGGCGTGGGACCGCAAGAAAATACACGTCTGTGTATTCAAGGTTTGTCTTTATGAATTTTGACAGTTTTTTATTCTGCGTCATGATGATAGCGGACATGTTGTCTTCCACTCCTTTTAGTTTGATTGTGTGTATTCAGCCAGAAGCAAAAGAGGTTAACATGTAAGAGTGGATAGAGTAAAGCCTAGTAAAATGCCAATAGAAAGGCAGGTTGATCAGGAGAACAGGGAGACAGGAGGAAGAAATAGATAAAGGAAAAGAGAAGAATGAAGAAAAAATGAAAACGAAATCGAAAATGTGCAAGGAAATAAATGGAAAAGAAAGCAAAAGGCAGAATATCAAAAAGGATAAAAAAGGAAATCAAAGCAAGAAAAGAAAAATGAAGCAAAAAAGTGATGCACAGCGAAGTGAAGTGAAGTGAAGCGAAGGACGTTAAGTGAAGTAAAGTCTAATGAAGTGACGTGGTGAAGTGAAGTGATCGGGAGATGATAAGATAAGACGGAAGGGGACAGGCCAGGAAGGACACGAGAAGGCAGGTGAGGACAGGACAAGACACGTCCAGGAAGGCGGGACAGGACAGAGTAGGATAGCAGAGAGAGGACGGGTCAGGATAAGAGAATTAGAACAGGGTAGGACCAGGACACGAAGAAAGAAGAAAACAGACAAGAAAAATAGAGGTGAGAGGGGAGAGAGAAATGAAAAACGATAGTAATTCGAAGATAATATCAGCGAACTTTCCTTCCCTAACCTCTGGTGGCAAAAGCTGTAAAAGAAATTAATAGGGCCAGCATAATTCTCACCCTGTACCAGAGAATTAGAGCATTACAAATACATTAGTACTTATTTATGCTTTGTCGGTCACATACAGAGGTCTCTAAATGTCAAAATGCTATAGTTCCACAATAACTTGCCACAACATATTAATGTTAGAACAAATGTAGGCAAATGACTGGCAAAGTTTTACAAAATTGAATAAAGTAAGACAGTCTAACAGACGTGGCTTCAAGCGTATCTATAAATTAGAACCCCCCAACTTTTAAGCACACTGTAATAAATAGCTAAAGTTAAACAGTTCAAAAGAAGCACTTGTTCTAAAATAAACTCGATAAAGACAGTTGTCGTATAACGCGAACTTGATTTAGAATATTTTGGACAGAGAAGCAGATGTTCTGCACACCAGATTCTGATGCAACTATAAAAGTAAACTGTTTGGCGCTAATCGCAAAGTTGGTGCGAGTTTATAAGTGATTTCCCTTCCGAATGTAAGAAAAACCCTTGACAACTGACATTTCCACCTCTTATGCAAGTATATAAACGCACTCGAATTAGTAGACCTGCCAAAGTTTCCATTTTTTCTGCCGATATTATATTAAACACATTGAGTGACAGAGCTTAGAGCATTGATTTTTTGTATATTAATGTCCCTGGACTTTGATACGTTAAAATGACTTTAAAAGTTGAAACGTATGTGGTAAAACTAACTTTCAAAAAGAGACTAGTCAAACTGGTAAACATCTTTCATGATGCACCTGGAACACGTTCTACGTGTGTTGTTGATCTTTGCGTTCTGAATGAGTTCTCCATCTCTTCTTGTTTAGCTTTCTCCTAAGTTATCGCGTCAGTCGAAACTAGCTTCGACTGCCTCATTTGCACGCGAAGATTCTACTCGCCAACTTATACGCTAAGTGAGAGAATTCTTGAGAAGCCATTTATGACTGGAACATTACATCTCTAGCTAACCAAGCTGAGACAGAGAGTAATAAGCGCAAGGGTATGGTTAATTGGCTTCTATTGAGTCCATCACGGTCTTACACAAATGTGTCAATTAGTGTTATATCAGCATGGTCAGGCGGTTCTGCAGGAGCGGTGGGATGAAAGGACAATGGTACTCTTCAGCATCCACACACGTACAGCGTGGCGTAACGGACTTTACATTTGAAGTTTTTAATTTTTTGTTTTATTTTAGTACAATAGGCCTGCATTTAGAGCAGGTAACCTCACCTCTTAATTTACTGATGCCTCCTGTACGAAAATAAGGCAGTTAAAGGGTAAGTTTTTAGAGGCAGATAGAGAGTAGGAGGGAAAAGTTGAAAACAAAAAGATGGGGCCAGTTGTGAAAATCATAAAGAATTGGGCAGCCAATCTTACGCAGCACAGACCTGGGTATACAAAACCTTTATTCGGTGGGTCATTCAAAGTCAAAGATAATTCTGGGAAGTTTGACACTGTGTGAATGTGTGATAAACAGAGCCCTAGTCTCACTCACGTATAGAATCTATTCTAGCAAAGAGAATTGGTTATTTCAGGTAAAGGGTTGAGACTAAAAAACTAAGATGTAAATGGGCGATTAATTCTGCAAACTGCGAATTTTTGTAAACTGCAACGAAACCTATTTTGAAAAAAATAAAAAATATTTATAACAGCAAATACAAACAATACATTAATAATAATAATTTGTGAAAGGTTGTTGTAAGAGAAAGTAGGTTCCAGTGCTTTCTAGTTTGTCTCATGTAGATGACTACCATAACTGACAATATTATTGCGGAGGTGACCAAGAGGTCTACGGCCAGGGTTCAAATCTGGATCAGTCAAACTATATTGCAGAAATCGACGCAGAAACGTAGAAAGTTTAAACGTAAAGTGAGAACTAGCCAGAATCGTATCCTCATTCCTCACTCTGATCATAACCTTCGGAACAGGTGTTTAGATGGTAAACACACCTATCCGTCTGCCGACTGAACCGAGGAGGCCATTGTATACCAGATACTTACAGCTGCTATGCAATGCTGATATCCAATGGCTTCGAAATGGACCGAACCATCACAATGAAAGGAGGAGGTCGAAAATAAATAACATTTCGCCCCCATAACAATATCATTTTATAACTATATGAATTCAATTGAAAAACCAAATTGTAAATTTCGGGAAAACTGTGGAAATATAGGTTACAACAGCTACATCATCGTGGCTTAACAAAAGGTAAACATAGGTAAACACTTGAACATAGGTAAACACTTGAACCTGTGAACAATTGAAAAGCTCTGAAAACTATTCTCAGGCACTAACAATGATTCTTAGAGCAGATATATCTAAAACACGCTTACTGAATAGACTATGAAGAACGGTCAAATAGAATTTTTTAATTGATTTTTTTAATTGCTTATATTAAACATTTTAAGCACTTCAGGGATGTTCAACCAAAGTTTTATCGCATTGCATTTGCTTGTTTGTTGAAAGATATTAGTCGAGCACCGTGGCATAAATTAATTAGCAAACACAAATGCGATATAGTGATCATATGTGAGCATTGCACTGCGGTCTGTGGCGATTTTACTGGAGAACTGGAGTAAAATATTCAGAAATATCCATATCATTTGTGTGATGAAGATTGTACCTAAAAGTGATACTCATGCATTTTTATAGTGAGCAGTAATCTAACGTTAAACGGTCAAACGCAGGTGTCTATTTGACCTTGAACAATGAGTAAACCTGTTCTCCTAAAGTTACACTTCAGAAATGACATTGTAGTGACATTTTGTAATTATAAATATTAACTGACTTCGTTAAATACACTTTTTGTCATCAATTTCAAAGTCGGATGTTAAAAGATTGACGATATCCAACGAAAATACGACATAATGTAAACTGAATACGGTAGTAAAAGCAACAAACAACGACGTTGATGCAAATAATATCCCACAAAAAAGGATTTTGTACGTAATCGTGTTTGTTAGATCTGAGGTTTGACCTCTCTAGTCTCACGACCATTAGTCAAAGAAATCATTAATAATCAGTATCTATCGTCAGGGAATTTTTGAGATTATGCGTTCTTCGTTGCCTGATAATAAGTTGATAACTACTAGAAAATAGTAGAAACGTCAAATTTAAAAAAAAGCTGAACGAAAATTCATCTATTGTTTAACATTCATACAAACAATATATTAGCGGTTTCAAAAGAACGTGATTTAACAACCGCCATCATATCGAAACGTTGGACTTACATTAAAGCATGCACGAGCGAGCAGGTCAACAGAAACTGATGCCGGCTTAATTACATTACATAACCATCCATCTATTAGCAACGATTGGGTAGTTCTGCGAACATGAGATTCTGGACAATAATGCTTAACTTAATAAGGCAAGATTATCGAAGTTTTTTAAATAAAACTGACCGACTAACAAACGTATCACAAAGGCTCATTTTTGCGAAAACTTCACTACAATTAATTCTACATTACTAGTACGTTTCAACAACATATAACAGAAATACATAAATCAATTTACTATACATGCAACAACAACATACTATGCTAATTAAAACAGTCACATTAAGTCAAGAATACTCTTTAAAAACTGAACAATGTAAAGGCTCTGTAACAATGACTCTGTAACAAACACTACAAAGCAAAGTCTTATAAATTAAGAAAAACAAAAAATTATGTCCAAGTTCAATTCAATTCATTTCATTTCACAACAAAATATGTGCAATCCAAGAAACACGTGACGCAGCACAAAGAATATGTTAACAAGTCATCAAAATCTGACCAGCAGATTTTGCGAGACAAGTATTCATCGTGGTGAGAAAGGAGTGACAGGCAACCGCTTTCAAGCCCTTCCCTATAGCGGATAGCCGTCAAAACTTTAACTGTTGTGGGTTATTTGACAAAATGATACATAATAGGATAAATTTGCTGTGTCATTATGGCCATTAATAAGCCACTGCATTGATTACCATTATAATTTACTAATAAAGTTGTTTTTGTATTTAACTACAAGTTCTTAGGCCTACTGTTCTGCGTAAATGCAAAGCGGTTCTTTGATTTTATCTGGTCTGTTGTACTTTTAATTTCTCAAATTTGGTCAAATTAAATGACTCCAATAACTGTCCACTTGCTACATCAAACTTAGTAACAAGAGCATTTCCGATACAATCTATGAATTCAATTTCGCAAATTTTTCTTTCATCTTTCTCAATCGCATTTCTGTATCATCTCAAGGGAATCGACTAGTTTTGGTAACTCTTTCCCTGCGCACTCAGCAGCTTAATGACATTACGCTTAAGATTGGTTTTCATTTTGGTGTTGAACTGTTTGTGGATTGCGGCAGTTATCACGGCAAATTGCTGAATGCTAACAAAAACTGAGTTTGTTGTTCAATGGTCATTGTACCGCCATTATTGTACTAGGCCTATATTCTATTATACTAATACTGTAAACAGCTAAGGCATAAAATCTGTTATTATTGGAATGCCACTACAACTAGATCATTGAATAAGGATTGTAATGACTAGAATGCTTCTTCGGGTTGTGAGTGTAACTGAACGCTCCACATAATGCCCAACACGCTCTTTTTAACATTGGGATATATGTCCTGCACTCCCTGCAGAGCAAGCCCTCTCTCTTACTCCAGCCAAGATTGGTATTTTTATTATAATATTATAGCTGGCAGTTTACACTTTCAGGTTTTCATATTCATCGCATATTTCATAATCATATTGATAAAATTAATATTGGCGATCAGGAGACATAGCAAATCTTAATAACGCCTCGTAATGTAAAAAACGCTTAGAAAAGCAATGGTTGAAGCATGTAAATACAGTATTAAAGTGTAGTCAGATGGCCTCAAACTGTCCTGAATTGCTACAATATGCGTTAGTGGACCCTACTGGAGGAGCTTACCGCAAACCCCAACCTGTTTTTTTAACCATTGGTAAAATATCCTCTCCAGCTACAATTTAAAAATGGCACTGGCACCCCAACGGCTATTCTGCCATATGAGTGTACATGTGTTGCAGTAATTTCTACAAGCAGGACAAAACCTCTGACTACACGCCTTCAAACTTGTCTAGAATACGTCTAATGATATAAAGGGCAAAAATGTTTAGTTGGGGGAGGGCGAGTATTAGCGAGCTTAATATATCGTGGGTAATTTAATGGGACATCTATATGACATTGCAGTCGTTTTAAGCATTGGTGATAGGAATGCCCTATAGTTAATTTCCGAAACACGAAGCACCTTATGCAACTACTGATTACCAAACACTCTTAGCATGCCATTAAACTTCTTGTCACCAGAATGGCAAAATATTAGAGTAGTTTTCCAAGACTTGACCGCAGGCACAAATTCTTCTAAAACTTTCTGGTGCGTCTGTTTTCTTCTGTCCTGCTTCATTTGGTCTGTTTTTCTATTCTTGTAATTTTGTTATTAATTTTTTGCTCTTAACGATTTTATTATTTCATTTGCTTCTTCGTTCCAAAAGCTCGTTTTTTGCTTTTTTTGCTTAACACCAAAACCAATTAATCGTGTTTATATGAAACTTTTTCTACGCAACTTTCGTTCCACAATTTGATCTATAGTTACTAAAATGAATTATTTATTGCTATGCGTGTCAATTTGCAATTGTTTTCATAGCAACTATGTTTGCGGGTGACAGGAAATTTGCAACAGCGTGCGCATTCTCTCAAAATGTTTATTAAATTTAATCCCTGTCTCTTTTTACTTAAGTTAATCAACTCAGCTTTGCTCGCCCACGCTTTCCAACCCTTGTCTATACCATTCCATAAGTCTCATGCTACTATAATCGATCACTCGGCTCCACTAGGCAATCTCTCATCCTGCCGTCCTATTACTAACATTTTATTTCATTACTGACTCTGCTGTCATTCGCCTATTTGCAATCCATTCATACAACTGACCATATATAAACAAGATAACTCATGGAATGCTAATTCTGAGTTATGCTGTTGTCTGCAGGTATTGATTTTTTGTTGTTGGTCAAGGAGTAATGGTAATTTGCGCCAGAAGGAAAGACTAGAAACAATTACTTCTAACTGAGACCACTAAAAAGAACGATAAAAATTATAATTCTGTTACACTTCTACTTCAAAATTCTCTTTTATTAGAAATTAAATAGAACTCTGTAATCTCCAATAGGAAATTTTGCAAGCCAAAGAAACATTAGCAACCTATTTCATCCTACCTAACCTTTCGTGCAAATGTATGTCGGCTGGAAAAGAAGATATTTAAAATCACATTCACTTTTTCAATAGACTTTTATTGAGAAAATGCTTTGGTAGATGCGAAGCTGTATTTACTGGCGGTTTTATTTAATGCTTTCTGTGAATAATGCGTCATTTATGTATTAACATGTAATATGAGTAAGAATCATGTGAAAATAAATCATACAAGCATATTGTTATACGTACAGTTTCTATTGGGTTTTGGTTTGATCATTTAGGAGACACTAGACAGATTATATGATATGAATGTACTAGAACAGACTTGACTTAACTTGGCCTAAGCCAACTTGACCTGACATAGCTTGAGCTCGTGACTTGACCTTACTTGACATTATTTGGGCTGCACCTCATCAGACCTGTCTATTCTACTATAATTTAATCTGTTCCAAAGTCTTAATAAAACTAAGTCTAGTGAGCTAATGTAATCTAGCCAGATACCATCTAACTTGACTTAATCTGGCCTAGCATGTCCTAGCTTATCTAGACTTGACGACCTGATCTGACTTGATCAAACTTACCACATGATCACTATATTCTTCTACTGTTCTAAACACAACCAAGACTAGAAAGCTAACTAGCCTGAACAGATTTCACACTGGCTCAGCCTGATTCTGATCCTGCAATATTCTGATTAACTTGATTAACAGAAGTTTTCTTGGATCGGTTTTTCCTATGTTGACCTGACATGATTTAACCTGAAATAATTTGAGGTTTTATGTAATGGTTAAGATCTGAATCAACGTACATTAACTTTGCGAGTAGGATTTACAAATTAATCTAATGATCCACGAAGAGATGTTTTAATTTGACCAGTCTAAGACGATCGCTATAATCGTGCGATAACCATAAATTTGATAACCATAAATGACCAGACCCTACAACAAACTTACCTAATTGAACGCTACTTTTAAGATTCACTTAGTTTAAAAAAACTACTGAAAAAAATTATTAAACATCGACTTGTTTTCTTTTCTCCAGAATAAACTACTTGCAAGATGTTTAATATTGTTGGACTCATCGGTATCATCGTCTTCTATATTGTCATCTTGGGGGTGGGCCTGTGGGCGGCCCGAAAATCCAAACAATCCGGCATGGAGGCTGAGAGTGAAAACGTCATGCTGGCTGGTAGAAATATCGGACTCCTGGTGGGAATCTTTACCATGACTGGTAAGTCTTTTTTACAGATCCACTATAATCCACAGGCAAAAATTATTATGTGTTATCTTCATGTCATCAGTGTTCGTTTAATCATAGCGTTTGCAGTTATTTTGAACAATGGAATTCTTCTGTTTCCCACTTGCATTTGAGTTTGCTTTAAAACTTACTACTGTTATACTTTTAAAAATATCTATAATAATGTGCCTAAATAATCTTGAAAATTAATTGAAAGGGAGTGCGTGCGTGAGTGCGTGTACCAAAGCAAACTACCAAAGAAGGTAACTACAATAAGAAACGGGGAATTAAAAACACCCTGTCTTTTTCAACTGAAATGTCAACAACATTCAAACTGAAATGTCAACTCTCTGTTACATAGAACAACTGCTTCATCAAACATTTTAGTAGCAAGATTCGAAACTGAAACTCTGTGTTTGCTTCTACATTTGTTCTATTATTTCGCCTCGTCCTTTGAAGATTTTCTAAGCATGCACGGCTGTCTGCAGATGCAAATGCATTTTGTGTTTGTGCAAAAATTAGTCAAATTTGAACTAATTTTCGTGTCTTACCAGAGACGCAAAATATGATTTGCATTCTTTTGACGCGGGGCATCAAAAGCATTATACTTTGCGTATTATTTTGCTGGTAATTTTTGATACAGCTTAACCAAAACCTAGCACTCGACATACTTCATATTTAGCAGTGGCTGTAATTGATTGTGGGGACTTGGATTCTAGCTCTCTCTAAGATGACATCAAGATAACTCTCGAAGATGAGCCTCTGAATTAGGTCTATTGGCAAAACGATCTTAGTAACTTCTGAATTGCGTATGCGTCCGCCCCAACGAGGTAAACAGTCGGAGAACCAATTTTTCTCCCGGTCACCCACCAATTTACTGATCAGGCCTGTGGCTTAAGTTCATACTGTTTCACACTAAGCTCATACTGCTCACGTATTTTCTCCATTCTCGGCTAAATATAATTATAATGAATAACCTTTAATTGATGTGAAAGTTTGTTGATGTTATGCTCGTTGGTGAGGTAATGCCATCTATCGACCGAAGCTTTGACCTCCAAACAGTGATATCTGATGTCGGTCTGGTCCTGTGAACGTAGACAAGGCGAACCGTTAAGAGCGTACCTGCACGTCTGAAAAAACCAGCTTCATAATTTACAGAACAATGATTCCTTCACTTATGTCTTCTCCGTTGCATTCAAAGGCTACTCCGCACATATCAGAAGAGGATAGGATTCAATGGACTCGCGTCAGGTTGTCCGCTCATAGAAACTGGAAAATTGAGGCAGAGACGAAGATATACGCGCGTATGTGACTGTGCGCTGGGTGCTACTGAGGCTGTTCGGATAAAGAGCACATGCTATCTCACAGTGATAAAGCTGCATTTGTCAGAAACAAGACTGTTTTTAACGATATTAACAAGAAGTCTCTGTATAATATTTTCACTCACCAGGACACTAAGCTAGTCAGTAATTTTGTGTCTTATTGTTTCTAGTTATTTTAACTGTTACAAGATATCAATTTGAGCATTGTTCTTGTTGGACTAATTTCTTCTTTGTTAAGTTCTTACCCTGTGTATTTGTAACCGTTAATCAATAAATTCTAATCTAATCTAATCGAGGAAATTCATCACCCGGTTTCAGTTGGCGTGTTATAGGGCACAATTTGCATATTCCTTATCAAAATTTAAATTCATCGCTTCCACATCGAAACGCGAAAGTGTCCTTAACCACAGTATTTGCTTTATAGAAATCTCTCTCAAGTTACATCCTCGCGGTGGGCCCGATTCGAAAAATAAACCCCCAATGGCACGACACTAGATCGAGACCTTTCGTTTGATGTATAGATCGCCACAAATGATGCCGTCGTCGAAGCTGTAGCCTCGAATCTTATATATATATATATATATATATATATATATATATACCAGTAGAATTAATATATACGATGTACATTGCACATCTTCCGTCAAACAGCACTTTTAAGCCCTACAGCAATCTCAACCCAACCATTAAAATACCCATAATTTAATATCGCCGAATGTGAAAATCAGAATGTCATTGAAGTTTAAATGAACAAAACCACAATGGTTAAACTTGACATCAAGCTTGTTTGAAAGGAGAAATGGTGAAATAGTTTCGACAAAACTTGGATTTGAACCTGGGACATTTCGCTGATTCACGCGTACTTCGCAATGTTTGTAGCCAGTTTCTTCAGGAGCATTCCAAAGTTGCATTCCACATTTCTCTGTTTTGGTTTTTTAGCTCAACAGTTGGATAAAAAGTAAACAAGTCATTCTTATATGCCAACGCAATCACTCAAGATGTATTTAGATTTCTAGTTCTTTATTCTGCCTTTTTGCCGACTCACATTTAAAGATATTGCATTTGCTGCTCAGATAAAAACACTGCTAAAACATGACACTCTAAACTGCGGCTACGGCGACAGTGCACAATCTCCATTATTTATTAACTCGTTCCCTTTCAACTCTTTCTTGCTTGCACTCGTGTTACAACATCGAAGCCATTCAAAGCGAGTGCACGTAGGTTATTTATTGCCACACTTTTATGCTTCACCTTGGCTAGCATTTTCTTAACCTTATGAAGCCAAGTAAAATTGTGAAACTTTATCAATAAAGGGGTGCAAATTTACTGCAATTCCTTGCGAATGTCGCTTAGAATATTTCATGTTTTAAATAATTTATTTGCAACTTATGAGAAGTAGTGGGGATGTGTCATGTCCGGAGATAGGTGCAGTTGTGAGGCTCAAAGAGCTTCAGAAAGATCAGTTAGAATCTGCCTGCCTCTAATACATTGAACTAAAACTAGAAGGCGTCAATTCAACAGTTGGATGCAGAAATACTGATGAGCAAACGCCCCACAGAAATTTCAAAGAACACTCCTATCCAGTCACAGAATTATTTAACAAAGAGCTTCGAAATTTCTTTTCCAATGTTGTATGTACTTCAGGATTACCTTTACATCCTGATAAGTGATATCTTTTGTTAAAGCCTTAATTTATTTTACTCGATATACCTTTTAAATGGGAAATCACTTCATTACAATTCATCTAAAAGATACTGCAAACACTGTCACTTAGGTTTATTGCTTTTGCTATAGTTCTAATGTAAATAAGCCTCTAATTATGCCTCTAGTCTCTTTAATCAAGCTACTGGCGCACTCCTCCATCTTTGCTTCAAACAAACATCAATAAAACTCCATCAATGAATTGCAAATCATGTCTGAGACGCAGAGACGTGGTAATACACAGGTGACACAACTCACCTGTCCTTCGTTTCCTGTATTTCTTCTGCGCAAATCGATGTCTTTATATGGCAATGTGCTGAATTGTTTGTACACCTGTATACGTTCCGGGATTTCTTTGTGAATTTTTACAAGAACATGATCAATACCTCTCCAGGTAAATTATGCTCAGGTAGAACAGTATTAGCAGGTATCAATCGCAAAAATAAGGTTTCGTTACAACAGTATTGCGTTAGTGATTATAAAGCGCAAAAATTTAGTTCAGGTAAATTCAGTTACTATGGATTATTGCACTTCTTGTCTTCAAAGGACCGCACGTTCAATTTAGGTTTAACAGCATAGTATCAGTTAAAAACGCTAAAAGGTTTCATCACATTATCTGTGTTACTAAGTTTATTGAAAACGAGCCAGTAAACATAAGAGAATCACTCAGGGTCGGATTAACGCATAAGCAGACTAAGCACGTGCTTAAGGCACCGAAGCTCAGGGAGCACCAAGTTGCCAAGAAAAATAAATTGAAAACAGATAAAAATTTCAATAAAGCATATTAAAGACCGTAAAAGCTTTACATCGCTCAAAATGTGAGATAGAGGGATCAAGAGGGCTACACAAGTATTATTAATTTTTTCTTGCTGTTGGCAGGCATCGTACTTTTTCTTGTAGCTGACTTGTTTAATTAAAATTTCATGTTGAAGTCAATAAAGAATGCAAGTTGTACAAATCCTACATAAAGCAATGGTGTTTGTTTTATATAATTTGTGTCACATAATACGAATGCTTTGAGCCGCGAAATGTATATGCAGTGATAGAACCGGGCATCATGCAGGTGCTTGGTGAGCTTAGGGCACCAACACACCCTGATCCGGTCCTGAGTACCGCTCAAAATTCTCTGCGTCAAAGTATATCTTAGATAGACTTAGACATCTTAGATATTTTTACAATTAATCATCATGAGTTCTACTAACTTCGCCAGGCATTCTCCTACAAGTATAGATGGAAATAACTGTAGTAAAATGGCTACAGATTAGAGTGCATTAAATCAGAAAATTAATTAATCTGCCGGTCAAACACAAATTTTCCTTAGAACAGATGTTTCTTTCTCACGATTTAGAGATTGCATTTAATTTGAACGAAAGAGTTGAATCACAGATAAAAACTTTGCGGGTGTTCTTTATTTTAGATATGTACTGGAGAAAGAACTACATTAGTAATTCAGCCCTTAAAATGAGCATAAGTCGGCAGAGTCTGATACTTGACTAAACTGTTTTATTTCGCAGGTACATCTGAATTTAAGAAAAGTCAGCAGTCGTACTTAGCATACTTTCTAGCTATAACTTGTAAGCTTATAAAAATTCTGTTTTCTGTGGATGAATATTTACCATTTACGATTTCATTTTCTAACTGAAGTGGCCATTTGCTTTGCCTGTGGTGAACTGTTTAAAAAAGTACACGACCAGTCGCTGAGCTGCAGGCGAGAAGATATTTTGCTTTAGACTCAAAGAGACCATTTAAACTTTAAGGTTTAAAGTACTAATAATTTAGAAACCAATTATATAAGCGTGCAGGATTAGGTACAAAGACTGAGTTACCATTATTCTTGCATCGTGTCACAAAATGTGTAATTCATTTCAGAGACAGTAATACTTAATTAAATTGATATCTTTCACCTATTGACTAGTGAGTGACTCCAACAAAACACGATCGAGCAAAGTTATGGCTTTATTGAGGCACAATTCACGGAAAATCAATTCCATTTATATTTCGTTGACGTATTTAGCATCAGAATTCTGCAGGTGTAAACATAGTATCATTTACAGCGAAATTGCGTGATACCAAAGTGTCACACGGTATATACTTATTGCTGTACAATTTTACACGTTTTCCAGGAGCGAGTCAAGTAGGATGCATCCACAAATGGTGCTTTGTTTGCGGTAACTCCAATGTACAGGGCGTCGCAATAATTTTCTTGTAAACTTTTTCTCCAATTTCGACAAGGCAATTCTTTTTATTATTGTATGACTGGAACCCCGTTGCTATGGCGATGACACTAATGTTAGAGATGAGGTGCAAAATCAGCCCGGCGTGAGGGCCTTTGATCTCCGACTGAATTCAAAACACAACACGGACTAAACAATCTCTCACTACTAACAATGTAGTTTCTCCGAGAAGGTGCAACTCATGGGTAGTACAAGATGCCCGACTTGCGACTGGATTGGTCTCTCAAGCTCTTGAGGTCCCTGAAAATGGTAGTAAAATTAGCAAATCCTACTAGTGCAGTAGTTCTTTTCAGATTTTTGTCTCATTGAACTAAAATAATTGCCCAAGGTTTTAGTTCATTTGTACCAATTTTCAAGCATTTACTTTGATTGTTAAGAAATATAGAAAATGTAAAGTGTATAGTGGCTTATGAGACACCCTGTATTTAAAATAAAATACAGTTACGGTTTTAGTTAGAGTTTAAGAAGCACACTCCTTATTTGCATTTTAAACGAGAACTAGAGCTATGCCTAGCAGTTAAGAATAAAAAACACTTCCATAGAGAAATGGTCTGCGCTCAGAGTAGCAAACTTTCTAAAAACCGTTTAAAAGATGTAAATAATCATTTATCTTGCAACAGGCATCTGTAAGTAGCCTTGGCTCTTTGTGTTTTTACCAGTAATCTTATAGTTAGTCTTTTTTTCTGTAAAATTTTGTTCTATGCTGTATATACGTTTTATATACTGACTTCATATTTTATACTCTCTTATAACTATTTTTAATATTTTTTAAATAAATATTAGGTATTAAACAGAAATAATAAATATCATGGTAGATTTTAATGTGGATCCAACTGCTTGTTTGCAAAATTGTTTTTTTTTTCATTTAAAGGCATTATTTACAGGTGCATGTTGGACATGCATTACTTTTTAAGCAGTTTTATAAAAAAAAACTAGACGTTGTTGACTATCCTAATACCTTGCTACCTTATAAAACCTTTTAAATGCGTATGTACGTAGATGAATGGTGAGCCTGCAATGTCACGTTTTTTGTAGTAACATTTTGTCTTATAGTAAGGCTCCGTCCAAACTGTTAAAATATCTTGCAAAAACATACAAAAGCTTAAAGGATATTAAAATACAGCAAACTGCTGTTATGAAACCCCTATTTGTTTAAGTTCGTATGATAATATGATATAGGGGCTGTAGCCTGTGATATCAAAATTAAAACTGTGGGCCTAATATTCAAAATTTAAATTACATTTTACCTGGCGAACCAGTATAACATAACCAAGCCTATAGAGACAGAGAACGGAAAGAAACATATCAGAGATTCATTATCAAGAAAACCTGACTTATGTAACAAATTCGTTCAGAGAATAGGCACTTCAAAATCAATAAAAAACAAACTAATGCCAATTAGGCTTGTCTTTTCGTCACTAATGATTTCATAATTCACTGCCTGATTGCTCTCCTAGGAGCAATTCGTCTTGCTTTATGGTGTAACTTTGACAGTACAGCGACATATTTTGTGTTAGTTTTATGAGTATACTATTCTAACGTATCAACTACTATAGTAACTTCTAGCAAAGAAATTTTTTGAAAGCATTATAATACGTTTGCTGCTGTTTCCTATAGTTTGTGAAAGAATTGTGTCTTACCTCCATAAAGTGCAAAAGTTTGTCTTAGTTCACTTAGTGCCGTCATCAATATGGATACGGATACATATACACCATAAATGGCTGTTATTAATTTCCATCTACATAATTGAAATCTCGCAGGACACGTTTCTCAATATTTGACAGAAATTTGATTTTCTGCTTCGCGCAGATTTGTCTTAGATCTCTAATAATATCATCAGAATTTCCAAAGCGACACCAACGAGGAAATACTAAACAAACAACTAGACAAGCAGACCTCAAGGTATCCGCACCATCATTAATGAAAAATTCTGATGCATATTGGTGAAAACCCTGTCAAATTACATTATATAACTGATCACGCGTCTTTGTTTATTTGCTTCTACGGACTTGACAGTCACTCTTGATTTCAGCGCTTTCAGGTCGAAAAATAAAATGAGCAGAATATGTCAAAAACAATCATTTTTACGTCAAATGCGACTAAATTACATGTTTTGATTATTTTCAAGATACAGTGATAATACAAATTGACAGTAGCCCATTCGCTTTGACTTTTGACCTTTTAATTTTAGATATGGCAAAGTTTCCATGCTGTTTTGCTCATTTTGTACATTTCTAGCTGGTGCCTCTCAAGTTTGACTGCATTTCAGACACTTATAAGCTACGTCTGTCGTAGACAAATGGGTAAACGGAGTTAGAGACAGACACATCTTGTGTCTCCGTTATAAATCATTTCATTTTTTTGCTGTTTCAGCTACTTGGGTTGGAGGTGGTTACATTAACGGAGCAGCAGAAGTTGTCTACACGTCTGGGATTGTTGCGTGTCAAGCTCCTATTGGCTATTCAGTCAGTCTCCTACTTGGTAAATTTGTAATCATTCTCGATCAACACTTTCTCAAAAAGTTGTATAGATGAATTACTTGTTACCACCAAGTTACCAACTTATCAATAAATAATTACCGACTCGCTTACCGACCGATAACCTGACTTTGAACTGCCTGACTAGTACCTCGTTAACCCACTAACAGACTGGCTGATTGACTTTTTAGCTGGTTAAGAAAATATATAAGCCTTAAATATGCCTTAATTTTCAGGTGGCTGCTTATTTGCAAATAAAATGCGAAGTAAAGGCTACGTCACCATGCTGGATCCGTTTCAACGAAAATATGGGGAGAGGATGGGAGGGTTACTCTTCCTACCCGCTTTACTGGGCGAAGTCTTTTGGTCTGCTGCAATATTAGCTGCTCTTGGTGAGTATTATCCTAAAGTTCTTTATTTGTATTCCACCTTTTTGCTATATTTGCATATTCTTTCTATACAATTTTGTATTATTTTCCTCTTTCTATCTCTCCCTCGCTCTCTCTCCGCTCTTTCTCACACACACACATACCTTTTGTCTCGCGCTTTACTGCTTCTGTGTTTGATTAGACACAATAACCAACTCTTTTTCTTGTGCTGGTTGGAATGAATTGAGGTAATAACAGTAAGACCAAAGAAACAAACAGAACGTTATATAACGAGAACGCCTGCGACATACTGCTTCACCATTCTCCTTTTCTCTCTGTGACATTATCTTTCTCTCAATACACAATGAAAACGTTCTTTTTTTCTTTCTTCTCATATTTTTTCATCATTTTGTTGCTTTCTTATTAACTAAGTTAATATGTCGCAGGAGTTCTCGTCATATAATGTCTTTTTGTTTTTTATTCTTACTGTTATTAGCTCAATTCATCTCTCTACCAGTACTCTGAGAAAAAGAGTTAGTTATTGTGCCTAGTGGGCATGATTAACTGATTGTTCATTCTAGGGTTGAATGTCCTTCAGGAAATCTTGTAGAAGATCATGATGACAAACATTTTAATAGTTGAGCATATCATACATCGATTCTTATATTTCAGGTGCCACAATAAGTGTGATAATGGATCTGCCTGAAACTGTGTCCATTGTTATATCTGCGTTGATCGCAATTTTCTATACGTTGTTTGGAGGACTTTATTCTGTTGCTTACACAGACGTGGTGCAACTATTCTGTATATTTATCGGTTTGGTAAGTCTCCCCTTCCCTCCACCTGTTCCCCCTCTCTCTTTCTCTCTCTCGCTCTCTCTCTCTCTTTCTCTTTCACTCTTTCTCTATCTCTCTGTTCCTTATTTTATTTCTCTTAATTTCTTATCCATTACACAGACGTGGTGCAACGGCAGCTATTTTGTATAATCTGTATATTTGTTGGTTTGGTAAGTTTCCATTTCTCCCCTCCTTTCCTTCCCTCTCTCTCCCTCTGCTTCTCTCCCTTTCTCTTCTGTCTCTCTACCTCTTTTTCTCCCTCTCTCTCTCAATTCTTTTTCTTATTTTTCTGAGTCTCTTTCGCTTTTTAATTCGTTTTCACTTCCTTCTTTTTTCGCCAAACCTTGCTCGTTTTAGATTTCTATTTTTCTTTCTACTCCTCTCGCTTCTTTTCCTATTTTTACCCTTTTATCTCAGTATGTTAATCTGTAAAATGTAATAGAAAATATTATGTGTGCTTCATCATCAGAGAATACTGTATTCCATACAGCTGCTTTGGCATTAAATGACGATGCTTTCCATGATGGTTTTTTCAAAGCAAAAAAAATAATGATTATTTTAATCATTTGTTCTTGCACTGCATTTGCGGCGCAACTGTGCAATAACACGTTTCTTTTCTTAAGATCTTAAAAACTGATCAGTATTATTCCTTTTGTTCCAGTGGTTGTGTGTTCCGTTCGCCATGACTCACCCAGCTGTAGAACCCCTCAGCAACACTACGTCTTTGTGGATAGGCACTATAGCCAAAGAAGATACCTGGGTTTATTTGGATCAGTTTCTTTTACTCATCTTTGGTGGCATTCCATGGCAGGTACATACACATTTTATACTGTAAAACATATGCACTCTGGAACAGTCATTTAGTTTACTTTGACGCTTTGCGTAATTAGCTTATGTCTGTTCCGCTAATTAGTGATGGTTTATTAGCCATAACAAAATGTCATTGTAAACTAGTTCAAAGCGAATTTTTAATGCATTCTAAAAAATTAAATAACATCATAAATTACAAATAGGCAATATGAAGACATAAGACAGGAATAATATGAACCGCATCTTGGAAAACTGCCAAGGAATGAATATGTTACTATGAATTACTTACTGATTGTTGTTGGCAACATTCCAACAAGGACGTTAAAGAAAATACATTTCTTGTTGGAGTAAAATACGTTACTAAAAGCCTATTCATTGTAGTTTTTTGGTGCTTTTCCACCATACCAGAATCTTGTCCTTGTGCCCTGGTGAAATTGGAGGTCATTCAGTATGTATTTAAATAAAAAGAGTTAGTTTTTTAACCCCACGGCACAAGTGGGATAATCGTGGATATGTGGATACGTACACGTATGTTCATATGTGACTTACAATATGTTTTACCGCCGATTTTTTAGGTTTATTTTCAACGAGTCTTGTCTGCCAAAAGCCCAGCTCGCGCTCAAGCTCTGTCCTACATTGCTGCCCTCGGTTGCATCATTATGGCTGTACCGCCAGCGTTCATTGGTGCCATTGCAGCATCTACAGGTACAGTCAAAATTTAAAACCATAACTACCTAATCAGTAACCATTAATTAAAATCATTTTAATAAAAAACTGTTCTGTATAAAACACAATTATGGGTTTATAATGAGGCAGATAACCTTAAAGGCGCCTATTATTTTTAAAATAATTTATGCCACGTTGTCGGTTAAATTAATTAACGTCCTGTGCCAGCAGCTTTGCTATGTTGAATAACAAAGTGTAGAACACTAATCTCTGATACATTCGCACATTGTCTTATGTATGCGATAGATTGAGAACTAAAGGCTGCTTTCATTTCAGATTGGAACCAGACAAAATATGGTCATGTCCCTGAGAACCCAGAACTGATTCTCCCTATAGTATTACAATATCTCACCCCAGTGTGGGTATCGTTCATTGGCTTAGGCGCTGTTTCGGCTGCTGTGATGTCATCGTCTGATTCTTCCATATTAGGAGCTAGTTCCATGTTTGCACGCAACATATATAAACTTATTTTTAGGCAAAATGTAAGTAAATATGTCCGCAATTTGAAATTTTCCAGACGTTGCTTAAGAAAATTTCTTGAAATCACTGATAGTATTGTGAAAGATTTTTCCTCGAGGCTTGATACATAGTTTACATGTGTTTGATGTTTTATCATAAGACCTTTACAACTGAGCTGACAAAATAATTTATGTTATAGTTGTTGTTGTCCTTGTCTAATAGTTCTTTTCTCACCGTTTCTAGGCATCAGAAAAAGAAATTTTGTGGGTGATGAGATTTGGCATTTTTGGTGTGGGTGCCATGGCAACGGCGATGGGGATCACCATCAAGACTATTTACGGTCTTTGGTTTCTCTGTGCTGATTTAGTGTACGTCATTCTCTTTCCTCAGTTGCTTGCGGTCATCTACATGGACTTCTCAAATACGTATGGCTCATTGTTAGCATACATCGTTGGTATGCTTCTTCGTATTGGAGGAGGGGAACCAATCATTCATCTGAAGCCATTCATTGAGTATCCCGGTTACGAAAAAGGAAAACAGGTGTTCCCGTTTCGGACTCTGTCCATGTTGATGACGCTGACCACGACCGTGTTGGTCTCGCTACTGACTAAACACTTGTTTGAATCCGGGTCACTAGCGCCCAAGTGGGACATATTCCACTGCGTGACGAACATTCCAGAGGACAAGATAGAAATAGGTAATGTGGAAAGTAGTAACGAGCTCACGGTCATGAATACCAAGATGGCGCCAACGTACGAGGCGACCACAGAGGATCCGCAGGTTCTCTTAAATGGGAAGTTAAACCCGGCGCTCGATCTCTCCAGAGAGGATCTGTTGAAGTCGAATAACACTCCTCCCCCGCCATACAATAGTTTGAGAGATCCGCCGATAACCCATTAGCAGAGTATAAATAGCCAGAAACTAGCCAATCAGAGTGTAGATATTGTTTATTTTGTTATTATTTGTTTGACTAGTCGTTATAATTATTGAGTGAGTTTGGTATTAGATAGCTGGGCATAACGCAGCTTTAAAAAATGCAAGTGTTTGACTTCTGGTCCCAAAATATTAGTAAAATATTGCATGTTTAGAATATAAAAAAAATTATAAGGGACCATCACGTTATATAAATTAGCAATTTTTTTGAGGAATGGATAAAAACATGCTAAGTGCAGAGACGTAACCATGTTCATGAATTGTTTAAAAATAGATCTACGTATATAAGATATATTTTGTTGCGGTATGACTAATACCTATCAGATTCGTACTGCAAGTAAAGACGCCTAAGTTGTTGTTTCCACTCCAGTTAATCAAATGACTTTCCCAAAAACTACGCAAACATTTTTATACACTTAATGTAATCCGTCCCGCAGTATCAGAAAGACCTAACAGAGCAAATAATTTAGTGACAAATTGTGTTCCGTCGTTTTGCAAAATAACTCAAAACCTTTCCAACAACCTCTTTTTAGGTTACATATTCAGTGAAGAGAGAATCTATGCTCTCTGTTAGCCGTGACTAATGGCTTCTTACAAACGTAAAAAAGCCTTCTTTGTCATGCACATGAAGCACTTTTCTTTTGATTAGCCATTGAAATAGGAGACTTACCTTCATGAAAGACCTTTGTCGAATGACATAGGCTTTTTAGAATACCTGTCGAGCTTACCTACCTGCATGTTTGTCACAGGAAAAAGAATAATTTGCACTAAACACCTGTGAATATGATAATAGTTATCGCATTGTTTACTACAGGCTACAAGTTGTAAGCACGTAGGTAGTTTCTGAGGATAGAAAAATATGTGTGGAGGAAGCTTATTCCTACTGCACAAGGTCCCATATACCAAATATATGCTGTCATGAATTTACGTAACTATAAAGTAAGCTTTATTTACGTATTATGTACATAAATAAATAGCAGCTAATTATGATATAATAAGTAATAATTATAATTAATATATTAACACGTTATTTAGAATGAATGATTATATTGTTTATAATATTTTAAAAGATAAATGTTGAGAGACCATAAATGTAATTTTGGCCTCATCTCTACAGACTACAGAATGCCTTTCATTTAGTAGAACAGTATAGTTAAAGACGTCACATTTTTATAGCAGTGTGATAGTATGGCTTCATATAGGAACGTAGTGTTACTGTTTTAGAAGCTAGGCTAATTAGATAGAAGCTGCAGCTTATCTTAGTGTAGTTGTGAGTGTTCACGATGTCGCTTTTATGTGTTGTACAAAGTTGTTAATTTTTGCCGTAATTACACTATTTAACCATAACCTGCTATATGTTTTTGAAATATTTTCTAGTTTAGAAATATATGACGAAATTGACATAGCGCAACCCGTTTACCAAAAAGTAAGTTTGAAAATATGATTTATACTTACTACTGTCGTTTTGGTGTTTAAGACTAATTAAAGTCAAAATCCTCAAATACATTAGGTGTACACTAGAATATTGTATAAGATCGAATTTATCTCTATAAAGAAATTCTGTAAAACATTCCACCTGGAGCACTAACACACAACCAACTCTGGTCATCCAGTTTCACAATGCAGTTGTCCAGTGAAACTTATTTATAGCAACACTTGGTTGTCGTTTGACCAAAATCACAAAACCCACTTACCTTATTTACACAACTGTTTTTTTTTCAAATACCAATTTAAACGTGCATACATGCTGCACAGACGATTTTAATTGATTTCACATCATGATTATGGTTTTAAAAAACTTTAAGAAAATTGCTCATCAGAAGTTTGTTTTGACTAATTAAAAGTAGATTACAGTTGTTTTCTTTTTGAAGTATAGTTGGTCTGTCAAAATTAGTGACGGAGAACAAAATGCCACGTGAGAAAAACGTGATAACTTTCTTAGTTTCTGCGCTCATGTATCTCTTGGAATTAATTGCGTTGCTAACTTATTTACTTTAGTATTTCTGTTTATCACAAAGCGGGACCTAAAATGTTCATTCATTAGAGAAAAACAAATTTAAATGTATTGAATTTGTCGGGCAAAAGGGGGGAAAAACTTACAAAAACGTTGATGTAAATATCCTGTATGTAAAATTACTAGGTGTCTCTTGTACTGTGACGTCCAGCACCTTTTGCGCACATTAGTGACGCCACTGATAATTATTAAGGCCTATGCTTTTTTGTTTCTCTGAATTAACTGTTAAAAATTCTAAATGTGCAATTTTGAATCCACGAATGTTTTTGGAGCTGCAGCAAACAGTTTTTGTGAGCTTATAAACAGAATCTTATTCTTTATAATAGTTAACTCAGATACAAATGTTAAATAGGCCTAAGCAGACCTAAAGTCCCTAAACATTCGTGTGGACAAAACGTGTAGGTATAGCCAAACATGCAACGGTTATTTGGCATCAATAATTAGAGTATGTTTGGGAAATAACTGATCGAATTACCATTCAAAGAAGGCATTTTAGGTTACTAACACTAACACTTGTCAAATTTACTATTGTTGCTACGGTTTTGTAATGTAATTACGGTAATCGTATTCATAGACCTAACAAGGCATTTTTGCTTGATGTAACTATAGTTTTAATAATAATGTTGAGTGGTTGCGTGTAACTGTGTATTTTAAGTAACGTTGCCAAGAAAATAGCTCCTTGTGATATTTGTGTTACTATGATTCAAAGAGTTTGCTAAGCACAAATGTTAAATTTTTGACGAAAGCTATATAAATGGTTGAATGCATGTCGATAGATTTTATCAAATTTAACTTATTTGTGTTACAATGATATAAATCGCTACTATTGACTTAGATTGTTCACAGAATGCATGAGAATTACGCTCCTGTATTGACAATGAATCTGTTGTAACTTGTTATGAAAATTTGGTTAATACTAATTAATCATTAACGCCTACATCATCTTTCCCACAAGAGATAAACAAATTCACTGTCTGTGGTGCCATCTGTGGACAGAAGACTAAAAAATAGTCAAAGCAACAAATGAAATGAGCACTCTCACGCGGCTTTACCTATTTTTTACGCTCTTGCAATAAGGGACGTGCTCACAAAACCACTCCGACCCCCAACGTCTTGCATTACTTATAAGGAATTGTTGTGCGTTAATCTACAGTATTCGACAGATTTTCTGTCTTAAGTAAATAATACGAACAGCAATAGTTGTTTTTATTACTTTTTGTATTGTTTATTTAAGGTAGCCGATCTAATTTTTGTTGTTACAGTTTTTTTAGTTTTAAGCAATATTTCGCATGTGATCATCTGTTAATAGTGGACTCAGAGTCAGAGCATGGTAATGTCTACTCTACATAGCTATGTACTACATGTATAATGGCATCGTTGTTGTAAACCATTGGTTATTTTGTGTTTGTATTGTTCAAGTATTAAACAAAGTTTATGTACAAATATTCACTTGTACGTTAGGAAGTCTCAACTTGCAAAGCAATAAAAATAATCAATTGACATCTGTGAAAACTGTCAATAACTGACTTAAGTTAGATTCTAGTAACTTGACAAGCAATACTCATCACTTGATATTAATCAAATCGAAAAGCAAATAATTATAGTAATGCATTGATCAGCGATGTTGTTTTGTAAAGCAAGTGTTTAAAGGACGAAGTTAAAATAATGAGAAAAGTTACTGCTAAATAGTATGCGTTAGATTATTCAGATGAAAAATAAATCAGAATGCGATTGACAAGTTTGTTCTGTGGTTTATCATTCACTATTTAATTACCCACAACTGGATAATTTTATGTAGCCAAAATACAGTATACAAATCCACAATTAATCAAATTATGGGTACCAAGTTAGAAAGACAGGAAATGTCAAAAAGTTGGAATGTACTTGGATTTAAACCAGGAAGCATCTGCTTCCAAGGCAGACACACTAGGCCATCGTATTGCTCACTGATTACGGCAGCCCAAAGTTGGCTAACGATATTCCCGCTAGTTAGATCACTCACACTACAGTAATTGTATCTAATTAAATTAATTCTGTATTTTGAACAACTCTGAACTCATAATTTCCACAGCCCTGGTTCAAATCCAGGATGTATTTCAACTTTTTCACAATTCCTGTTTTTCAAATTTAGTATCAAAACTTAATTAACTGTCAGTTTGTACTATCGTTATTAATAATCTTGATACTAAAATTATAATAATTAAAATTCTAATATAAAATTACTCTTTTTGAAGATCTTAAGGAAATTTAGAAAGGTGCAACTTTGTGGACAAATGATTCCAAAAAGTAGCATTAAGTTATGCATCAATCTATTTGAGAGTAGGAAAACAGAAACAGAATGTTTAGCTCTTTCAAAATAATTCATTGTTGTGAATAAGACTTTCAAAATTAAAGCAGGTTGGATATCTCTAGAACAAGTCAGAACAGGTTGAAGTCAGAATTCACTTAAGAAAACACTGAAAATACTGTGCATTTACATGCAATAAAACACTTTACATTCAGAACAATGTTCGGCAGAAAATGAACACGAAAAGCATAAGAAAAAGACTAATCATTTACACCATGGAATTCATTTAACAGTTCAGAAATAAGGCATGAATGTAGACATTTCCAAAAGATAGCAATGGTAACGGGAACGGCAATGGCAGTCTGGTTAATAACTGGTAACGCATAAATTCGGCAATCCTGCACCCAATTTATTCAATGAGTATTGATTTTTTGCTCGGTAACCATTGCTATCACCGTTCCTGGTTAATACATGCTTTAACTCTATAAAACAAAATTTTAAACTCTTAATATAGACTTAAATATGACAAATGTCAAAATATTAGTTCATGTACGCAATGATAGTATAATAAATTCAACAAAATATATGACAATATATTGTTTAGGACATTCAGAAAAACAAACTTTACTCCAACTATTGTCACACAGAACATTCTAGTAACAGACAACACAGTAACAAATAGTACTTAACATAAGACAGTAACAAACAGCACTTACTGACCAGTGGTATTTTCTCAATACCTCAGAAAAAATAAAAATACATGAAAATAACACAACTGACCCACACATTCAGTTCTACAAAACGTTTCTGAAAACTATAGCATGGTCCCAACAAAATAAATTTTAAAAGTTGTATGGACAAAAATGATCTAGAAATGTACCGACGAAGACAACAACTTAAACAGAAAAAACAACAGTGGAACAGCGAAGCTATTTCTTACGAAAATAAGTAGACAGTAAGGAACGTTACCAATTTTTTTCTAACTAAATACAGTAATTCAGATGACTGGTTCGTAGACCAAAATCGTAATTACAAATTGTCCAGTGACTAAAAACAAGTGACAATGTCCAATTTATAAGATGTATATTTCCGTATGGTTACGAAGACAAGTGGTACAAGAGAGTACAGCATTCATAACATCCGTTGCAACAGGAAATAAACAAACTTTTAAAACAATAACATGCACAATATATTTAAAGCTAAATAACTCACCAGTTATAACCTACCCCAACCTTAAGTAAAATAACACGTTTTGTAAGGTAAAACCACAATGTGCATTTATCACCCCTTTCCAACATTTCATTATTATAACAAAAGTGCCACATACCCTTAGGAAATGCAGCAGTTTGACATAGACATGATCTTTGAGGAAATATGTTTGCGTTTAGTGCATAAATGTTTCTAAATTGGTGTTTTCACAATGCTATGGCCCATTGTTTAATGCTTAATAATGCAATCTGCTAATAATGCACATGCAAGGTCATCTACAAAAATGCTTGCATCATACTACTGCTTACCGAGACTTTGATAATAATCTGAGAGAACTTTCCAAGCCTGAAAGTAGAACAGAATCATTAGTTTATTCACGATTCACTAATTCAAAAATTATACTTTACGAAAAATATAAAGTTTGTTCTAGTGTAACGATGTCCTGTTTAGCAATGATCTACCTTAATGACAAGGAAATTCTGGCACACATTTTCTAGCTTAACAATACACATTTTAGCATTGATTTTCTGGTTTCACATCTAGCAAATACTAAACTTACTTTCAAAAGACAGTGTAAAAATAAGCCATTTCAGAGTTTCACTATACACACACATGCAGTTACAGTAGGGTCAAGGTTACCAGTACCTTTAACCTGGTGCCCGCACATCTCGACCAGCAGTAGTTTGGTATCCTGCATGACTATATCCAAGTGATTACTCTTAAAACTACCATTGAAATTTCAACAGTACAATATGCAAGTTTTTTGTACAGACACTAATAAACATTAGCATCAGATAAGCTGACAGTTAAATTAAATTGTTTAACTGCAGTAATGTTAATGTAAATCTAGCATGGTACTTTTATTCAAATAGCATAACTAAACAGCAGAACCAGTTGGCATGTGTAAATAGACATCTCTTCAACAAAAGCATGGTACTGTCCATGTACAAAAAACCCATTGCTAATGTTGCTAAAGATACAAATAACCTTTGACCATTTTCATGATCATTATCACTCGTCAGAATTCTGAAACAGTTTATTAGAATGCACTACTCTTATTTTACGACACTAGCAAGAAATACCTTTGGTGCCATGAAACCGTCTGGTGGAGTCTCTCCTGCACGAGCAAGTGCTCGCATTTTTGTACCCGATATGAATAAGAAGTCCGGCTTTTGCTCGTGAACGTAAAAGTCCATGGCTTTTTTCTTTAGGTTATAGGCAGCGACGCGGAAAGGCACTATTTCCAGCTGGGTCAGGCCCGGTGCCATTGTCAGGACCTATATTATAATTATAATATGTTTAGTGCCATAATTTGGCAGTTAAGAGTATGACACTACTAATTTTAATTCATTTATTATAATACCATTCCAAAAGTATAAGATTGTTTAAAAAATTACAAAAGGTTAACTAATTTCTCAGATTACACATATTACTAATCACAGAACTATATTCTGGGATGAGACTACTTCAAAATATAGTACCTAATGTCCTGAATATAATAAATTAGTGATTCATACGGCATTAGACAAAAAATGTGAAGTATTGCACAAGGGTTTACATAGCTGATCATTATCACTTGGGAATCACTATGAGGCCTATATTGTAACTCGGACCCACACAATTTTAAATATGCTAAATGGAAAGAAAGTCTAGCACTCTACACATACTTTTCTGCCATGCTGAGGATGGTACAAATCTTCCTTGGTCTCAGGATGTGGCATACCAGCTGGATCACGTCCAACAATGTAGAAATGAACCCCAGCAGCTTGTCTAGCTTTAGCATGCCACTGCACCTAGAATTATATAACTTTGCATAAAAAATTGAATTTTAGTGCTTCCTGTACATGCAACAAATCAAAAATATGATACTTGTGTATTATAATCGTAAGATACACACTTCAGTTGGACCAGCATACATCATCGGGGAGGGAAAGATGGCTACCACAGTTGATTCAGGGTCTAGTACTTTTTCTTCCATCACAGCCGCATGCTGTTTCATGCGAACATCTAGAGGAACGTCATCATCCTTTGTCCAGCCACCTGGTGAGAAGAAAATGCATTGACAAATACACAGTCAGTGAAGTAAACACTTTGTGTGATTGCAAAGCTTAACTATTATACATTACAAAATAAGCAACAACAAGAACACTATATTGAGTACACTAAAGCATGTCTACTTTGAACATTATGGACTAGGAAAATAGGTGAGTGGTAACATTGTGTATTTGGCAAGAGAGGTTAAGCTACACTTGGCTTGGCTAGTAAATGGAGAATGACGGTCGAAAAAACTATTTCTGAGTAACTTCACTTGTCAGACAGACTCTGATTTGCCGGAAAAAACTGTTTCTGAGCACCTTTACTTGCCATAGTGACTCTGAATTATCTCATTAAGAAGGAACATGTTTTAGTTCACAAAATTTTTCCACAAGCATTTAAATTCAGTAGTGAGGCATAGGAAATTAAATTTGGATCAAAAAACACAAACAACAAATAGCACCTACTATAACCATCAGCCAGAAATTACCTGCCTAGAGTTGATGATACTTTACAAAAAACAGGAAATGTAAAAAAGTTAGAACACAGAATAAATTTGAACCAGTGACCTTCGGCTTACAAGGCCGACACCAATTACCTACCTAGAGGATGAAGCAATAACACGGGTTTCTTAAAACCACGTTCAAGTAGCCTACGGTGTGTATCAGACATGAGTAAGGCATGACCATTGTGCACAGGATTGCGAAGCTGGAATGCAAAAACAGCATCGGCCTGAAAAGCAAAAGAATGGTTACTGCCAGTTAACAGACATCACATTCACATTGCATGGTGATGTACTGGCAGAAAGTTAAGTCCTTTCATCCTTCAAAGTATCAAGAAAAGATGCTATGTACATTTCCTCAATGACCAGCTGTGAAATTACTGAGAGAGTGTGTAATGCATTCCCAGATTGCAAAGAAATTCAACAAGCATAATTAATGGGGTTAGCAAAACGTCGTGAAATTTAGCAAATTACACCGACTGCAAACTATCTGGTACTCAATTACCTGGCAAAAAGATCAAGTACACCGAGCAAAAGTCCCTCATTATTTTTAAAAGCAATTGCAAAGGAACACATTACAGTGTGATGGCTGAATTTACGATTCATAGAAATCTTAGTGGTATTAAACTTGGCTTCACAAGTTACCAGCAGTGACTTTACATCTATATACAATGCTCCTGCCGCATGCAGCAATTTTACACCTCTCCCTTAGAATCAGCATGATAGCAGAATAAATGTCACCAAGATTCCTAATGTAAATTCAAAAAAAGTTCCCAACTACTGAGTAAGAATTTACCACTAGATGAATGTCCTTGGTTGATTATATGCAAAGAAAATTGAAAATCAAATTAGTAAATTGACTTTTAAAAACTTAATACTAAGCAAAATAGACAAGTTAATTTGTACCCCAATTTCATGAAATTTCTCCCTGAGTTCATTAGGAGTTAGTCGGTATTCATCAAGGCCATCGTTCCATCTGATTCGATCAATCACTTCCAAGTCTCCACCTACCAGCCAATCACCTGCCTCGTACACCATCTAAACAAAATGTCGTTGACAATCATGAATAAATCATTCACAGTTAAAACACCAGTGTTACAAATTTTTATTTTGCTTTTATGAGTGACAATAACAATGTAGTAAATAAATATTGTGTAAACTGTTACATAATCACGTACATGTTTTTATGAAAGTGAATAGAGCAACTATAAATCTAACATTATGTGAAAAATACACATTACAAAATTTCACATATTAAAATGAACAAAGTGATACGTATTGATGAACAGGACGAACAGCCTACTAGCCAACTGTTGCCTCAATTTTGAGCATTTAAGTGTGAACATTAAACCAAAGAAAGATAAATTCAAACTTAAATAACTGAGCATCCATCATAACTTGCTGCTGGTTTAATCAAATGAAGCCTTTTTATTACAAAAAAATAATTTTTTTAGGTTTTTATTTTGAAAAGTCTATAGGAATTTCAAATGGTCGTTTTTTTTAAATCTGCAGTATAAACTTGTTAAATACGGTCGACTTAAATCAGCTGTCGAATTTTTGAGTAGTTAACTGACAACAATGGATTAGCAATGACTTATGAAGGATATGTCAAGACTGAAACAAATGAAAGTATGCGCAGATTCACAGCTGTAACTTATGACCTTGTAAATTGCAAGTTGTACATTTCAAAGAACTTATGAGTTAAAGATGAACCAGCTTAAAATGCTTCTCTTTTTCTGCAAAAAGATGTTGCAGTATTAAGAATAATATACTAATACCAACACTGTGTATAATACTGGCATAGCCACCTGATTGAACTAATATAGTGTATTCTAACTTACACTAAAAAAAAACTGCAGATAAAAGTTGGTAAAAGGAAATTTATAAATGATGATGTTTCGTGCAATATTTATGTAACCATGCAATTTTCTAGATATGAACATAAATAACAAATAATATATACCTTAGCGTATGGATGATTTCTACTACCAGTAGCGAACTGTCGACAACACCTTTCCTCTTTACGATGTGGATAAAACTCGGGATTACGCATGATGGCCTTGACCTTGCCTTCGTAACGAAGAGCAAAAGCTGAACAATCTTCTAATCTTTCCTTATCTTCTAGCGATACTGCCAGAACAATAGGAATAGACTGATTGCTCACACCACCTGTTGCACAAGAAAATAACAAATGGCTAATATACATCCATTTCTTTTGGCATCCAAGTTACACTTTTCAATAATTAAATGTGACTACACGAAATTAAGGGTTACAGGTAATATTTAAAATTAGTGAGATATTAAACTGGTTGCAGAAAAAGATGCAGAAGAATTAATAACTAAAATCATAGTTAGAAATAATGACAAAATCAGCAACGCTTGACTGTAGTTGGCGAACAAAAGGTCTTCACAAATAACATCTTTTTCAGTCGTTTCACCTTTTTTTGTCAATAACACTTTGTTAGTGATTCTTCAGAATGAGACATGCAAAAACTATGCACAAATGAGAGCAAACCATACCGTCTAGTAAACAACCAAAATGCTGGCATTGTAGAAACTCTCGTTCTCGCATAAATCCCTTGAGAGGGGTGGCCCAACCTTCAGCTAACACCTGCACCCACTGAAGGTCAATCTACAAAATCAACAAAAGCAAATTTGTATAAAGCACAAAATGGCTGCTTTTAGTTTAAATCGACACTAAACGTGAACAACATAAAGAAACTACTTTTTTAAATGTTTCAAAACCACATTGGAAAGACATGTCTGCATATTTATCTTTTCTGCAAAGCATCTGTTAGCAAGACACACTTATGCACAAGAGTAATATTGAACAAGTTTATTGAACAATGTTGACATGTTCATTAAAAGCAATTCATGGTATTGAGAAGGCAATTACTGGTAGAAATCTGAGCTGAGAGGTCGATTCATTTTTGGAACTGAACCTTTCACTGAAACTTTCACTGTCCAAATGTCCACTGTCTACGTGTCCACTGGCCAAGCATTCACTGTCCAACTATCCACAGTCCAAGTGTCCAGTGCCCAAATGTCCTTTGTCCAAGTAATCTAAATATCTAAAAGCAGCAAACAAGCAAAACTGACCTTGCTAATGTGCACATATTTTAGACTCTCGGCTTCAGCCCTTGCATTTTCTATGCTGTTCTCAGGCACGAACAATTCCATTACCCGTTCCACAGCTTGAATAGGAACAATACCCTACAAAAACACAAAGGATAGAAACTCATGTTAACACCAAGAACATTCAATGCAAACTATATATCATATATTTAATTTCTACATACTTTCTACTGATATAAAAAATCTAAAAGCTGGCTATGGGCTATTGAACAATGTAATCTTTTGCATGCTTATCAAATGTAATTTAAGTTTTTAGCAAAACATAACTCAATAATATATAACACAAAAATCGTTTTTTGTATTAAGCTATATTAAATTGCCGTGAATTAATATGTGACATAAATCTGATCATACAACAGAAATGTTTTAATTAAGCCACATCATAATCATGTTGCTACCGTGACACTCATTACCTCATTCTGCAGCATTTCAATAACCTGTTGTACACATTCATCAGGAGAAATTTCGCCAGCCTTCAACACCAGCTCTGGATTTTCAGGCTTTTCGTATGCTTGGTCAATTCCAGTGAAGCCTAAATATAAAAACAAACTTAAGATATTTAATTGTACATTTTTTACAAACACCATTTTATACCTTCAGACAAGTTAACCATCATTAAGTTTGACAGATGTAAACTAAATGAATTCAGTTAACCATTTATTTCCTCTCAGTTCCTATGTGCATTTTATGCCAAAATAATAAACTAAATGAATAAAAATAAGAGCAACTGCATCTTATGCAAACTTGATCGCCAAATACAAAACTAGACGACAGACTTAATCATCAACATACCTCAAGTTGTCGCATACTTTATAGCCATCCTTTCTCAGTGACATAAAAAATTCAGGTAATAAGCAATTTTCTGAATTTGAAGATTGCAGGAAGGATACATAACTTGCAAGTTTCGAAAAGATTGATTTACTTTGTTGTGCCTTAAATCTACATTTTTGATAACCTTCTACTTACTTACATTACTTTTTATTTCTGGAAACATTGGACATATGGATCCTGCTTTAGCTGACTTAATGCTGCTTCAGCTTAAAATATGTTTAATAAGAACAAGACTGAATGAATTCAGATCAAAATCTGTGAGCATGTTGTATGTATTGATTACATCTGGCCGAGGGGAGTTTACTTATGTCAAAAACTGTAGCTTTTTTTTATTGTGCTGATATGACCAACCAATGTGCATGGTACTCTGATGAATGATCATTTGACTATGCTGGGGCCAGTGTCATTTATTCAAGTATGACAGAATAATTTGCCCCAGCAATAATTACAGCTCCTGTCTTGGGCCCTGATATAAGCCCGGCTATTTTGACCATACACTTGTTTAAGACTTTACCCCTAGTGTTTATCCTGCAAGTTTTCTAAATCTAGTACTACAGTTGTTTTTAGGTACTATAATGTAAGAGTTATTCAGTATTGTGACTTAAAGGATAAAATTCGATAACAAAAATGAAAAACCAATGTATGGCTCATTTTAGACGCCACTGCCTATGGATTAAAAAACAAATTTATTTACCCATCTGTAGGGATGTTACTTTGTTTCAGCACTAATTTGTGGTTCATTGTTTTAGCATAAAAATACATTAACTTGATTTTACATTTATGCAAAAAAGCTCAGGTTCAACTCCTGACAAAATCTGATATTTGACCAGTCACTAAGACTAGCCACATAATTAGTGGTTAAAGGGAAAATGAATTTACAAAATTTAGGCCATTGCTGTTATACTTGCCTTTGATTTCTCCAGCTCTGGCTTTCTTGTATAAACCCTTTACATCTCTCTGTTCACAAACTTCTAGTGGGGTGTCCACAAATATCTCGTAGAACTTCAGCCCTGCATCTTTGTGAACTTTACGTGCATTTTCACGATCCTGCAAAGTTGATTAAATTTCCCAATTGCATTTACACAGCAATTTTCAAACCCCAATTAGCATAAAAAATAAGTGAAAAAATGACAAAATTTTCCTATAAATATAAATTTCTTAGTTCAGGTTCATTCCAAGATTTGGAAAAATTTTGGATCCAAATTTGGTTCTGTAATCCTTGTGTAGAAGCTATCTTGCTTGCAAGCATATTGTCACAATAAACACAGTGTCACAGCATGTAAATCTCTCACTTTCGTGCATTAAGGAAAAGTTAAAAGTTTTTTTTTAATTGATAACAGTAAAAAGACTGATTACCTTGGCATATGGACTAATGAAAGCAGTAAGAGCAATGATACCTCCATCAGCAAACAACCTAGCAACTTCAGCTATACGACGTATATTTTCCTCTCTAATGTAACAAAAAAAAGTGCAGGACTTCAGTATAAGTATAATGAGTGTACTATTCAATTTATTACAACCCTGCAAAGCTATCGTAAAGAATTTTAAAATATCAAAATTTTGTAAAAAGTTGCTGGAGAGTCAGAAACACCGAGAATTGTGCCACAAAATTCAAGAACAATACATCCAAATATTTAAGAACGACAAAAAATGATAGCAACAGAAGCTACTTGAAATAATAGAAGTAAAAAAAGCGATGACTTTATTCCTAAATAACTAAGCATTGCTTTCACCAAGTAGAAGCAAAGTACTTTGACCATTGAAACATTTTTATGTGTACAAGCATTAAAAAAGTAGACAAATTTTTGGAAAAACTGATCGAACACCTTTTTTGTTGATGATAGTTTTAACAAGTTTCAACAAAACATGACAAGAATAGTGATGATGAATTTAAAAAAATGTCACAGTTATTGTGACCACTGATTTTACACTTCTATATATATATATATATATATAGGTTTACCATACGTCCGGGTTTCGCCGGACACGTCCTCTTTTCGGGCCTCTGTCCGGGCGGGTTTTCAAAAAATCGCCTTATGCGAAGCCAGTGGACAAAGGAAAGAAACAAGCTGCATGTTGAATCCGTGAAAGGAATTCTCTTTGTTCAGCATAATTTCAAACATCTGTCATGCAAAGACTTTTATGCATATCTATGCAGTCGACCGAAATTGCTGAAAGCAATTCGGTCTTCGGAAAGGTATTCTTGGTCTCAGCCTCGGGCTCAGTCAAGTACAAGCGTAACTGTTTCTGAGAGCCAAGAAGAAGCAGGCAACTGACAGTTGCAGTGTGTTAATGTTTTTTGCAGTATAGCCATTTGGTATTGCTATTAGAATACATGTAGGCCTATTTGTATCATTTGCATTTTGTGTTGCATTGTTTTAATTTATATTATAGATCCTAGACTGGTCATTTTTGCCTACTTACAAGTGTGCGAAAAAGTGTCCTCTTTTTCAACTCAGGCAATATGGTAACCCTATATATATATATATATATATATATATATATAATTTCATTGCTTGACATCATACAATAGCAAGCAAAAAGCTAATGAATACATACCGATCTTTTTGTGAAAACCCCAGATTGCTATTAAGCCCATGTCGTATATTATCTCCATCCAGGCCATATGCAGGAATGCCTTTCAAACATAGATACTCCTCAACGGCAAAACCTATTGTTGTTTTACCAGCTCCAGACAGACCTGAATGAACACAACGATAAGGTTAATTTAGTTACATTTCCTAGGCAAAAGTAGGTAATCACTTGTGCTTAGACAATCAAAGTAATAAAATTAATTCCTGATGCTAAACAGAATTTTCACAGCAGATCACATTATGGTTAAACTACAATAATAATTTAATAACAATAATTAATTCTTTTGTCATATTTCTAACTAAGAAAAATTTAATCTGTGCAATTCAATAATATTAATTTCTAGATTCTACATACAAAACACAGAAAATTAATTATGTACGATCATAATATTGGAACACAAATTTAATCACATGACCAATTTGTTTTGTACAGCAGCCCTTCTCTATTTCCTTATTATTATCCTTAATACTTTCTTATCACCAGAGATGAATAATTTAGCTCAAAAACTGCTCTTAATTTAAAATACAGTACGTTTGAAAGAGCTACAAAACAAGGAGACCTCTTTAACCTTGCTAAAACAACATAAAGTCACTTTAGGATTATCAGGCCATTTGCACTCCCAATTTACGAGATACTTGCAAAAAAAAGTGTTTTAAGATGACCTTGAATTAGTTTATACCTCAGTTAGCCACACTTGGGTAATCATGGCATAGCATAAATTTGATGATATGCCACAACTTGGTAACTCTAAACCAATATTACAAGGAGCTCATACTTTACATACAAATTTTATAAGCTAATTCAAAAACAATATTTAGCTTTAGCTTGTTGACAGAAACTTTAGTAAGGCAATCCTCTTCTACTCATTCGGCATGACATACCAGTAAACCAGAGGGTGCATCCTCTGAAACCCCCTCTCTGTCCAAGGATCTGCCCTCTCTTTTGTCGAGAGACATGGTGGCTCTGGTATGTGACATTGGTTGCCTTTTGCTCCCCCTGTAAAAACACGAAATATAAAACTTAAAAAAATCTTTTCATTTTTTCCTCTACAAAGTTTTAATAAATCTTTTCGTTTTTCCCTCTTGAACCTCTTAACAGTGGTAAAATGGGAAAATGACAACCAGAGACACTCATTTGCCTCATTGATGTCCTGATCAAAATTATAATAAATCTTACATGAGTATTAAGTTCATATGTTCATAAGCGCAATTGTATTTTCAGCATTATTTTCTTGTTCTTTTTACCATTGTTACAAAACCATATGCTTCCTATCCATCACTTAGATACCACTTCTACGGTCTACTATCAATGTGACCTCAATAACATGGAAATTATGTTTGTTAAAAATGACTTGTTTTGGTTCATGGTTCAAGTAGCTACAACTAAAGTTGAGCCGCTGTAGGTGTGACCAGCACTTTGATGGGTGACCCTTTTACTTCATGTTAACAATGGTGATTTTTGTAGATCTAAACAGAACACTGCAGGAAGTGGCTGTTTTGTAACTCAGTAACAGTAAACTGTGGTAAGCCACCTCAACGCTCTGTTTTACAGCGCTCATCACACTTCACTCACATTTGCATATACAAGCTCAAGACAGCAACTATCATCCGTCTCACAAAATGTCAAAAGCTCTTGCATTTTGTCAAATGAACCACAGCCGTTGTACAGTAGATAAAATTTAGTTTACATTTATCACGAAAAGCTTCCACCGGATGTAAGATGACCATTATTATTACGACCCATCCGGTAAATGTCCGGTAGGTCACAGTGTGCAGATACTGGATATTAGTATACGGTCATGATCATATATTTTTTTGATGATCTTTTACTTGTAAGAAACAATAGATCATCACGCAAAATGCATTAAAAATATCCAGTACATTATTATTATTGTTGTTGTTGTTGTTATCATTATTATTATTTATTATTGTTATTATTATTATTATTATTATTATTATTATTATTATTATTATTATTATTATCATCTTAAAAAAGATTTGGCAACTACTGTACAAGATTAACAATTTCTAACGCCTGTCCTCGCTAACTGACCTGTACGCGCCGAAAAATGCGCTACTTATAAAAATATAAACAAGCAACTTATAAAGTGCACAGTTTCGGCATCAATACATAACTAATTAAACACTCACTTTATGTGTATTATACAATAGCCGGAAAGCTTTGTTAATAAATATTAGCTGAAACGTGCAACTTCATGCTAGATTATTACATACCCCCGCGAAAAAATCATATTCATCGTCGTCTTTCGTGTTCTGTAACTGTAAGAAAAAGAAATCACACAATGAGAGAGCATGCTGGTTAGTACACTAGCAACAAACAGCACACTAAGCAAAATATTAAAGCTAGCATAAATGATCAGCCAAACGATCGTTTCATAAAAGCAGCAACTATATGACTGAAAGTAGCCAATTCAATCACAAACGAAATCAAAGATTTCATAAAGTAGCAAACACACACATGACAGAACAGGCTGATGAAATCATTATGATAATCATACACAATACACACAGAACAGTTTTTAATTTTCGGTTATTAACTGTTTTAGCACTGAACATGCAACAAATCTGCTTTACATACCAGTTTGTTAATAACGAAGTATGAAGAAAAATAGCATTTTTTCATGCTAGGAACATAATTCTTATAAAACGGTAAGTGGATTAGTGGAAGCATGCAAACGAAAAACGAAAACGTTGCGTCAACACATACATTATAATGAATGAGTAATATAAATGAATTTAACGTAGTAGAAGCTCTAAGCAATTTGTCGCATTTTGGAATTACATAACTTGAACTTTAACCGCCGGTCCGTAGAGGATATATTAGAAATAATATTAACTGCGTTCAAATTGCATTGATAAGAAGCTGACATTACTGTTGTTCAAACTGTCTCTTCAAAGAATATTATGACAGGTAGTCAGGGTTAGGAACGGTTAGTCTGTCCTCTCAAAACATATACAGTAATAAATATTAATATGGTATCCTAATCATTTAAAACAGTTAGAAATGAAATAAAAAGGCTAGGAACAGGCAGAGAATTTGTAAGTGTAAACAGATAAAATTGGAGAATTAATACTGATGCCCCATCTAAAGATGGGAGAAGCATCTGGCTTGACCACAGGTGGCGAAGACCTACCAAACTAGATTCTACCAAATGTGGATCAGAAAAATTAAGGACTCAAACGAAATCCGTTGAACAATTTACCTAAGATGCATTAAAAAATCAATAAAACCGAGTAATTTTTACTTACTGCTGCACTGTAACCTGATCCTACAGGTCAGTATCCACAGCAGACTACTGATATCACTTCGATATGATACATATCATATCATTTCTATACTATTTACTGTGATATACTATTACCCATGTGTTTAACTATTTTTTATAATTCTCACTTGTAACAAGAACGGGTTTGCTCTGAAACTATTAATCGCGCAATAAACAGACTATTAAACAGACTATATTATGACTCCATCATAATATAGTTCAGACGGAAACGACGCGAATAAATTCAATTTCACTAACTACTGGTTTCGATTAAATAACGAGGTAACCTTTACAAAGTAACCTGAACTTTATTTGCCTCGTAACAACATCGCACTTGACAAAGAAATGTAAACTCTTTAGGCCTCGGGCAGCACTTTCTGTTAGTTCGAAAACATTTAATAGTGTTCGTAATTCGATTAATGCGTCAGATATTCAAGTTTTTTTGGAGGGGGAGGGGAGGCGAGGGTCGATTCTTGTACAGTTCAGTTACAATACACTTGTAAAACGCCGAATTCAACTAAGCTAGAAACCAGATTTTTCGTCCTTTTTTTACACCTCAAGGACGGCTTAGGCGTGTTTGCAGCATTATACGAAAGAATAGAAAAGCAAAAGCTCACTAAAATAACTTCCTAGTATCTAAATGTTGTGCTGTATTTTTAAAAGGGGGCGGACGAGCATTTCAGGTGGATGGCAGCCTATAGATGACAGAAATTTTTAATAAGCGTTAATTAGCAAGAAAAATACTCCTCAACGAAATTGTCAATATCAGTTTATTATTCAACTATTTGTAGCGTGCCCTACAGGTAGATACTAGGATTACTAGCGTCTAATTGTGGCTAGCGTAAATAATTATCGTCACTGGCAACTATATGACCTGCATTTAAATCATAATTTCACCTAAGAAACACTATACATTACGCAAAGACATAGATATAACGTAAAGGTACAATCACACAGTCAATGCGTAACAGCTAAACATTCATTTTTATGTGAAAACGTTCTTAAAATTTCAAATCATGTAACAACCTTAAAATTGCAAAAACTCCCAGTTTCAGACAACTGTGAAAATTACTATTTAACACAGACTGAATTTACAGGTAAAATTTGTCAAACAACAGCAAAGACTATTCATAAATCACGGTTTTTCACTCACACACAAATTAGCTGACTCTGGCGAATATTTTGCACCTCACCAATTACTGGTATTACTTTAAGCAAATTACTAGCACCTATGCGTAGAAATTTAAGCATCTCCAAAAGAAAAACAGTCTTACGTGAGCCGCGTGGCGTGCGTACGCTGAAAGCGTCTGGAAACCAGGCCTTTTTTCGTCCGTCTCAACTCCGTCCATCGTTCTATTTCAGGAGAGCTAAGCTATACGCACAGAACTATGCTAACCCCTAAACGCACACGACACCAGAGCTGTCACAATGTGAAAACCATGCACATTGGACTCAGCGTGCAAGCTCACTTGACTGAGCTGGGCGGAGTCAAAATTACATGCCTAATACAGGTGAGCCAATCAAGTAATGGTAAACTTAACGTCGTTTAGCATATCTCATATTTCATAGCATTTATGGAAAAAACACCAATTATGATTTTAATTGTTAGGTTACATAGTGAATTTCCCCCCCCCCCCCCAACCATCTAGCAGCTCAGCCCCCTACACCCTCAGCAAGTCGGAAAATAGGTCAGGGGTACGTACGGAAAGAAGTTTACTCTCATTATTTGCATTATTTGCGTTTATTCGGTAGTCATGCACTGTAAACAGAGTTGTTCATATTCATATAGGACCTGCGATAAAAATTTATTCAAAGCTGGCGTGGTTCTTTTACAAATCTGGTAGTCATATGTTCCCAATGGTTACTATAGTTTGATAGGTAACCATTCCTATGTACACTGGAGACAGATTGTAATCTAGCAACGTAGCTCAGAACTAATTTTACATTGCTGAATGATAGCTACGGTCAAAGCGTGCAACAATGGTAAAGTATGCAGTGTGCGGCAGCTTTTTCCAGCAAACAATTAATGAACCGGGTGGTGTAGCTCAATGTTAGCGTGCTCGCTTACCACCCGAGAGGTCGTGGGTTCAACTCTCGACCGAGTCATACCAAAGACTTGAGAAATGGTACCGATGGTTCTTCGACCAAGCAGGCGGGTTTATCGAAGTAACGTGCAGGTAATAATAATCGGGACCACCTTGGAAATAAGTATTGAGTTACTTATTTAAGTTACTTGAGTTAAGGTGTTATCCATGGACTATCTCCTAAACGAAATTATTATTATTATTAATGGAATAGTATGCGTCCATACTGAAAGTTTCTGAAAATAATTGCTAAACAAATAACAACTTATATTATCTTTTGTCATTTTGGTACAAACATTTCGACTGTTTTTACACTGACCCGTACTGAGTGGGCGGTAACGTTATGCAACTTTATTATTTTATGGGGTTTGCAGTGTTTTTAAGAGAATGATATCAGTACGCGTTACAATGCAATAACTGGTAATAAAGTTCAGTTATGAGCCAGATAAACGATGTAGATTACGTAAGAACTGAGAATTAATTAACAGGTTACTTTATCTATGAAACAAAACACATTTTATAAAAATTATGAGCAAAATTGGTACCTGAATCTGAGACCTAAAGCATAAATCACACTCACCTTGAAACCTAAGCTATCTTAGGAAGCGAAGAGAAAAGAAATGGAAGAGAAGGCTGAAAAACTCCCAGTCTCATCTTAACAGCATATAAACTCAAACTGTTAGAGTCAACTACATGTACTTGAAACACATAGGATGAATGACGTACAGCACTAGCAGTACTGAAATATCAATTATAAGTTTGCAGGGATACGAAGTAGAACAAATCATACGCACTGCGAATTAATACAAATTAAGTATTTTTCAGTATAAAATGCATGCAAACTTTGCAAAGTGTTCAACCGCATGCTGCAAAAATGAAAACAATTCAAACGCAAAAACTGTTTGGTTAAAGGTATCACTTACGTTAAACAAAGAGTAACATGCATTTTTTAGCCTTGTCAAATAATCCCAAATCACAAATAGAACGGCCATAGTTGCATCACCTCCTTCCTCATCTAGGAATCATTTTGTAAAATTTTTATCATTGAAAAGTTTATTTTGCAAAGGAATATAATAAGCTTAGGAAAAGGTTATATTTGATTACAGTGGGTTTGATCAGAATTTGACTAGTTACGTCATACGTTCTCCTTTATTTCAAGAATTCGCAAACAATTTTAAATAGTAAAAGTAACAGTAATAGTAATAGTAATAGCAAAGTAAAAGGTTAGCCAAGAGAAGTCCTTTGCTAACACAAGAAACATAGACTTGTACAACAAAGTTCAAGGAAAAATGCACAAGTAAGGCTTATGTAATACATTTCTGTGTCCCCACCTTAAATATATGGTATATTACCGTAAATACGAAACTCACACGATTACAAAAACAAAAACTATTTCAGGAGCATACAATTAGCCTAGTTAAAAGGCAAGTTTGGCTTCAAAATTCAATAAGTGTGGGTTCATTCCATTATAGTGAGCTCATGATCACTTACCAATACCTTATTTCACGACTAATAAGTTGATATTCACCAGTTAGTATAAAATTACTTGCAACAGACTTGTATCTAAATATGCAGCCTGACCAAACAAAGAGAAATGTAATATTGTTATAGTCTAATTCCATGGAACTGTGCATTATTTTTATTAAAGGAAGAAAATCCGTCCAGACAATGTATGGTTTCAAATATCAATCTTGGTGGAACAATTTCCCTAATTTAAGAATTTACCATATGACTTTTTATATTTAAAAACGTCATGAAAATATTGATGCTCAAACTCCCATAAACATGTGTGATTCCCTTGTGCTATTTATTTTCATTTAAATAATGAAAATTATTATTAAAGGTGCAAAGTTGGTAACATTTATGTTGGATCCTTGGGCAGATAACTTAACTCTTTTGGCTGCGAGAGTGAGAGTTTTACAAAGAATGCTTCCAATATGCAAAGAATATGCCAAACAATTTGATTTGGTTAATGTCCAGGGTACCGAAATGAAAAGCAATGCAGTAGATCTCAGGGGAATTCATTAAGCCTAATCTAACTGCACACTGCTGTACAACGTGCCATTAACCTGGGCAGATGAAGTACTTACTTAGGTCATGTAATTACATTTAAGGGATGACGCCAAAGTTCTTCATAAACGGAGTGACTTCATTTTCCATGCCAATAGCGTATGTGCTAACTTTTCATTTCTATGTTCTGATTTAAAATGTAGACTACTTCAAGTATATAGTCTCCAGGATACTACGGATGCCGGAGTTGGAAGGTGAATAATCCAAAAATACATTTTATTAAAACAGCTTGGAATATAGCTATCCATAGACTTTTACAAAAGGCACACTTATATTCTGCCTCGCACTGCTGGTACCATTCAGCTGACCAAGCACTTTACAAAACGATTTATTAAATTCCATGTACAATGTAGTACGTAAAAGCAGTAATAACACGACAATTAACTTTTTAGCCAAACAACGTTATATGACGTAAACTCAATAATGTGTTTCAACTTGTACAAAATTGTTATGGAAAATAATGTGACTCTGAAAGATGTGTTTAGAAATTTTCCATTCATCTGTTAAGCTTGTGAAAGGATGCAATTTATCTCCTATGCAGCTAGCCACACAAGCTTAACAAAAGATTGTATAAGCTGTATAGAAAACAGGAATTTTAATTTTTTATCAAAGACTCGATTAAGAGAAATATTAGAGTATGCAGTGTCTTTGTCCTCTTATACATAAATAATATCTGTGTTTGCTTTTTATTAACAATGTTTAATATTTATTTTAATTTTGCCACTAGCCTACATGTCTTTTTTTAATTCAACCACTTGTGTATCTGTACATAAGCGTGTGAAAATAAATGATGTTAATAATCATAACGGTAAGTAAAAACAAACTTGAAATCATTGCACTATTAGAAACAGCACTTCCTAACTTCAGGGTAGATATCTAAAATAAACAAATGTTGATTTTCACATCAGTTTAACAGCATCATTATAAAGTTTAGCGATGAATTACAATAAACTTTTTACCTACAAATCCTTCACCCATAATTTGAAACGACATTCAGTTTTCACATACAATGGAAACGGTACGCTAATAAGACCAATTGAAGGTTAATGAAAAGCAAAACAAAAGCCTCCAAAATCTAAATATCCCTTACATGTTCTTTCTTTGGTCAGGTTACTTTGGTCAGAGCATAAAACAGCGAAAGATTCAAGCTGGTTCAAAAACACGTAATAGTTTGTGAATTATTCTTAGCCACATAAAGCATTTTTTTTGGTAGACCAACAGTTTCAAAGTCCTAGACAAAAATGTTGCAACAAAAGTAGTTATTTCAATTTCAAAATGCATTAAATGTCTGCCAGCCTAGTTGCTTGGCATTACTGCACTAAACTTTACTTTAGGGTGTCCCATTTAATGATTGACAAAAATTATCCTCTTCCTAGTGTAATCTATCCACCCCCTGCCAAGTACAGTCAGTCTGCAGTTGCGACCAGATACAAATGAGTGTTTAAAGAAAACAACAGAATTAGACGACAGCAACTTTTAATAATGAGATCTGATAAGCAGCACATAATTATGTTGTTTTTAGGAGAAAGAATAAATTTTTTTTTCTTATAAAAGCATAAATCTCATGAAAGGTTTAGCAAGCACTAACTTTAAATTCCACAGCATTGTATATCAGCATAAAGTCCACAAAAATGCAAATTTTAAAAAAGTTTCTGCTGTGGACCAACTCTCTAATGTTATATTCTGACACATGACAAAATGAAATTACATGTATGCTAGAGACAGACACACATCATGCATGGTCTATAAAAACACAATTTTATAATCTTTTTAAAAGTTGTCCTTTGATTAATAAGCTTTCCTATATTGATCAATGGTCGATCACATAAAAGGTACATAATAATTCAGTATCTCTAATCTTGAACTTTGGAAGGCAATCATGAGCTATTTTATATGAATAGCTCTTATACTTGATAAAAATGACGCATTTTAAATCAGGTTACTAGATTAGCAATGGCCACACTTGCACAGATTATAATAACTAGTAGGCCCACAGTATGGCATATATGAGTGCAGTGTGGTACGCAAATGAGATAATACTGGATCAAGTCAGTATTAGACAGGTGTTGCCCTGGCTAATCTACAACTAATCATTAAAATATATGGCAATTCAGCAATTGATATTGCGTCTACATATCTGTTGCCTGTGCCAATGCTGGTCTTGCTGGCAAAGTTCTTTGAATACGAAGTAAAAAATACGTTAACCACTGCTGCATGCCAGGTTTTCTCAGCACTTAGTTTAAAAAAAGGCTATCATGAGCACATTAATGACCATAAACAAAAAACTGGTCATGCCAAAAAAAAATTTCACTACTAATGCATAAAAATGGCACAAAAAACATTTACAAAGGCTATTATTCAGAGTGTTATGCCCACATACGTACATGGCATAGAAGCCCTCCTAAGTCCACTTTAAATGTATCTTCAGGCTATGAATATTGTTGTGCGATAAAACAGTACAATAAATCATGAATTCTAATGAACATTTTGACTGAATGAGTCAAAAACTTAGCATACCTTTGTTGGACTTGTGTTTGTATATAGAGCATTTTGTTTAATTGCCGTAAGGTTGTTGCCAGTCCAGTTATCCTCGGGGGCACCATTTGCGTTGTCCTCCATCTTTTAAAATTTACAACCGAGATTTTTAAAATGATGTGCACTAAAACTTTGAGATTCCAGGAGAAGCTTCAAGTAACTAGAGATTTTACTCGAAAAATGGAAAAGTCTGCAGACCTAGGATGACAGATCAGACTAGAAAACTTATGCACTGAGTCTGCAAAACCGTTGAAACCGAGGCTTAAATTTATCGCAAACTTCCGTTGATTTTTTCCCAAACTGAAATTTCAGTTTTGAAACAACAATAAAACTGCACTGCAACAAATAAATGCTAGTCCACACTGTGATTCTTAAATAGCAACACAAAAAGACAATAATATCACAGATTAGTTATTGTCTATGATCCCTGAGTTGAGTAGTACAAATCTTAAACTCGCTGAGATTCTAACAATGGCAGACAATATGGCTCTTCTGTGGCAGGTAGCTAGTAGCAGCTATTCTTCTAGCAGGACCAAGTAGACGTTTACGTTTTGGCAAACTCGGCTTCAAGATACAGAATTAGGTGCAATTAGAATGTCAGCATGCATCAAACCATGCAGTCATCACCAAAACTGTCAAATGCAAAAAAATATGAATAAACACATCCACAACAAATGAATAATAATCATAACATTATCAGTCAATTATGAACATTTTAAACAGTTAAAAACAAAATTAGAGAATTTTTGTAACTAATAAACATGACTCATGAATGTTTCATGCAAATTTAGACATTCTGCAATATTATAGAAAAAAAGAAAGACATTTACAAAAAACATTTGCAGCTAAAGTGATTAAAACAAAATTTTTTAGCAATTCTTCAACCAATTATTGCAGTTCAAACCTAGGCAAACGTTTCTCTGCAATTTTATAAGGTCTTTAAAATAAATTACTTGTAAATATAATTAGCTATTAAATAACCATCGAGTGTCTTGAAATGTAAGCAGGACAGTGGTGACACCTACAGTAAGGAAACAGCAGCAATAAACATAAACATAGGGTTACCATATTGTCTGAGTTGAAAAAGAGGACACTTTTTCACATACTTGCAAGTAGGCAAAAATGACCAGTCTAGGGTCTATTAAAACAATGCAAAATAAAATGCAAATTATACAAATAGGCCTACATGTATTCTAATAGCAATACCAAATGGCTATACTGCAGAAAACATTAACACACTGCAACTGTTAGTCACCTGCTTCTTCTTGGCTCTCAGAAACAGTTACGCTTGAACTTGACTGAGCCCTAGGATGAGACCAAGAATCGTTTCGGCATTGCTACTTTCTAATTAACTTTTACCAGTTGCTCAAAACTGCAAAACGGCGAAACTATACAAATTTAAAGAAATTCACATAAAAATAAACAAAATGGCTCCTGGAAGCTGACGTCATTTTAAATCTTTAGCGAATATGCCGAGTATCGACAGCGGTGTGAGTCATGTGTTGTTCAGTAAATATGTACACAAAGCTTTTACAAGGGTTGCATTTTGAGATGTTAGCAACATCTTGTATTGAAAATTAAAGAGCTTTTCTTTGTCTCGTACTGTCGTATGCCTCTGCAGTTGGCAACGTCCATACATACTTACGGATTGAGGCAAAACCCGGACAAACTGCCGATTTTTTGAAAACCCACCTGGACAAAGGCCCAAAAAGAGGACGTGTCCAGGGAAACCCGGACGTATGGTAACCCTACAAAAATATGTTCATTATAAAATTTCCTGGTTAAACAGATGAGTAACATTTGCTTAGGTACGATCTTCAAAAAGATATTAAAGATATTAATTTCGGCATACATGCATATACATTATCTATTATGAAACAGTTGTGAATATTCAATGTTGTAATATAAAAAAATCAATCTATTCATGCATGCAACTGAATACAAAAGACAAACTACTCATACATTTCGTAAGTGTCAATTGGCTTTCACTGTATTGTGGTGCATCCTATTTCAATTATTTAATACAAAAGTTAATGAAGATCTTGTAAAAATTAAAAGCACTCCAAGTGCATTAACAAAATTTTTGTGGACATGCTATAATTTAATAAATTAAGAAAAAAGTCAATGAGATTAACGCATCAAAAACTAGTGAAAAAATTCACTCTTTGTAGCCAGGAACACCAACAATAAATTGTTTTCCATTTTTTGTTTTGTGAGTTTAATTTTGTTAAAAGTCTTCTTGAATTAAAAACAAACAAACAAACAAACGTTTGAAGATGAAATGCCAATAATGCAATAAACTAAGTGTCAAAATTAGATTAATGTTTCCACAAATAAAGTGCTAATTTCAGACAATCACTGAGCAGACAGAAGGCCAAATCTTTCATAACTTTCAGTTTATATTCTAGCACTTATGAGAAACCAAAAGCCAAGATTCATCAATAGTATCACAATAAAATTCTGCTGACAGAAACACAATAATTATATTTCACAAAACACTGACTAATAGAAATTAATAGTATACATTTCTTTGAATCTGCAGTTGCAACCACTGGTTACAGTTATAACATTACATTAAAAATGCATTTGCAGCAGCATGTCCTGCGCAATTCACTGCCTACCGGTTACCAAGTTGGTTGCCAGCAAGCTGAATAATTATTCATTTAACATCTGCTACTAATCAATGATTTACTCAACTAGATACTCTAAACTCACAGCTTTAAATTATACATACATACAAGAAAGTTGAAAAACAGCCTTTTTATGAATCATGAAAAATGCCAAAAAAGACTAACAATGCCTGATTAATAACACTAATCTTTATCTTAGTTGGCTTCATAGTAAATACAAATGATCTGTAAGGTACTTTCATAAGTGCAGTATATTGCAGTTGCATATCTACTTGTAAATAAAGAAAGCCACAACTGAACTGATACCACTCAACACAAACCACAATATTAAACTGAAAGATGTTATTAGGTGAAAACTTTTAAGAAACCTTAATGATAGCACCAGTCAATAAGCACTATAAAACAGAATCACACCTGAAAATCACGGTCCTGAAAATAAAATCACACTGTCGCATAATTTCCACCTCTTCGCTGACCAGCGCTCAAAGAGTTGAGACAGCCTCCAGGCAACTCACACAATACATTTTGAAACTGGTCTAGCAAAACAGTGGCCAACACTTCCTTGTTGCGGGTAGAATACAGAATTGCAGTTATTGCTAATTGTTAAACTGTGACAGATTGTGTGATAGATGTGTATGCATGATATACTGTGGACAATTTGGCTCAGCATAAAGATAGAAACTGTCTGTGACAGGCAGCATATATTATGTCCATTCACTAATCACAAGTTTAGTGCATTTGTAACCTGGAAGAATTATTACTGACATATAATTAGACTTAAAAAATTAACTTAATTATTATCAATATTTTCTATAGAAATTGTTATTTGTTATTTATAATGCCTGCACGGCTGCCAGGCAGGTTTTCAAGCTGAGCAAAAAAGCGACATTTAAGTAGATTTGAGAATTTTGTATTTCCTTGGGCCAAAAACCTCACATTTTTTCACCAGCACAGCTGGCTAGTTTTTGGAATTTGAACAGTAGTTATGTAATTTTATCAAGCATAAATAGTATGTCAAATGAGTTGCTACACCTTTACATATAATTGATTGGGATACATTTAGTCTAAGGGCTTGTAACTTTTATCAAGATGTCACGCACGCTTGATGTTTATATAAATTTGCATTTGTATTTTTAATGTATGGCAACATATAAAAAACATATGTAATGCATGAGAATGGTGTAGAATAATGGTTAAAGAGCACATCATGATAACTCAGATGAGTATAGGATAAGCTCTATGATAACAGCCTTTTCAAAATGCATTTGAATCTAAATCCTAGTCATTTTGAAACTTAACTCTCTCTGGAAACATAAATGTAATTCAAACTCTACACATCTAACTATGACAGTATTTCCTCATTGTAAGTTTGCAAGCACCATGGTGAAAACAAGCTAATTAGCAACTCTTTAGTGAACTACAAAAATTGACGCAGCACAGTTACATGTAACAGGTACTATACAGAGTATCACGACCCACTTGTTTGCATCCCTGGCTTTGCAGACACACTTGGACCCACAATTCTACAACATCAGCACAAAAATCAATAAGTTCTAAAGATTTCCTGACTCTGCAATATATAGATCACAAGTGACGTTTAGAGCTGCTCACCTCGATACTTTGTGACTATTAATAATTACAAAACGTACAGTCTAACGTTCATTCATACAGTCATGCATAACGATCGAAAGCGTTATGCTGTACAGAGTATAGTATCTGAAATATCTTATTCCAGTATGTTAAGTCTCAATATAGCATGCCACATTTCTACATGTAGCGAGCAGTAACAATAAAATTATTAGGAAACTTTAAGTAGACAGCAGGATTTTTATTAATTTTGAATGGACTGAGCTGTTCGTGTTGCTCCCGCTTGCTTCAATCCACGGTGATACTTGACTAAGTGCTTTTTGATTGAGAAACCTAACAAGTCGTATTTCTTCTAGCCTTTCTAAGTACCGAATATCGAATTAATATTACAGGTGCCCCAAGCACCACATTTCACCATTCTATACTCTCTTTCACTGCTATTTAATAAATTTAATAAGTAAAATCAACCATGAGCACACACTTTCCCTGTATATTAGTATGCGCTTCACATGCAAATACCAGTTAGCTTGGCGCCAGTTTTCTGTTTTACAATTTATTTATTTTTTTATCCCAATCAAAAAATATATAAAAATGAATATAAATTCATTAACCAAATAAATGGGAAAGGATGGCAAAAAAGTAGGTTATCAAATCAGCCACTCCAAATTGAGTGTGTAAAATTAGTGTTCTGCAGGACTGTATGTATAAATTGCAGAAAATTGACAGAAAATACTGTCATGCTTGAAGTAACTTTTACTTGACTAAGAATTTTACTTTGTAAACTAAAACAAAAAGAGAAAAATATAATATCATGCAGTTAATGCTAACAGTAACTATAATGGTAGAATACACATTAAAACTTTATTAATGGATGAAATGACAATAGATAATGAACGACGAATAAAACTGATAAATGAAAAATAAATAAAAAAAACTTTGCACATGAGGTGTAGGGCACGAGCCCATATACTGCATTTGCGGTACTATGCACGTACATTCTCTCACTCTCTAACTTTAAATTTTTTTCTTTTTTCCTGTTGCACTCTGAAGTATGGTATATACCTTTAATTAATTGTTAGTTTGTAACAATTTGTCTAGTTACAATAACATTGCAATAATTTGTTTACGCATTAGTTAATATACAGTAGGCGCCGCTTAATAGACTGTCAGTTAATAGACTCAACTGCTTAATTGACTCAAAAACACCTGGTATGGGCCGCTTCTATTCAAATGTATGTATAAACTGTCGGTAATTGACTCAAACAACTCCACATAATTGACTCAATATTTTTCCTCCACATACTTAAAATAAGACATTTGTATGTGCCCAGAGAGCCTTTCCTACTTTTATGTCATCTTTATCTTGCTTTTGTGCACTATAATATATGCAGAAACAATCATCTTACGTAGGGGCCTACAGCTTTGTTTGTAACCAGGTACGTTTATCATGCACTAATATACTAGCGTAATGGTTTTGCATTGAATCTGTTACCCGCTCGTCCACTGCAATTAACCCATTACGCAAGAATTTCTGGAAGCTAAATATTTAGTCACATGTCACAGTTTCCTTTTGAAGCTGCCCGTTGGAAATCACGCTTAATCAGTTAACAGTCAAAGATGCAGGTACAGTAATCAGCCAGTATCAGATGAAACCACTTGTGACGAAACGAGGGCATCACCAATTGCAGCTCATTCATGCCAAGTGCTAAATGTTTTGCGAGAATACATGCATCACACAGCAACAGATTTTCAACGTTTTATAATTGTGAGAACTTTGTGAGCCAACTTCTTCACTATAAAATGAAGCAGCCAATTTTGCAAGAATTTTTTCAATTTTTGCCTATAATTAGACTTGTGTGATTTAGAAAAGAATACTTTTTAATTTATTGCTAATTCGCTTATATGCTGGTGACTCATACTATACCAGTAATACAACATCCATCGGTTAATAGGTTCAGTCCGTTAATTGGGTCCAAACACTTCGGTCTCAAAGTGAGTCTGTTAAGCAGCACCTACTGTATTATTATTATTAAATAAACACATGAGAACAGATGCTGCCACTTGGGTAAACTTGGCTCAGTTTCTGACAAATTCTGATGCAGTATTTGGGCAGCTTGTTTACTGCATGTGTTATATGAGCCAGCCCACATACCACAGCTGGACTATACAGCGCACTGTATAGTGCATTAAATGGCACCTTACATGAGAGGTCTTGTAGAAGTCAAAGTTATTCTAGAGTAGAAAGTTACAAGACCAGAATAAAACCACTTACTGCAAGGGCAAAGCCCATTTTTAGAATAGAATAGTAGTTAGACAGAAGTCATTTACCTACAGCTATAGCGATTTTACAGATTTATAAGCTAATTACAAATTAAATGCATTTATTATCATTTTCCTTTCATTCACCA
>JAQGDQ010000677.1:0-43189 GCA_030141605.1 Tubiluchus corallicola
ACAGTTTTAATTTTTTCACGAAAAAAGAAATAGGCTCACCAGTGTAAGTTTTACAAAGTGATGCTTATCATCGTAAAATTTCAAGAGGCTGATTTGACAGCAAAGAGTATTTTGAAGTTTTTACATTTTAATGTTACTGAATGGTCGCAAGTGATTTTTTATGGACAGTAGGACCAAGCCATGTTTGTAAAATAGGAACAAATTCGACTATGCAACATTTAGTCATGTGACAAGCTTAGGCAAAATATGTGATATTCAGGTCTGAAAGTCTATATAATAATAATAATAATAATAATAATAATAATAAAATTAATAATATATTAATGTAATAATAATAATAATAATAATAATATAATATATATTATTATTATTACTTCCCATACAATGGATTACAATAAAAATCACAATCCTCTGTGTTAAAACTAATTAATAATTATTAAAGCACCACTAAAAGCAAATGCGTTCGGTGCAAAACTATAAATTATTGTTCACAAAGCTAAAACTAGGAACAACTAGAAATACTCATTTACATACATAGATACAATAATACACAGATGTACAGGGACAATATAAATAAAGTACATAACAAACGTAAGACGAAGTGTACTTTAATTTATCACTATATACACATAATACATAACACATTACATAGGCATAATATGTGAAGTAAAATACATAATAACAAAGACTAAATTTACACCAGAATGATATTGGTATAACAACTTCTGCAGAGCAAAAAACTTGAAAAAATGACCCAAAAAGCTTAAGAATGTACGGTTTTAAGCAAATATAATTTGTTTATGTTTAGTTAATATATATGCCAAAAACATTAAAGATTATTTACTTATAATGCAATAAAATGAAAACGTATTTCATAGCAGCAACAAATAATTTTTAAAAGACAATAAGGAAAACAGTGTTAATTTTTTCACGAGAAAAGAAATGGGCTCCCCAATGGAAGTTTTACAAGGTACATACTTTGCAATGCTTATCATAATAAAATTTCAAGAGGCTGAACTGACAGCAAAGAGTATTTTGAAGTTTTTACATTTTAATGTTATTGAATGGGGGGCTAACACTTGATTTTTATGAACAATAGGACCAAGCCATGTTTGTAAAATAGGAACAAATTCGACTATGAGACATGAACAAAAACATTGCAGTAAGCAGGATAACTTGAAATTACACCAGCTGAAATTATGCCCGAATCTTCGAAATAATATTTGCTGCTGATTAGCTAAATCAACTAAAAACACTCTTTTTCAAGCATTAAACTGTTGGTTGTACTTTTGAATGTTTTTCTCCTTACACACGTGGACATATTGAGTGTATTTGTGAATGTCTTTCTCTCTTACACAGGTGGACATATTGAGTGTATTTGTGAATGTCTTTCTCTCTTACACACGTGGACATACTGAGTGTATTTGGGAATGTCTTTCTCTCTTACACAGGTGGACATATTAAGTGTATTTGTGAATGTCTTTCTCTCTTACACACGTGGACATATTGAGTGTATTTGTGAATGTCTTTCTCTCTTACACAGGTGGACATACTGAGTGTATTTGGGAATGTCTTTCTCTCTTACACACGTGGACATACTGAGTGTATTTGGGAATGTCTTTCTCTCTTACACAGGTGGACATATTAAGTGTATTTGTGAATGTCTTTCTCTCTTACACAGGTAGACATATTGAGTGTATTTGTGAATGTCTTTCTGTCTTACACAGGTGGACATATTGAGTGTATTTGTGAATGTCTTTCTGTCTTACACAGGTGGTCGTATTGGATGTATTTGTGAATGTCTTTCTCTCTTACACAGGTGGACATATTGAATGTATTTGTGAATGTCTTTCTCTCTTATACAGGTGGACATATTGAGTGTATTTGTGAGTGACTTTCTCTCTTACACAGGTGGACATATTGAGAGTATTTGTGAATGTCTTTCTGTCTTACACAGGTGGACATATTGAGTGTATTTGTGAAAGTCTTTCTCTCTTATACAAGTGGACATATTGAATGTATTTGTGAATGTCTTTCTCTCTTACACAGGTGGACATATTGAATGTATTTGTGAATGTTTTTCTGTCTTACACAGGTGGACATATTGAGAGTATTTGTGAGTATTTTTTCTCTTACACGGGTGGATCATATTGGATGTACTTTTCAATGTCTTTCTCTCTTACACAGGTGGACATATTGAGTGTATTTGTGAATGTCTTTCTCTCTTACACAGGTGGACATATTGAGAGTATTTGTGAATGTCTTTCTCTCTTACACAGGTGGACATATTGAGAGTATTTGTGAATGTCTTTCTGTCTTACACAGGTGGTCGTATTGGATGTATTTGGAATGTCCACACAACAAAAAATTTCTCTTACACGGTGGACATATTGGAGTACTTTTCAATGTCTTTCTCTCTTACACAGGTGGACCATATTGAGAGTATTTGTGAATGTCTTTCTGTCTTACACAGGTGGTCGTATTGGATGTATTTGTGAATGTCTTTCTCTCTTACACAGGTGGACATATTGAGTGTATTTGTGAATGTCTTTCTGTCTTACACAGGTGGTCGCATTGGATGTACTTTTCAATGTATTTTTCTTTTACACAGGTGGACATACATTATTGTATTAACACGTTGTAATGTAACACTAGACTCTCAGCTAGAACCCTTCCATGCCAACATTTAATCAGCTAATAAGCTTGGGCAAAATATGTGATGTTCAGGTGTGAAGGTCTACCAGGATGCCATTGGTATAAATATTATAATAATTTCTATAGGACAAAAAAACTTTGAAAAAATACCTAAAAAGCTTAATTATAATAAATGTATGGTGCTAAGCAAATATATAAGTTATTATATAAGCAAATATATAAGTTATTTATCGGTTAATTAATATATATGCCAAAAAAACATTTAAGAATATTTAATTATAATACAATCAAATGAAAATCTAAAACACAGAGCAACGAATAATTTCCAAACCACACATCATGTGCACATCAAACAATCTAGAAAACAGTTTTAATTTTTTCACCAGAAAAGAAATAGGCTCACCAGCGGAAGTTTTACAAAGTAATGCTTATCATTCCTAAGAATTTCAAGAGGCTGATTTAACAGCAAAGATCATTTTGAAGTTTTTACATTTTAATGTTATTGAATGGGGGCTCGCACTTGATTTTTATGAACAAAATAGGACCAAGCTGTGTTTGTAAAATAGGAAAAATTTTGACTATGCTGGCATGAACAAAAACATTGCAGTAAGCAGGATGACTTGAAATTACTCCAACTGAAATTATGCCTGATTATCAAAAGAATATTTGCTGTTGATTAATATCTCGTAAACTATATCAAAATTAAAGGCTAAGAACAATGCTTTTCAAGTATTAAACGTGTTGGATGTACTTTTGAATGTCTTCCTCTCTTACACCGGTGGACCATATTCGATGTACTTGTGGATTTCGATATCGTTTTTTAGTTCTATCTCGTTTAAGAGACAAATAGGAGTGATTAGGTAGAAGAAATTGATTAAGTGACTTCCATCAACTGTGACAGAAAACCTGAAACAGGCAGAAAAAGTTTGTATAGCTAAAGCACCGCAAATGTCTTTGACATCATTGACAACATGAATAAATGGCGATGCTGAAGGTACAGTTAAACGAAAGGCCAAGTCTTCTAGGAGGTTAGGCTTATTTCAATGTTCGCGAAAAATGTTAGAAGAATTTCATGATAAAACTGCAATAAGCGCCTCGTGTAACTAGTAAAATCACTTTAAAGTCACTTCATGCTTGGACACTCCTATTTCGAACACCCATTCTTCTTCTTCTTCTTTTGTCTTGAAGAAAAGTAGCGCATTGTCAATCATCATAAAAAGTATAATAATTTTTTACAAAAAATTGATTACTTATTTTAAAACACCTTTGCGTGAACACTATGAAAACTGTAGAAGGTTAAATTAGCTTAAGCAGCGCACACTTAAGGAAAGCCACGACGCCCTTATGAAAAGTCAGGAAGTCTCCCAGTTATGCCATGATTTTCAAGTGAATGGCAGCAACCACCATGTACGAAAATTCATGTTCAGAGGTAATATGTTTTAAATTTATGCTTTCTAGGCAGTTGTTTGCAAATTTCATTGTTATATTTTTTAAGTTTAAGTGATATAACAATAAAATAAACCAACCTAGTGACTAACTTGTTCTTTCCTTTCACATAAACACTTTGACCTGTTGCTTGTTGCAAAATCATAATGATGGCAACCACTACATAAGCAGTGATACGTAGTGGTGCCTTGGTGCTATAAATAACTTTGACTCATAGTAATTATTACCACTCACTGGAAACAAGAATGCTTACTTTACATTAAATTGAGCATTTATGAAACTAACTATTTTATTTACTGTAAACAAACTGTTGTTTCAATCTGATGCTCCACTTTACAAAGGCAAGACTAAGAAAGATTAGGTTCAAAATTCTACAGTTGTTATGTCTTATTCGGATGCAAACACTGAAACTGTGAGCAGTAGAGACTGAGCCATAGATAAAAGAGGATATTTCACTGCATTTGCAACCACGGGACACAGCATAACATGACGCTATAAATGATTTAATGATTCATTCTCAATGGTTCAACATTAACAAACTTCTAAACGAAATTCTAACTATTAAACAAGCTGCCTCTCTTACATGTCCTCAAGCATGTCGACTTCCATGACAAATTCCTTTCCTGTTTGAAATGGAAACAACGTGGAATAGACGAGATCATCCCATTCTGAGTCAATTCGGGAGCTAACTGCTATACGTCTCGTCGCAAAACGAGTTTGGAAGTGAAATACAATGTCGTCGACACCCGACCCTTTGCTGTGAAAGTTAAGATGAAATCTGAAACATTTATAGATGAATTTGTACAAGCTAATTGACAAAACAAACGCTGTTGATCAAAAATCTTTATAAACATGGCAGAAATAATTTAATAATCTTTTTATTTATCTTGCAATACACGCACAGTAATAATACAATTAATTTGGAAACAAAAATGTGAATAATGGGCAGCGAAAGGTCAATTGGTCATCTAGTCAGCTGCCCTTTGGTTAGTGATGAAAATTTTTGTAGGCACTATGCTACAGTGTATTAGTGTCAGTACTGCTTAAAATAAAAATTTAATTGTTACGATTAACATTAAATTGATGTGCTTATAATGTATTAATACAATTTAATAAAATATGTGATAAGTGCACAATAAAAAAATCAAATACCAACTGAAAATAATAATCTGACAACGGAAACATAAGAACAATGGCAACAGAAATATACTTCATAACACAAGCATAATTCTTTGACAGTCAAAAAATAAATTATCATGTAAATAATAGAACTGAGAATCAGGTTTATCTATATATTGGTATATTGAAGTATATTAAATTGGGCGTTAATTTTCATGCACAGGCACACAGAAGGTATAATTGACATAACAGAAAAATATTCATTCGTATTAAAATAGGCAGACTATTAATACTCATAGACAAGAATTATTTTTTCGCTAATAACAACAACAATAACAGCCAAAAACAACAGCAACCACAACAACGACAACCACAACAACACTTGCAACAACAATAATAACAACTGCTGCTGCTGCTGCTGCTGCGTCTACTACTACAACAACTACTGCTCTACTACTACTACTACTACTACTACTACTACTACTACTACTACTACTACTACTACTACTACTACTACTACTACTACTACTACTACTACTACTACTACTACTACTACTACTACTACTGCTACTACTACTACTACTGCTACTACTACTACTACTACTACTACTACTACTACTACTACTACTACTACTACTACTACTACTACTACTACTACTACTACTACTACTACTACTACTACTACTATTACTACTACTACTACTACTACTACTACTACTACTACTACTACTACTACTACTACTACTACTACTACTACTACTACTTTTACTACTACTACTGCTACTTGTTGTTGTTGTTGTTGTTGTTGTTGTTGTTATTGTCAGGGTTTAATATTTATTTTTACTCTCACTACTAGTCTACTTGCTTCTTTTAATTGAACCACTTATGTGACTTAACTGTACATGTGTTTGATAAAAATGATGTTAATGATAAATGGGCAAATTCTGGTCATATCTATATTAAATGTAATATATTGTGTTCCTAAAAGGAAACCATCTGAGTTTAACAACGGAAAGTGACTGGTCACACTTACAAGTTATTTTGGTAAATACAAATGCCTACCCATGGTTCCCCTCAATGTCAGGCACTCTGCCCTCTATGTAAAACGTTGTGCCATTTCTTGCGCCATAGATTTCGTGTACAAAAGGCACGTCTACGTCATTCAAAGGTGGATACATAGACCTCTGTAAGTATGGAAAGTATAAACAGTCAGCAACAGTGACAAATAAATAATAATGAACAGTTTATGCACAGTAGGTTTATACTTATATTGTTGAAAACGACGGGTATTGTTGATAACAACATGGCTCCTCTTTACAGCTTATGTTTCGATGCAAACTTGCTTCATTGTCAGAACACTTTCACTAGGTTGAACAGAGAACGTTCGTATTCGAAAGTTCGACTTCAATTCGAAATAGTTTTTCTAATTCGAATTCGAATCGAACCTAAAATTGCGGATTCGAATAATTCACCACATGAATTACATATGTTCGTTATCACTAAAACGTTTGAAACAGCGTGCAATCAACACAATTTGGAGATTTCTGAGCGCAATCTTTAAACAAATTATTAGTTTTTCTACTGCAGAACAAAGTCAAGCAATACGCATCATCTTTGCCAGACGGCTTTTTATTAGTGATTCAAAAATCTATTCGAAAATCTTTAAAACTGATTTTGAATTCGATTGGCATTCGAAGTTTTGAAATTCGGTTTGATTCGAGTTCGAAAGTCAAAAATTCGATTCGATTTGAATTAGTTTTTTGACAGAGAATGGTCACCTCTAACTTTCACAAGCTAGTGCTCTGACGATGATACAAGACAGTGTCGAAATGTCAGTAATAAAGCGATACAAGATTGTTATTAACAATAGCGATTGTTTTTTGTTGTACTATTGAAAATCAGTTTCATCAGAACCAAATCAGTTGCAAAGGTATAGTATATTAAGTAACTGGCTAACGTTTATATAAATTTGCATCAGTAGGGTAAAGTAGCAAATATAGCTAGGTACATTTTGCTTTTATCAAAGCTCTACCCACAACAGACTCTTGGTCCAAGTCGATGTTTAAAATAGTTCTTTACAAAGAGTATATCATAATTATGATCAAGAACTCGTGTATGTCCCAGCTACTTACGTTAGACTCCAACTTTTCATCATAGACGATAACATCAGCTGGATCCAAAATGTCGTCTATAAAAGACAATGAAAATCAGCTATAAAATTAGTGAACTAGTTTGGACAGAATCTTGAACTTCAGAATTAATTTACCACTGTGACTAATGTGATTATCCTTGATTCTATACGGGCCTTTCACTTAGTAAGAACTGATATTAGTTCAACATGTTTATCAGACTCAGACGATCGTTTCAACATACGTGTCATTTTCAATGCTAGAAATCAAGCCAAAAAAATAATTAGTACATTTATGATACATTAATACCTCAGCACAAAATATTACAATATTTGCGTCATAGATGTGCTAATTATTCTTTTTAGCTTGCCTTCTAGCATTGGTGTTGCGCTTGACTAAGCTGTACTTGAGTCATAGATATAATACAGCTTGATTAATGAACTAGTTGAGCAAGTTAGAAAGACGGAGCGGAGGAGAGCAAAAGTGAGTGTTCAGATTAGCCGAACGCCAGAGTAATGGCGACGAAATTTGTCCCTTATTTTGTTAAAAGCTACTTGTTTTTTTAAATCAGTTTTAATAAACTTTTAAACGCAGTTACAACAAACTCTACAAACTGTAACATTGATAATGACACGTCTGTCGAAACGATCGTCTGGGTTTAATAAACATCATGTTAACTCCGAGAGGCTGGCTCTTTCATGTATTTGACATTAGTTATTATTTGCCAAATTATTTTTATTTATCTTATCAATATTTCTTCTTCTTCCCAACTTTTCCCTATTCGGGGTCCCCGTTGTGAATGAGTCTTCTCCACGCATTCCTGTTGTTGACCATCTCTTCATTTATGTCTTCCCTTCCCACATGATCTTCACCGACTCTTCTTTTCAGGTGTCCATACCATCGCAATCTTCCACTACTTTTACTGTTCCTCTGATATTATTGTTTTTAATTTTATCACTTCTTGTTATTCCCACCATCCGTCTCAACATCCTCATCTCCACCACATCCATTTTCTTCTCTTCGGTCTTCTTTAGAGAAGCTGCTTCTAGCCCATAGATTAGAGCGGGTCTGACCACTTCTTTGCACTCACCGACTCATTCACAGAAGGTTTTGGCGCAGTTTTTACAGGCGGATGCCCTTCCTGACCCTAACCCTCCCTATTTATCCGGGCTTGGGACCGTTGCTTAATAAGTCAAAAAAGTATGAATACTGACGATTCGTGACCTTTAGCTGTGAATTAGATAAGCATTAAGGTATAATAAGAAGAAATTTGGTATGAAAGTATATTCAGATGAGAGCTAAAATGAGGGTCCACAATTTTTTTGACATTTTGTCAAACTTATTTTAAATTAGCCCACATTTTTGTATTCGCCGGCACGTACTATGAGTATTTAAACGTCACTAAAGGGGCTTTTTTAACGTTAGTTAAGAGTCGTACATCATCAATCGTAAACCATATTTAACAATAACCAATGTCGATAATTTGCCTTCAATGTATTGAGTTGCAAACTAATTGTGATGTCTCAGCCACCATATCTACCTCTACTCATCAACCCACTGACTAATTGACAAAACACCCAAGAGGCCACAATTCCAGTCATACACTCATTTCACCGTAATTATGGTGTTTTAGTGTAGGACTTCTACTAATTAAAATTAAGCATTTAAATTGAACTACCAAAGATATCAACAAAACTTTACCTTTCTGGTAAAATTCAAAATTATCCATTACAGTTTGGGCGAAGTTACTCGCTGCATGAGCACTTAGATCACACAATGTTCCATTGTCGCTTGGACCTGTTCCGAAACCAACACATCTTGGCTGCTCGTTACACTGGCGTGCACAATCAAGTGTACTACGGACGTATCTTGTGTCAAGAATGCACCCTGCTATAATTTTATCTGTCAACACTCCTTTATAAAAAACTTTATCACTTGCTAAACTCAGCCAAGGATACAGCACGATAAGAAAAATGCTGCTTTGAAATTTTGACCAATCCATTGCAGCGGCTGCAAGTCAAATGTTTTGGGTGATTGTTTTTATCCACTATAAAAACGTCGCGCAGAGCATTACATGAAATAATCATGCGTAACTAACCGGGGCGCATTTCCCAATATGATAACTAGGTGGTAGCCTAGCGTGCCAACTTTTGAGGGCGCCAGATCCAGTGTTAAAAATTCTTATTCTCTTCGAAAAATGTGCTTTTCCTTTCATATTCATATAAAGCGCATATTTTGTAACACGCCACAAGTAATTATTCACTACAGTTCAAATATAAACAATCATAAATCCATAGTAGAGATGGGTGGGGGACTGAATTGTCAAACAAAAACACCGTAATGTATTGATGCGCCCCCTGCATGCAGCTAGTGATAAAAACTATGGCTACCTTACGTAATGAGGCTGAACTTTTTGCTGCAAAGAACTCCCATTTTACTTATGATATTAATGTTAATTATTAATGTTAATGTCATCTGTAACATGGGGAATGATGTATAGCAAACTAGGATCAATTACGCATCGTATCTCTATTGTGAATTCCATTATTCCCACAATCTGCTGTACAAAAATAAAGAGCAATAACTACAAAATTTTGCTTTTGAGAAAAATACAATTAACCCTTTCAGTCCCAAATTATTTTTTTAATAAGAAAAATTTTTTAGGCTTGGTACTTTTGTTCAGTATGTCCATCTTGTTTACACATAATAATTATTTTTTTCTACCTGTGCCCGCGTGCTAAATATAGCCTGTATCCCACGGGATACATTGGGATTCAATGGTTGCTAAACATGATAAAAAGCAAATGCTGTATATTTGGAAATCTGAAGTTTATTTAATTCATTTAAAAAGTCCTAGAATTTTATTACAAAATGTGAAATCTCAACATGAAATTTACATGTGGAATCTCAAGATGGAATTTACATGTGGAATCTCGACATGGAATTTACATGTGGAATCTCAACATAGAATTTACATGTGGAATCTCAACATGGAATTTACACGTGGAATCTCAACATGGAATTTACATGTGGAATCTCAAGAAGAAATTACGATCTTGTTACAAGCATAAGAACACGTTGCATTTTCTACATTTTGTTTGGCTGAGCTTGCTGCAGTACTTGCATCACAGCCTTGATTCTTTATTCGCCATTTTTGGAAAGTGTCCAACCTGATCTTTCTGGCTTTCTAGGTTTGTACATGGTGTTTGGATACTGTAGTGCTTAGGTTGCACATTGACTCTTCAACATATTTTGGGCAGCCTTGTTTACGGCTCGTTCCGATCTTTTTGTCTTCTGATAGTAAAGAAGTACTCACTTCTGATGCAAATTCTATGAGATTCATTTGTGATTTTTTTGGGAGTATCAGATGTGTACAGTGACGACAGTATTGTAACCAACCATATACAACTGCAACACTAAGGCACCAAAAGAGAACTCTTTCTGTACCACTTTGTACTCTTATGATCAACTCTGTAGAAACTCATCCGCATGTCAAACAGATCTACTGCTCCCATGTGCATGCTGTACTCTTTTACAATTGCAGGGCAATCTACATCAACTTTTTGTTTTTGCTTTCTGTCGTATCGTTTCACCTTCTGGACGGTATTTACACCAACATGAAGCTGGTTGGATGCTGTCTCTGTAGTCCTCCACTTCCCCTGAGAATTTTATGGCAGTAGGCTGTGCATTCTTTTTGGGTGTCTTCCGTTTAAAACCAGAGCCTTTGTTCTGCACAGCAGTTGATGTTGTTGACTGATGACTGTCGATTTCTGAGTCACTAACTTCTGAACATGAAAACTCTGAGTAATCACTTTCTCCACCATCATCATTAGATTCATTCTCAGGTTCAGACACATCTGCAGCTGGTAACAAAATTAATTCTCTTTAAAAATAATTCTTTTCTTTTTCTTTGTCGTGATCATTTTGCTTTATTTTATACACGCATATTTTGTGCCCTTTCTCAAGCTAAAATAAATTTCATTACTCAACAAATGGATACGCTACTTTGAATTTTTAGGATGTCTTTCTTGATTGCGGTTTTGCTGGCAGCGTAGCATAATAAAAGTGATTTGAATTGAATGCTGCCCTTAAGTCCCTTTCGCCAAACCGAAGAATAGTGCTACAATTGACAGATTTCTGATATTGCCAACTAAAAACTAAAACACGAATCGAAATTTTAAGCGTGCTTAATGTATCAAAAACTCAAGAATATATTATTGCAAGAGATGGTAATCAGTCTTTGATAAAGTACATGGGCTCTTTTCTAAGCAACGAATATAATATTAAAAGCAATGCATGCTTTTCTTCAGTACAAGAATGTATTAACTACTCTAGGAAGAAATTAAGTCTAAACGTAAGACTTCGATTATTTAATGCTTACGTTACCAGCATATTTATGTACAACAGTGAAACTTGGGGTTTAACGATTACTCAAGAAAAGGAGATAGACACATTTCAAAGAAGTGTTCTAAGGAAAGTTTTAAAGATAAGATGGCCATACATAATCAAAAATGAAGATTTATGCACCAGAACAAAAGAAATTTCTTGGACTTCAAAACTCAAGATCCGAAAATTAAGATGGCTAGGGCATCTTCTAAGATTACCAAATGAAGCACCAGTGAGAATCACCTTAAGGGAAGCCTTAAAACCTTGCAAAAAACCACCTGGCAAACCTAAAACAACTTGGATAGCTAAGATAAATAAAGATGTTCAACAACTTTAACCAAATCTATCATTAGGAGTAGAAGAACTTACGCTGTTAGCTGCAGATAGAAGAAGGTGGAATACTCTGATAAATGTTGATACCTCAATGCCTACAATAGGTGGAATGAAATTTTTAAGAAGAAGAAGAAGAAGAAGAAGCGCGCTTGATTGTCTATTTAATGATCATTATTGCTGAATTTATTTATCGTTATTCGCAGAAAAATGATGATGTGTTCAATTATGGAATGCAAGTTAGATGTTGTTTAAGAAAACTGAACCATGAAATTTTATAGTGAGATTAAATTGAAACAAGTAATTTCTGACTCTTCATTACAAATTTTAGTTCAGTGAAATTGGTAAGACTATGAATTTTATTCAGGTTTATAAAAAATCAGAAAGAGTTAACACTTTTGCTTTTGCAAAATGCACACAAAATGTGAACCAGTTTTACTGGGAGTAAACGACGCCCTGTAGATTTCATGACTAACAACTGCAACGTGAAAAGATATAATTTATAACTGCATTATTAGAATGTAATCCAACAAGCCACACTAATAAGCTATTTTAGTATCCTTGTTAGCGACAGACTTATTCAATATTCATAATTATAAATAATTGCAACACTTGTTGCCATGTTTTAGCACACGGCCACCAGTCAGTATTGTCATGGTACACGAGAGATACGAATACATCTTGTAATAATGAATTGCAACACTTGTTGCCATGTTTCAACACAGGGCCCCCAGTCGTACATTAATAGCTTTGTTATAAATACGTACCTAATTACTAAGCAGCCAGTGTCGTCATGGTACATGTGAGACACGAACACTTAGCACGTTTTTAGAGCAAGTTAAATGCACAATTATTATTAGAATATAAATAATGGTCATTAAAATGTATTGACTATCTAAGCTAACATACAATGATATCATTCGTAACTGACATGATGTGAACCAACCAGTGGCGGCTCGTTGCATAAGTACTGTGGTACTGCAGTGCCCCCTATTTTCACTCATTGTTATCGATAATATTCAATATAATAAGTCTTTTTTCTTTAGTTCTTTCTTTATATTTACCTAACCTCAATCTCAACCTCAAATCTCAAATCTCAAATCTCAAATCTCAAATCTCAAATCTCAGATCTCAAATCTCAATTCTCAAATCTTAAATCTTAATCGCATTCTCAATCTGAATCTCAATCTTAATCTTAAATCTTAAATCTTAACCTCAATGTCAATGTCAATCTCAATTTTAATCTTAATCTTTTTAGCAAAATGTCGCAGTGTCAAAGTAACTTACTATTCACAGAATCTTAGGAAAATATTTCACTGCTGCATTACATTAATTTCTAAAAAATCATTTAAACTGCATGTCTGTTAGTTCTGTCAATCAGAGGGTCGTCATTTCAGACTAAGCTTACGTGAATTGCTACTTTGCCACTTTGAAGTAGTGCCACAATTTCAACGCACCCTGTATGAATCCAAAGACACCATAGACGCCGAGATACACATTTCTCGTGTGAACGCTTGGGTCGGGATCGGTGCTCCAAACGCTGAGTCCTACTATTGATGACATCACAAAATAATATAATTTTCATCATCAAAAGCATGCCGTGAGCGTTTTGCATGTGTCTGCGAAAATGAAAATTGAAGGAACGTACTACTGTACGATATTCAGTGTGTTGTACTAAAACTAGGCAAGTTTTTAGGTAAAAATTCAAATTTCAAGTTTACCGCTGTACTCACGCATGAGCTGTCAAGCGTGTGTAGTACATCACAAACTAACACATCTGAACTGAGAAGTACAGCACCTGTTTTTTATGCAAATTAAGTGTGTTAAAATGAATACTTTTTATTGGACTTGAAAATGGGGTAGTATATGAAAAATCATCCTGTCTTCCATTAAACTCTCAATATAGCAGTGAAAGAAGTCTTGGTATGTAAATGCATGTAGGTCTAAGAGTGCTTAACTTCACACAAATTTCAAATGTTAAAACGAAGCCCTCATTGTACAATCTCAAAAAGTCTTTTCACAATTTGGTTGTGCGCACGCGCAGTTCATGTACGAATACGAGATTACGTTCATTACCGTTTATAGAAACAGATTTCGCTAACAAACGTTGCAAGCCAAAAACCGGAAGCCAGGTAAAACCGTACGTAGACACCCGTTTACTGTCTTTATTTTGGACTTGAAATGCTTTCTAATAAACGCATCTAAATGTTCCTAGTATTCCCGGGTTTTCTTGCACCAATTATCGTGGTGACTTTTGTGACGACAGTAAAAAAAACGAGAATTTTTCCTTCTGCCATAACGCTAAATTTATTCTTTTTACGAAAGCGCAATATACATTTTTTCTGTTCCATATCAACTCAACAACTAACTAACTTCCTACTTCAACTAGGTTAACTCCTCAAACCAGTTCCTACAGCTATACGTAAATTAGTTCACAAAGCAATAACACGCGAACATCCTACACAGTCCTCATTTATAACACAAAGCCCGTAAAGCCCGTAACATCCTGCCTACTTACCTAACGCAAAGCCTGTAGCCCATAACATCTTGCCTACTGTATGTCTGTTTATCTAACGCAGAGCAGCTTTTTGCTGAATTAAAGTTATAGAGTACAATGGATGACGTCAGCACAATGGAATGCGGTCAACACGGTTTTCTAAGCGAAAAATGTCGAAATTTGCGGAAAATAAAACACGTAATTAACTCGTTGATACTCCTCTCGGTGGACCTGCCCTAACATATAGCCCACATCATCGTGTAGCCCGGTCCTTCCTCTTTGTAAAGAACCCCATATCTCCTTCCTAGAGTCCCACCGGGCGACGCTAGAACGTTTTTCCCGCATGCTGTTTGGTCAAAATTTCGAAAAGATCGCGAGTTGGGTCCGGGAAAACGCCCGTTGCGGGGCGCCCTGGCCCTTTCGGGAATTCTAAACATGCCTACTACACCCACCGCTGAACGGGCTATCTCTCCGTATTCAGTACCCCCCTCGGCCAGTTCCCGTTCTCTACATCTCAGCCGTATAACTTTTGCAAAAAACGGCCGAAAAAGGGCCATTTTTGGAGGTTTTTCGCCCCCCCGCCTTCCTTCCGGTGGGCCCAATTCGAAAAATAAACCATCAATGGCACGACACTAGATCGAGACCTTTCATTTGATATATAGATCGCCGCAAATGGTGCCCACGTCCGGGCTGTAGCCTCGAATCTTATGTATATATAAAGCCCATACCAAGAATATTAATATAAGAGACTAGCAAAGGCCCCGCAAAAGATTTTGCGTAAAAAACCTCGTGTAATCAACAATACGCGAACATTCTACCTAGTCCTCATTTATAACACAAAGCCCGTAACATCATGCCTACTGTTTGTTTAACTAACGCAAAGCCTGTAGCTTTTTGCTGAATTAAAGTTATAGAGACAAAGTACAATGGATGACGTCAGCACAATGGAATGCGGTCAACAGGGTTTTCTAAGCGAAAAATGTCGAAATTTGCGGAAAATAAAACACGTAATTAACTCGTTGATACTCCTCTCGGTGGACCTGTCCTAACATATAGCCCACATCATCGTGTAGCCCTGTCCTTCCTCTTTGTAAAGAGCTATAGATCTCCTTCCGAGAGTCCCACCAGGCGCCGCTAGAACGTTTTTTCCGCAGGCCGTTTGGTCAAAATTTCGAAAAAATCGCGAGTTGGGTCTGGGAAAACGCCCGTTGCGGGGCGCCCTGGCCCTCTCAGGAATTCTAAATATGCCTACTACACCCACCGCTGAACGGGCTATCTAGCCATACCCAGCACCCCCCTCGGCCCGTTCCCGTTCTCTACATCTCAGCCGTATAACTTTTGCAAAAAACGGCCGAAAAATGGCCATTTTGGGGGGTTTTTCGCCTCCCCCTCCTCCCGGTGGGCCCCATTCGAAAAATAAACCATCAATGAGACGACACTAGATCGAGACCTTTCGTTTGATATAAGATCGCCGCAAATGGCGCCCTCGTCCGGGCTGTAGCCTCGAATCTTATATATAAATAAATATATTAAGATACCAAGAATATTAATATAAGAGAACTAGCCAAACCCCACAAAAAGAATTTTGTGCACAAATCAACACAAAACCCACACCACACCACTCCACCTCATCACACCACACCATACCACTCCACCACATCACACCACACAGCACCACACCATAACACCACACTGCACCACACCACCCACCCACCTACACACCACACCACCCACACCACACCATACCACCTACACACCACACCACCCACACCATACCACTCCACCACATCACACCACACTGCACCACACTGCACCACACCATACCACTGCACCACCCACACACCACACCACACCACCCACACCATAATACTCCACCACATCACACCGCACAGCACCACACCATAACACCACACTGCACCACACCACACAGCACCACACCATAAAACCACACTGCACCACACCACCCACCCACCTACACACCACACCGCACCACACCATACCGCTGCAGCACACTGCACCACCCACACACCACACCACACCACCCACACCATACGACTCCACCACATCACACCACACTGCACCACACCACCACACCATACCACTGCACCACCCACACACCACACCACACCACCCACACCATAATACTCCACCACATCACACCGCACAGCACCACACCATAACACCACACTGCACCACACCACCCACCCACTACACACCACACCACCCACACCATACCACTCCACCACATCACACCACACCGCACCACAACATACCACTGCAGCACACCGCACAACCCACATACCACACCACACCAACCACACCATACGACTCCACCACATCACACCACACCACACTGCACCACACCACACCGCACCACACCACACCACACCACCCACACCATAATACTCCACCACATCACACCGCACTGCACCACACCATAACACCACCCACACACCACGCCACCCACTCCATACCACACTACCCACACCACACCCCACACACCCTATCACCCCACCACACCATCCATAGCACAACACACAAAGCACACCACCACCACACCACATCAAATCCACCACCTCACGTGGTGATCATGATGTTGATGATGATGGTGGCAACGATGACAACACCTATAGCACAAGCACCAACAGCACAGCATTACAACAAAACCATTCCAAACATTTTTCACAAAGTTGAAACTATGTGCTATAATATATTAAATAGCAAAGGCCCCGCAAAAGATTGCGTATAAATACACGTGTAACCAATAATACGCGAACATCCTACCTAGTCCACATTTATAACACAAAGCCCGTAACATCGTGTCTACTGTTTGTTTACTTTGCCTGTAGCAGCTTTTTGCTGAATTAAAGCTATAAGATTATAGACAGAATACAATGGATAGATGGCTTCTTTACGGCGGGTGAATCGCGAAGCCCAAACTTCACGACATCTGCTGAATAATTCATGATTTTGAAAATAAAATACAACAACTCCAAACAAATCGGACTGTAAGCTAAGTAATCTATAGTCGTCGTGTATAAAGGTCACAGTTTGTGCACCAATGACCTGAGTATAAGTACTGTGTTAAGTGCTGCAGTCTTCTGTTTTATATTGGGCTTGTGTAACGGTCACAGTTTGTGCACCAATGACCTGAGCATAAGTACTGTGTTAAGTGCTGCAGTCTTCTGTTTTATATTGGGCTTGTGTAACGGTCATAGTTTGTGCACCAATGACCTGAGCATAAGTACTGTGTTAAGTGCTGCAGTCTTCTGTTTTGGGCTTGTGTAACGGTCACAGTTTGTGCACCAATGACCTGAATATAACTACTATGTTAAGTGCTGCAGTCTTCTCTTTTATTTTAACTGTTCTGAGTAGCTGATCGTGTTAAACTGCGCCAAGATAATTTATCAACACAGAAAAGGCATTTTTCGCCGCGTTTACGTCTTCGTGGTGCTGTTGTTCGCCATCATTAGTTACGTAACGTTAAATCGATCTGAGAACAAACGACAAACGTTTGATGATGACGGAAAACGGTCAAGCTCAATCCTCGCCACACCAGGTGACGTCACAAAAGATGAACCATTCCATCTGGAGATTGCCCTATTGACGATGAATAGACCTTGCTCATTGGAAAGACTGCTAAACGCGTTGGCCGCTGCAGAATATGACGGTGATATAGTGCAGTTAAAGATTTGTATTGATAGGAAAAAAGAAATATCCAAGGAAACTGTTGATATTGCTAAGTCATTCGACTGGCCTTATGGTAAAAAGGAAGTAGTAATTAATGACAGCAATAAAGGGGTTGATATGCAATGGTTTACTTGTTGGATACCTTCAAAAAAACCCGGACACTATGGCATTATGTTCGAAGATGACACAGCGCCATCTAGGTTCTATTACAGATGGATAAAAGCCGCCCTCCTCTTCTACAAGGATGATCCGGAAGTGGGTGCTGTAACACTCACGACTGGATCCACTGTTGGAAGAACGGACAGAGGTCGTAATCAACTCAAAATGCCGTTGTGTCCAAAATGTAATGACACAGTTTACCTAAATCCACTTGTAGGAGTATTTGGCTTGGCTCCCATGCCACACGTGTGGACGAAATTTCTCCAGTGGGCATTTGAGAAATTGGAGGACTCCTCATTTCGCCCGTACATTCGACGTGAAAAGTATCTGTTCCTCAACAAGTACATTAAATTATTTGCAAGGCGGTCGCTGACAATTGCCAGTGAGACATTCACGGGTTATTACTTTAACGAAAATCACATGTATACACTTTATACACTTTATGTATGTACGTAATGTAATAACATTAGAGGTAAAAACAAAACATTAATTAGTAACTTTTGTAACGAAACATTAATTAGTAACTTTTGTGAACCGGGAATTCATTACAGTAAATCAAGTAAAAAAAGTGCCATGTGTGGAGGTAAACTGCTTGATACGTGGAATGATGCTTACACAGTGTTTCCAGAAAAGCCTAAAAAACTCAACTGGGATGCAGAGATAATAAATGAGTAAAGTACTAAAATCATTAAGTAGCAGCTTTTCGTTTAAGCCCGTACTTTCATGCGTGAGATATAAACAAATTAAGATTTTTACATCATAAATTTATTTTAACCCTTTCATACCCATTGTATCCCGTGGGATGCAAGAATATTTTCTGCATTTAAAATTAATAAAATTTTAAAACTGACAGTTATTTGATCTGTTTGATTTAAGCTAATAACAATAGACTAAAAATGGTGATAAAATGGCAAACTAGAAAATCTACATAACACAAAAAACTGCGCAAGGTACAGTACTTTAGAGACGACTTTGTACAGATCAGCATAGCATGCATACTAAATGTCTTAAATACTTTAAAAAATTATCAGCAGTTGCAAAATGAAGCACATTTTTTGCTTTTGTTGTGTTTTTAAAAAAGTCGCACTTTGTTTTTTTGCACATGACAAAGAATGTTGTGTATCCCACAGGATACATTGGGAACAAACGGTTGTAATTCACTTTCATAATACTAGACAGGAATGCAATGAAATATTAAAAAGTTTTTTAACACAGGAGGAGTTCGTAATAGTGTAGCAAAACATGCCAGTTGGGACTTGAACTGATTAGATTAGTTTTTTGACATTACCGTTTCCTTAAAAAGCAGTATAATTTACAGTTTACTCAGTAAACTGAATTAAAGAATTTTAAATTTTATTCTTCAGACCAGACGGTTTAGTCTAGTGGTAATCCGTCTGCTTTCCGTCTGGGAGGTCGTGAGTTCGAACCAGCGGCCGGGTCATACCAAAGACTTTAAAAATGGTACCTGCTGTTGCCCTGCCTGACGCGTGGTATTTAGGGTAAAAGTGGGGTAATAATAGCCTCTGTTATGTAGTTGTAGGTTGTTTTTTACAGTCCCGATAATAGCTCTTTGAGCTAATGTTAATTGTTGACCCAAAAGCCGACTTTAAATAAAGATTATTATTATTATTATTATTATTATTATTATTATTATTATTATTATTATTATTATTATTATTATTATTATTATTATTATTATTATTATTATTATTATTGTATTTATGATTGCTTGAATTTGAAATTGGATTTAAGACTTCATAGTACTTTATACGACACGCCAGTTTTTTCAATTTGTCCTAAAGACCGCAAAAGCAAGGTAATACGTCAGTAATAACTGCGTGACGTAATGTCAGAAATGACGTAATCTTAGGAAACCAGATAACGCAAAAATAGTGTTTGCTACGTGAAAACACTTTCTGGTATCGATAAACCATACATTTCGACAGGAAAATAGTGCAACTAATTCATTTCATTTAATTAGTGTTGTGCACTTAAGGAATTACACATAAACTATGTTATTAGTTATACGAAATTTAAATATTAAAGCACTTTTCTGGCTCACCTGACAAAATGCGCCTTTTACGTGCAAAGTAGAAAAACAATGTGAACTTGTTTATCGCTAAAAGCCTTAGGTGGCTTAGTGCTTGGCACTTGTGAAAGAGTTGAGATGAATTAGCTCTAATAACAGAATGTCATAACAAGATTGCTTTCACCTGAAAAGGATGCATTCAAAAAGATTTTAACTGCATACGTTCAATTTTCCAGATAATATTGACGATTACGGCAAGTTCAAACTTGGAGACTCAGAACCTGATGTGTAAGACGGCAAGATGAGAACACAGGGACTGCGCCTTTGCCTAAACTTGATATGGTGAGCTGTGAAAAGAGGAAGTGTCACATAAACTTGACCAGTGGTCAAGGATTGATCTGTGATGCTGTGAAGACAGAATCTTGTCAGTCTGTTACATGTACTGCAGTCACAAACAAGCTCACGCTCTAACAAGTGCACTTTTGTCCTGGAACGACCAATGAGAATGGAGCAAACTAATAATGACAACAATTCATTAACAAACATTTCTCGGGATTTAAGCGCATTTGTACCGACGGACAATCGGTTCGTCATAATAGGTTCTGTAACGTTCTTCAACCTCTTGGCGCTCATGATAGAACTGACCAATCTGCTGGTCATCATCGCCATCTATAAACATCCGAACTTGCAGACGTGCACCAACATGTTGGTGGCAAACCTGGCTGTTGCCGACCTGCTTACGGGAACCATCCTACATTATGTGCAGACAATCTCCTTCTTGGCCAATCACCTGCTGACCAAATTCATGTGTTTGTTCCAGTACGTCATACTTGTGACAGTGGGGACCGTATCACAGATGACGTTGCTTGTCGTTACAATCGACAGATTCATTGCCATCGTTTACCCTTTACACTATCCATCAATCATCAAACCCAAAGTGACTAGAATAGTGATTGTCCTGATATGGTGTTACTCAATATGTCTGTCAAGCTTTCAGTACCACAACAATCGGTGGTTTCCGGAAAGCGGTTGCCGTTACGAGTTTGTCGTCAATGACAAGGTTATTCAAATGCTGAGCGGTCATCTTATCATCAACGTAGCGGTCATGATAATGTTATACAGCAAGGTACTGCTAATAGCGAGAAGACATACCAGAAGAATGCGAAGCGACAAGGATTACAGACATCATCTGAAAGCTGCCAAGGTAATAGAAACCTTTTATACAGGTACCTCTGAGTCTCTGACTATGTTATACTGTTAGCACGATTTATAAGTCAAAATTTCGTAAGATGCAATAATCACGCCAATCACAACAAACATTACAATCACTTTGTCTGCAAGGAATAATCAAGTCTTACAATGAATGGCAAGTAGATGTGGAGGAAGAGAGACAGTTATGAATGTGGCAACGGCAACTACGATTACACAGCTTGTAATATCCAAAAGCTCTTAGTAATGTTAGATGACTCTTTAAAGGTCAAAGGTCAACTGTCCAAACATTGGCCACTCTATCCTTCATCTGACTTTAACACTATGATGGAATTACACTTACAATTTGCTTAGCAAGCAGATCAAAGAAATGACAAGCTGAAAAAGGTAATTAGAGCAGAGTGAATGGATATATTAAAGGAACAGTGCAGTAGAAATAAGACAAATATGACAAAACGATCGTGGACTTCTGCATTATGATGTCCTAATGACATAAGAATCATATACAATTATACTTTCAAGCCATTATTCGAATTCTCCTGCCATAAAACTTAAAACTGATCCCATTTAAGGACCCTCCATGATGTAATATCGGTATACTTATGGAGTTTGTTGGTGCTCTGTTTTTCGGAACACCTTATAGCAGTTCATCTGATGTAGAAAAGACGTGTCCTTCGCATGTGCCTGCAGGGCAAAACTTGGAAACCAGAACTGTAGTAGTAAATACCGATGATAAGTTCAAAACTGCTAAAAATATGAAATAGCATGACCAGAGACTAAATTTAAAAAGGGTTATGAATCTCTTGAACTGTACTGATTAAAGAATTTTTTTCAACTTTTGCATGTGAACATTAACTAGTGCTAGTGAATTAAGTTTTCACTATCTCAATAAATTCTTACAATTTAACGTTACAAGATAATTTACAATTCTTTACTACAAAATACCGTAACGAGACAATTGAAAATACTTCAGTTTACATTTGAACCCACATCCAGCCGAAACACATCTTGCATCGCTATTGATATTATAAATTTTTGCATTTTCTGCAGGTGATGTTCATTGTTATCGGAACGTTCATCGCATGTTGGTCACCGTACACCATATTTAGCATACTGGTTTTAGGAACACCGTGGACACCATGGTATGGTTCATTACGAAGAATTGCCTACATGTTGGTATTCAGTAATTCACTCTGCAATCCAATCATATATGCTTGGAAGTACCGTGAATTTCGGAGAGCCTTCAAGCGCCTACTGGCCTGTAACTTCGCAAAAGTGACACCAGAGGGCGACACCGGGCAGAGTGTGACGTCACAAGAAGGCAGTAAAGCAACAACAGATACAAACGTGAGAGACATAGAGTTTAAAATAACCCCTGCAAATATATGAATGTTAACTGCAAACTTTGCATTGTAAAATACATAAATTGTGACACAGAACGTAACATGCAAAGTCTGTCTTACTAATCTTAAGTGTCAATGTCATTTTTATTTTGATACTGAATGAGAATGATATGATTGTGTACCTAGTCCTCCCACTAGACAGCTAAAGCTTACAGTCACTAGGGGTCAGCATCAAACATTCTAATTCGATTCGAATGAGTTTTTTAACTACAAATTCGATTTGAACCTGAAATTATAGATTCGGCTGAAATTACGTCTGAAATTAACACTCCAGCCACACACGTTCTTTATCATTAAAATGTTTGAAACATCACGCAATCAGCTCAATTTAGCTGCAGTTTCTGTGCAAAATTTTTAACAAACTAATTGCGGTTTTACTGCAGAACAAAATTAAGTAACATTCATGATCTTCGTAAGATCACTTTTTACTACTGAATCGAAAACTTGTTCGGAATTCTTTCAAACTCAATACGAATTCGATTCAGATTCGATTTGATTTGAATTCGCTTTCTGGCAGAGAATGTTCACTCCTAGTATGTACACTACATGCATTTTGGGCAAAACTATTACATAATTTATAATTCGTGCAGTTCCACCACGACCCGCCACTGTAATAGACAAGAAATATTCGTGCAGTTCCGCCACGACCCGCCACTGTAATAGACAAGAAATATTCGTGCAGTTCCGCCACGACCCGCCACTGTAATAGACAAGAAATATTCGTGCAGTTCCACCACGACCCGCCATTGTGATAGACAAGAAATATTCATGCAGTTCCGCCACGACCCGCCACTGTAACAGACAAGAAATATTCGTGCAGTTCCGCCACGACCCGCCACTGTAATAGACAAGAAATATTCGTGCAGTTCCGCAGACTGCAAACATACAGCCATCATCTAATACGAAGCCTTTTAATGTAAATAGCAGGACTGGTTCTTGTGGTACGTATGGACTGATACAATAGCTAAATATGAGCAATAATCATCCATGATGAGGCTTCAATGAATCGACGAAAGTATCCTAGTCAGGTTGTGAGTAGGCAGCATTCCTGGCAGTCACACATGCTTTTACTAACCAGACCCTGCAATGCATCACTGTCTTAATCAAACACACAGCCCAGCTATCTCTTTAAAAGGGATCATTTGACAGACCGTCTAATACTACGTCACCCTTGGCATTTACCAGTAATGTAAAGAAATAAAAGGTTATTAAGATAGCTGGCTTAGGTAAACAATTATGAAGTATTTGTCTGTTTGATTTCCTAACTTAAATAAAAGAACAGGTGCCAAAGGTATAAACCCACGTAAAGAGTTGACATTTTCATTGCCGAAAGTTTGACGCATTTCTAAAGTTTCTTTTCGTTAATGATTTGATCAACTACATTAACACTAAAATGTGCTCATACATGAAGGTTTCTGCACTTTTTTCTGCTTTATTGATTACCTCAGCGATTACTCAGTCAGATGTTTTTGGTAAGATGAACAATTATTATATTGTAACGTGTTTTTAACGTAACAAAGTAGAGCTACTTTCATCTGTCAAACTTTTTTTGTTACAGACAACGAATTTTTGTTTACTACTTGTGCCAATAAAACTAATAAATATTTCGAAGATTTCGAATCAATTTTTGACTTTATTATAACCATAGTCATCACTATCATCATCATATTCTTCACCCTCTTTATCATCATCAGCATCATCAGCATTATCATCGTGATCATTATCATCATCGTTATCATTATCATCATTATTATCAACATCGCCACCGTAATCACCATCATAATCGGCATCATCATCATCATCATCATCGGCATCGTTATCATCATCATCACCATCACCATAATCGTCGTCGTCGTCGTTGTCGTCAGCCTAGCTACTGCTGCTGTCATCGTTATCATTTTATATGTTGCATGGATACCTTGCACATATTCAGAGCTCGTATTCATGCGTGTTACTAATAAAAAATTTACAAATATGTTGCAACAACATCTTATTTAACCTTTAGCCGACCAACGAGTTTTTATATTACAATAAAGACCAAGCGGGGTAAAAAATTACTCCATGAAAGTTTTGCTTAATATGTGTTCTAACTGGACAGAATGACCAACTGGTAGTTGAGGTTCTCCTATTAGTACAAAACCAAGTTTTGTGGCAAGTTGGTATGGTGATATGAGGGCACCAAGGATAAAAAGGATAAAAAGAGGCCATCCACCATTGCGCTATATTATTTATGCTTGGTTTTTTTCAAGTCTTGTGAAAATCTTTATATTAGCCTAATATTGTTCACTGTTTAATTCTAAGACGTCCACTTCGTCTTCACTTGCTGGCTCTTCTAAAATTTTATCTTCATCAGCATCAAGCTTAGTCACATTTGCTAAAGTTCCCGCCATATTTGAAATTCAGTTGGACTTGGAAATTTCAGAATTTATCACTAAATTACTAAATTACTAAACCCGTTGTCAAACTTTAATATGAAATTTTCTCAGCAGATTGTTAGAAACAACACTTTGCAGAAGTCAAGGCTGAATTGGAGGTTTGCAGCACTTCCCAGTTTTAAAAGTAAACACGTGGTGCTGCTAGAAAGAAAAATACTGCAAAGTAATTCCAAAATTTTGCTAAATAAAAGACCGGGGGGTAAACTAATGAGTTAAGTCACATCAGGGGTATCTGGCACTCGTGCTTTGTAAAAAAAACATGAATAATACTTTTCAACAAAATCAATTGTTTATACAATAGTTCAATGAAGGTTAAGATAACTGTGAAAGTCATTTTTGAAGTTGTTGTTCAGTCACTTTGTTATGATTGAGTTTAGACAGAGAAGTATGGACAAGAATATAAAATCTATAATAAATATTTGCACTGCACACAACAGAAAAGTGTTTATTGAACTACAGAAAACATGAGTAGCAAAACTGCTGCACTGAACATTGAGCAAAAACTAGAAAGCAAAAAACAGTCAGTAAAACCTGTTTCACAGCCAGTATACAGGTATAGAACTTGACCTATGCAGAGTTGTACAGGCTTCACAACAACCAGTAATTTTAGATAGGGAGAGGACCAGTGTGTATGTATTCACTGGACCATACAATTATACTGAAGGTAAGTCAACTGGTAGAATGTAACAAGATTAGCACATAGATGGCAGCACCTAACTACAAAGTACAATTCCAACTTCCACAATAACTGTTGTACAATCCAGATTATTACTCAAATTTCATGAGTGACAAACAAATTGTTTATTGACAATTTTAACAACAATCAGCTACTTTACTGTCTGCTCTACAACCGTCTGAGTATGATAACAAAGCCAACAAATTTCCAGTCGATTCCAGTAATATCTAAAACAATTTCAGACTTGTCTACGTGTAAATCAATGTCTGAAATTTTCGAGTGAATTTCAACTTAGTCCAATTGAATTTCAAATTTATTTCGAATTCAGGATTAAGTCTCACAGATCAAAGTGGCATAGTCCTACCCAACATCAAAAACGTACATGCTCACGCACAAATATGTACATATTATATTGTTACTTAGTAGCTCTGAATATATTAAAGTATCTGGAAATAGCTCCCAGGTATTTAATCCATTATGCTCTATGCTGATTCCTGAGATGGATACGCCCTTGTCCGTCAGCCCACTAAACCGACGACGCCATTCCATAGCGACGGTTTCACACCTGCTTTTCAAAGGTACTATGCAATGGCTTCGTACTGACGTTTAGCCCCAGTACGCTCATGTATATATAGTGGAAAAAATCGTCCCTTATATCCGATGTCCCTTATAGCCCAAGTTGAGTCAGACCGAGAGTGTATCTAGACCTGTACTTTTCTGTACTTTTACCCATATTTTTATGGATTATTGCTACACATTCAGTGCAAACGGTATGTAGGAAGCTCCTTCAGTGATGTGAGATGTATGTGACCGCGGAAACCGAGCTGTTCGTAGGCCGAGTTTGCGGGAAATTGAGGTTAAAAATTGATCAATTTCGCTTTGATCATAGGCTCCCTTATATGCGAGGTAATTTATATGCTTCGGTCCCTTATAACCGAAAGTCCCTTATATACGAAGATTTTTACATAGGAAAAACGTTACGAAAAATCGGCACCAGTATTTGTGGTCCCTTATAAGCGAGTACCATATACCCGAGGTTGACTGTAATGCCATTTACTACAGCTGTTACGAAACCAACAATCTTCACGTCGTCACCATAGCAACTACTGTCAAATATCACCATGGCAACTAATTTCTGTAAATAACGTTTTACATTACGTACTAGTCATGTATCGCAACCTAGAACTGACAACAATAGGAGTGGCATTATTGCTGGGACTAACCTATATGGGTCACTTTAGCCAAAATAAGTACCCCAATTATGCTGGCTGAGTAGCTGATTTTATGAAAAGGTGACAAGCATTATTTCTTTGTATAAACAGGAAACATTCAAGCTGGCAAAATTAAAAATTATACATTAAAAGTCAGATTTTAACATATTTTCGGCTAATAGGAAAAAGATGTAATCACTAGTGGTGAGCATCGAACGTTCGAGTTCGAACGAGTTTTTTTAGTTCGAATTCGATTCGAAACTAAAATCGTAGATTCGAATAATTCAGCACTTCAGCCACATACATTCTTTATCATTAAAATATTTGAAGCAGCATGCAATTAGCCCAATTTAGTTGCAGTTTCTAACAAACTAGTTGCAAATTTTTAACAAACTAATAGCAGTTTTACTCCTGAACAAAATCAATAAATATGCATGATCTTCGTAAGGCCACTTTTTACTAGTGATTCGAAAACTTGTTCGAAAATCTTTCAAACTCAATTCAAATTCAATTCGAATTCGAAATGCTGAAATTTGGTTCGATTCGAATTCGAAAGTCGCAAATTCGATTCGATTCGAATTCGCTTTCTGGCGGAGAATGCTCACCCCTAGTAACCACCAATGCGCCACTGTTATCCAACAAAAATGGTGTAATGTGCTATTTTAATAATGACTGTGGTAAATTGAAGAATGTTATATTGAACATAAGTACATTTCTACTTCTACACGGGTGTGATTTCACAAATACCCTACGCCCAACTACTAAAATAGGCCCTAACACTAGATGTAAACGTTCAGTGTACCAAGACAATGTAATTTGGCGCAATACTGAGTAAACACCTGCATGAAATACACAAATTTGAACTAGGAAGGGTTCTAGGGTGGTCACACTGATGGGCCTGTAACACCTGAAAATTAGTACTACCACCGAGGCCGCCTGAAAATTAGTACTGCCACCGAGGCCCGCCTGAAAATTAGTACTGCAACCGAGGCCCGCCTCAAAATTAGTACTGCCACTGCGGCCTGCCTGAAAATTAGTACTGCCACCGCAGCACGCCTGAAAATTAATACTGCCACTGAGGCCTGCCTGAAAATTAGTACTGCCACTGCTGCACGCCTGAAAATTAGTACTGCCACCGCAGCACGCCTGAAAATTAGTACTGCCTCAAAATTAGTACTGCAACCGAGACCCGCCTGAAAATTAGTACTGCCACCGCAGCCCACCTGAAAATTAGTACTGCCACCGAGGCCTGCCTGAAAATTAGTACTGACACTGATGCAGTAGGCACTATCATCACCTCTACTATCATCTAATATTTATAGTTCAAAACTGGTTTCCAGACCGAATGAATGAAATTCATTTTCTTGCCTTTATTTTGAATTTAGGCTCCCAGACTAGGAATTTACCTGCTAAATCATCGATCTTTGGAATAACTCCCGGGTCTTAGGTCCTATTTTTTTTACTAATAGAATATTGTGTCTTCCAGCACATATCCAATTAACTTTACCTACTCTGCATGCAAATAGAGATACTCATTAATCACGATAATGACTATATTTCAAAAATAAAGACAAAACTTTCTAAAAATAGTCCTATGTTAGATGTTATGAAAGCATTTTAAATCTTGTAACGGTGTTTTTTTTTAAATCATTTGCTTTAAATGTTTGGTAATGCAGCAAGTACATCGTCAAAGTCACTAGCAACAACAGTGGCGCCAGGCTGCGGTGGCGAAGTGCAAGTCATTACAGAAGAAGGCATTCTGACCTCTCCGGGATATGATAGCTGGTTTTACCCTAGCAATGCAGACTGCAGATGGTTAATCGTTGCTCCAGAAAATAAGGTATGATTAACTCTTTCTAAAAAAAGAAAATGAAAACTACTTAGATACTTTTGCGCATTTTGCTACTTATCACGAAACGAATGTTATTAGGCTCGTTTGGTCTAATTTTACAGTCTTCAACACAATGTATTTGACAATGCACATTCTCAATTGTTGTTAGCCAAACCCATTCCTCTTAAGCTTGCTACTACTGTACATCTTAAAAGATTTAATTCTTTTCCAATTAATTGAATTGTAGTGTCATCCAGTGTCATCGATTCTTTTTTCTGCTTTTACAATATTAAATTATGAGGGGTGAGTGACTAGATGATCTGCGGTCTTTGCTCGCCCCATCTCCACGGATAAAGTTATTTTTTTGAAAAATGGAAATTTGTGACACATTTGGAGAAAATAAATGTCTATGTCTAATTCTATGTCTATGTCTATGTCTATGTCTATGTCTATGTCTATGTCTATGTCTATGTCTATGTCTATGTCTATGTCTATGTCTATGTCTATGTCTATGTCTATGTCTATGTCTATGTCTATGTCTATGTCTATGTCTATGTCTATGTCTATGTCTATGTCTATGTCTATGTCTATGTCTATGTCTATGTCTATGTCTATGTCTATGTAGTGCTTTTTATAAATGTGAACGTAAGTGTTCCAACTGGGCTAATTTGTTCTTGTTTCTGGCCTTAATTGTTTTAGTCAGTAAGCATCAGCTTCAAGGATTTTCAAATTCACTACGACGTAACCGACTGTGGCGGTGACAGGTGCACGTGTGATGCGCTTGAGGTTTACAATGGCAATGATACGTCATCGACATTGCTGGATAGACTGTGTGGTTATGATATTCCAAGAGACTATCGGTCATGTCTGCAACTCTTCCTCCATTTCACAACAGATTGGAAAATTGAGGCAAGGGGATTTAAACTGGAAATTAGTTTCGTTGAACCTCCTTCACCTCCTGATAGGTATGATCTTTTTGAAAAGCAACCTGAAAATGTCGATGTTGTAAGTGATGGTAGCACAATAGTGGAATGTGTGCTTTGGAACTGCTACACGAACTGGTACTGTAACTGGACGCACAATGATGAACTGATTTCAATAGATGAGACTGAAAATATTGATTACCTTATCGATTTAGAAGAAGATCGTTTGAATAGTGGAAACTACAGCATTCAAGTCAGTGAACTAGATGCATTTCAAAGAGATGGGATGTACAGATGTTCGTGCACAACCTCTAATGGTAAATATAAAATAAATTCTCTTAAACACTTCCTTCACTCAAGCGAAATGAATTTGCAGAGCAATGAGAAATAAACTTGTATTAGGCAAAAATATCATTTAGATTATAAATAGCATAAAATTAAATAGTGATACAAAAAATGATACGTCATGCTGAGGTTCGTTAATGAGCTGTCTCGAGTTCTCAACAAACTTATTAGCAATCATGTAATGAACATATGCAAACAACAGATGTCACGAAGTCCACAAATTGGATGAACTTGTAAAAGTTGTTGTTTGAGAAGAACTTGATTGATGAAGAAACGATTTGTATATATTGTAAAACCCTTAACAAACGTAAACGTTATATGAGGATGCATTGGTATAGAAATATAGATGTATAAAAATTAAGGAATCCATAACAATTTGGTATAATTTCTGAGTTGGTTATCCTTTCTAGAAGACTGCAAGACGTAGACTAGCCTTGCCTAGATAATCAGCAAGTGTATATAAGCGCAAATTGCGTGAGAATAATTACAATAGTTTCAGAGAGATGGGAGAACCTCCTTAAGCTTGTTAGAGTTTACACATAATAATTGATTCAGTGTACACAAAATTTTGCAAACGTTAATATATGTTGTTATTCGGTATCTGAATTTTTAATAGACTTTTCCTTTAATTCATAAAAACGTTGAATCGGTAGAAATAAATGGTGTGGTCGTATAGTTTTTATTGTAGTACACTAATTTCTAACATGATACAGTACATGTAACACTAAGGAATAAAGGGTGAGAACGAATACATGTTATTGAAGCATTTGTGTTAAAACCGAAATCTTCAACTGTCACTGCAGCATTCTGACGCTGCTTATACATAGCGTGCTATTTTTAGCTCATGACATCAGTTGTATTTTTAGCATACCTATTTTAGCGCATGATGCCAGCTCTATTCGTAGAACTGTCTTCTGCTGAGTTGCTGGTCAATAATCAGCTGAACACTGATTGGCCAATTCAGCAAGATGCTGTTGGGCTGTATAGGCGGGACTATCAGCTGTAACAAGAATACTGATTAGTTTATTGGATATAACTGGCTAGCTGTCAATCATTTGCACGTGCAGGTGCTGGTAACTTTATCCAGACAAGTGAAACTATATTTGCTGAACAAGATATTATCATGTTATACATTTTATGATTAACGAGCTTCGTGATTGAGTTCTAATAATTTGTGTAACATTAGTAACAATACTTATTTGTTTATTTATTTAGTTCACATAAAAATAGCAAAAAAAATAAGTGAATTTGTAGATTCTGCATGCATATAGGCCTTCTGCTGTGCTGTTTTAGAAAATATCTTGCCAAAATGTTTCTATGCACATTTCTATAATATAAGATTGAATTTCGTCTGATGCTTAGTTATGGTTAGTAAGTTAAAGAGTTGTCAAAAGATGTGATTATTTTTGTTTGCAGTTCATCATAGAATAGATTCAGAAGAAGCAGAAATAAGAGTTTTTGGTAAGTATATATGGATAGATTCTGTATGGATGAACGTATGGACGGACAGACTTGCAGACTGAAGGACTGATACTGATGGATGAATGGATGGATGGGGTGGAAGAGTAAGAGTAGTGGTACTGGTTGTGGTAGTGGTAGTGGTAGTGGTAGTGGTAGTGGTAGCAGTAGCGGTAGCGTAGCGTTAGTGGTAGCGGTAGCGGTAGCGGTAGTGGTAGCGGTAGTGGTAGAGGTTGTAGTAGTGGTAGTGATTGTGATAGTGATAGTGGCAGTGGCAGAGGCAGTAGCAGTGGCAGAGGCAGTGGCAGTGGCAGACGCAGAGGCAGTGGCAGTGGCAGAGGCAGTGGCAGTGGCAGTGGCAGTGGCAGTGGCAGTGGCAGTGGCAGTGGCAGTGGCAGTAGCGGTAGCAGTGGCAGAGGCAGAGGCAGAGGCAGAGACAGAGGCACAGGCAGTGGCAGAGGCAGTGGCAGTAGCAGTAGCTTTACGAATAATGCCTAGCTGCATTATTTTATCTAGATTTTAAAACTGCTTAGCAATCGTAGATATTGTTTCAGATGATGTAGACATGCTGTTATTCAACTTCTACGAAGACATTTGTCATTATTATCATCTGAAATGCTCTTAAAATAAGAAAGGATTATGTCTTTTACCCAGACTTCTATAATACATCAAACGAAAACAAATTAATATTTCTTCTAGGAACTAATGATACCGAAGTTGTAGCTTTCGTTTGTAAATTTGCATTCGAGTGCTGTGCCAATACAGGTCAAAACTGTAGTATCCGTACTTCACATTTCTTTTACACTATATAAATATATACCTTTAGAATGTTAGCTGTTTGTTATCTAGCAGCAAAAGTAATTGCTTATAATCAAGATCAAATTTTTATGTGATCACAATCTATCTTAAATTGTGTAATATGTAGTAGTAGTTATTTTGATGTATTAATTTCTAACTTTGTCGTGGTTATCCATAAATTTCACCAGATGTTGTTATGTTTTTTGTCGTATGCCAATAAATCTAAATCCATGATTTTCAGCACCAGGTTGTCTTGGTGAGGTACTGAACATAACAGAAGAACGACTTCTTCATTCACATGCTGGATATGGGCAACAGAGTTACTTCAATGATCAAGACTGTAGGTGGCGCATCGTAGCACCAGTGGGAAAGGTAAATATGTAAATCACAGAACGTCCATCAACCAGCAGATGTCCACCTCGCAATGGTTATTCAGATGGTCAGCCTGTATTTTGGCTCTAACAGCTTTTCGATTACTGACGCCAGTACTTGCTGCCAAGCTCACCAGCATTTGCGTGTGAAGCGCCTAACACAATGCAGGCAAAGCGTGTGCTCATGATTGAATTGCTTAAAGGAAAACCGGACGATTGTTTAGACTCAATTTCATTTTAACTTACTGTATAAATATACATTTTCTTGCCTATAAAAGTTAACAATTGTTACATATATTTGAATAATTAGCTGAGACAGTTAATTAACATCAACCGAACACAGCTATTGCTTACGTCAGAAACTAACCATACTTTGTGAAATGGCAGGTATCTTCCCTTGTGCGTCAAGCACATTTGCTGATAGTGTTTCTGTTTAAACGCCTGATGTCACGAAAATGGGCTTTACATCAGATGACGTCAGAAACTAACGCTGCAGTTCATGATTATGGTTATCACGGTACCACTTTCTATTTGTCTGCATTTCGAATGTGACAAAAAGGCGACATTGCCAATCTTAGTAGATTCACTGAGACGCGCGTAGCTTTGAAAGTTTAACAAAATTTGAGAATCCGAGGTAATTATTATTTAAAAAAGCTATTGTAGTTTTCAATATTCGAGCAAGTGTTTGTGAGAACGTGTGTTACGTCATCAAGATAGGCGGGGCTAAACGCTGGTGTCAGTGAGCGAGTCTTTGTGAGAACGTGTGTTACGTCATCAAGGTGGGCGGAGCTAAACTGTGTATTGGCTTTAAGTAGGCGTGTTTCTTTACGTTTTATGCAATCATAACCATTTAAATACTGTACATCTGCACAGCCACAGCAGAATGAACCACAGCAGTTGTTCATATCCACAACTGATACAGCAAAGCAAATGCTAGTTATCAAATAGTGGTGATACCTGCCACACTAAAATACATTGATTTTATTCAATTTTTATTTTAGATTTAAATCAATACGTAAAGTACTACATACCAACAAATAAATGATACATAATGTAAAACTATATACACCAGATAAAAAACTGTGCAAGAGGAGCAGAGGTTAGTTTAAATAATAAATGAAGCGGTTAGTAAAGAGTTCCAATAATGGAAGTTCAATGACTTATACCGAATATCTGTATCAGTTATGCTAGACAAAATCACATTACTGCTGCATGAAATTCTGTTTGTTAGGCTAAAAACACATTTGTGCAATATGAATTTAAAATGATGAATACGACTGTTTGTACAAATTACTGACGCATGCGTACCGTATTCATAATTAAAAAATAATGACATTGTGTTTGTCACTTTCATGCTGCTGACAACTTAATTATTACACAAATACTAAAATTATGAATTATTGTTTCTGTATTTGCAGAATGTGCTCATAGGATTTAATTCATTTGATATTGAGGACGGTTATAATTGTGCTTATGATGCACTTTACATCTTCGACGATAGTGAGAACAATTGGTCGTCCAGATTGGCAATACTTTGTGGTTTCCATCTTCCCCCGGATTACCAGTCTTCTGGTCGACCAATGTTCCTTCAATTTACAACTGATTCTTTTTATGGATATTCTGGTTTTGAAATTGAGATCAAATTTGTGGGCGGTAAGTTGGAATTTATTTTATTTTATTTCGAAGTAATTATTAAATATAGCAACAATAAATCAGACATGGCTAAGAATATTACTTGTAAATTGCATTTGCAATAAGATAATTAGGAATTTCGTAATGCAATTTGGTATCAAATATTGTAATCTTTGAGCTGCCATTGTGGTTGGCATCAGGCCAAAGAAGCAAAAAGTGAAAACCTACAAACAACACAAAACGTAAGATTCTAGCTGACAAACGTACAAACAATATAAACGTAAGATTCTAGCTGGCAAACGTACAAACAACACAAAACGTAAGATTCTAGCTGGTAAACCTACAAACAATATAAACGTAAGATTCTAGCTGGCTAACGTACAAACAACACAAAACATAAGATTCTAGCTGGCTAACGTGCAAACAACACAAAACATAAGATTCTAGCTGGCAAACGTACAAACAACACAAAACATAAGATTCTAGCTGGCTAACGTACAAACAATATAAACGTAAGATTCTAGTTGGCTAAGGTATAAACAATATAAACGTAGGATTTTATCTGGCTAATGTACAAACAATATAAATGCAACTTTCTAGCTGGCTAATGTACAAACAATATAGACGTAAAATTCTAGCTGGCTAACGTACAAACAATATAAACGCAAGATTCTAGCTGGCCAACGTACAAGCAATATAAATGTAAGATTCTAGCTAGCTAACGTACAAGCAATATAAATGTAAGATTCTAGCTGGTTAATGTACAAACAATATAAGCGTAAGATTCTAGCTGGCTAATGTACAAACAATATAAACGTAAGATTCTAGCTGGCTAACGTACAAACAACACAAAACATAAGATTCTAGCTGGCTAACGTACAAACAATATAAACGTAAGATTCTAGCTGGCTAATGTACAAACAATATAAACGTAAGATTCTAGCTGACTAATGTACAAACAATATAAACGTAAGATTCTAGCTGACTAATGTACAAACAATATAAACGTAAGATTCTAGCTGGCTAACATACAAACACTATAAACGTAAAATTCTGGTTGGCTAATGTACAAACAATATAAACGTAAGATTCTAGCTGGCTAATGTACAAACAATATAAACGTAAGATTCTAGCTGGCTAACATACAAACACTATAAACGTAAGATTCTAGCTGACTAATGTACAAACAATATAAACATAAGATTCTAGCTGGCTAACATACAAACACTATAAACGTAAAATTCTAGCTGGCTAATGTACAAACAATATAAACGTAAGATTCTAGCTGGCTAATGTACAAACAATATAAACGTAAGATTCTAGCTGGCTAATGTACAAACAATATAAACGTAAGATTCTAGCTGGCTAATGTACAAACAATATAAACGTAAGATTCTAGCTGGCTAATGTACAAACAATATAAACGTAAGATTCTAGCTGACTAACATACAAACACTATAAACGTAAGATTCTAGCTGACTAACATACAAACACTATAAACGTAAAATTCTGGTTGGCTAATGTACAAACAATATAAACGTAAGATTCTAGCTGGCTAACATACAAACACTATAAACGTAAGTGTGACGATGTAGTCTAAGTTCCGTTATTGTAAATATGTGGTTCGTGACTTAAGTGTAACCCTTAGGTAAAGAATAAAACACTTAGTCGAAAACACTGTGAAGAAACCACTGAATTAATAAAATAATATAACAATTTAATGAATGTTTCAAAACACATTACGAGACAACTGTTAATAATAAAGACTAAGCCGGCTAAGAAGAGAAAGAACAACGTAATGTTTTTCACCAGTGCAGTCTTTGCATCATCAAGCGACCATTCTCCCGCTAACCTTTCGCGCCCTCTCACCACCAGGGGCCCGATCGAGGGATGGTGCACCACAGAACGGCCGACCACACCACCTCTTGATGGATCTGACCACGTGGACGAAGATGTCTCCAAACCCCGACGACTCCCTATGCACACGCCTCCACTTACACGACGCCAAAACAGGGTTGCATCCAAGTTCCCGCACTCGCCGCAAGGCAAGGACCACCAATTCCGCAATCACAGCATGGAAGCACCAACGACAGTATCATCAAAGTCAGGTAAATACTGGTAAGTATCATCAGCAGCAGATATCATCGACAACTGGTAAGTGATGTATCATCAGCGTCAGGAAAATATAATCAGCAATAGGTAAGTATCATCGCTAGAATGCAACTATCGTCTCTGTCGTAACCAGGTAGACAGATCGCTTTTCTACAAGCAAGCACTATTACTACTAAACCATCATTTTATGACATGTGAACGCCCGCTTAACTCGACAACTTCAAGCGGAATACCTGGGCGAACTGAACAGCCAAAATTTCGTCTACGTGGCTTCAATCACATGATATAGTAGTAATGCATAAACAGTATACTTGGATGTACAGGTGAAATCTAATTTCAGAACGAATTGGCTTCTAGCGTTATATCAGTTTAACTAAACTTCTTTTATAAAAATTGACAATAATTAATGGTAGAATTATAACAGTAGGAACTAGTTACATAACCTGGCCTAAAATAAGCCTGAGCGTCACATAGCATCCTCCGTTACAAAAGCTTGATCCATCAAATTTTTTACTAAAATGTGATATCAAGACTTTTAACACAATAGGTCAGGGCAATAAACTAGTTACACAAGAAATCATGATACATATTCATCACAATAATAGACCAAAATAACTAATGTCAATGACAAAAAAATACAATACTCAATCATTGTCTTCCTCAACAAATCTTTGTGAATTCCTTCACTCATGAAATAATTACATATCAGGTAATACAGTATTTGTTTACTCTTAAGCTTACAACGCAAGGTTCAAATCTTGGTTTCAAAATAAATCAAACTAAAAATAAAACACTGTTTTGTCTTAAACAAAGGAGAAATACTTTTACTATTTATCAGCCTAACAAGGTTAAAATAATACAATACAACAACACATCACGGCCCATGTTTTCTATTACCACTCATAGATGGCATTGCGAATATATTAAACTAATTTTGCAACAAAATTTTATTATTTGTAATTCATTTCTAATGAATTAGCTTCATATAATGTAAAAGAAAATATTTCAAACTGGTCAGAGGTGATCTTTAATCACCTAACTTGGGCTTTAGTGGTTGGAATTACCCACTCATAGGCGTGAAAGAGAATCTGCTACAATATTATCTTTTCCAGCAATATTCTCTACAGTAAAGTGGAATTCTTGCAAAATAAGCGCCCATGTACAAAGGCGGCGATTATTTCTCTTCATGCGTGGGAGTGCTAGCAAACTACGTTGGTCAGTTCGTACTATGAACTCATGACCTTCTAAGTAGTAACGTAACTTAGATACAGAATACACTACTGCCAACAACTCAATTTCCACAACACTATAATTTCGTTCACACGTAGTCAACTTTCTGCTCACATGTGTAATTGGCACCTCACCTAACTCACTCTTTACTTGTGTCAGCACTCCACCAATACCACTAAATGAAGCATCAGTTGTTAGAACAAATTTCTGCGAAAAATCAGGTGAGTGAAGCACCGTGTCTGAGTTCAGTGCAGTGCGCAGTTCTATAAAGCTGCGTTCACACTCTTCATTCCAGTCAACGTGTACAGGTGCATTTTTCTCAAGCAGTGCATACAAGGGTACCGCAATAGGACTAAACATCGTTTCGACATGTCCTACAACTGGCGTAGGATTTGTTAGAGTAATACGATGTTGGACTAATTCAGTGCACCCGGGAAGATTAGTGAACATCTCTGAAAATTCTGCAAGTACTGCTGCCAACTGACTAATCTGTTCATCATTGAGATGAGAGTCATATGCTACATCATTGAGGGACTGCGTGGGTGAGGCAGAAGGCGGGAATGCATATTCAGGAAGTTTCAATGAACACTCATTTTCCTCCTGCTCATCCACCTTCACATCACCATTACCAACTTCAGACAAAACACTGTCTAGTGACGTTGTACTAAATTCCTCACACTTTGCAAACAAAACCATGTGCTCGTCGCGTTCAACAAATGGATTCAACATGTTGATATGATATGTTCTTGTATCACGTTTGCGTGCACTTTTGCCTTCTAAATGTATTTTATATGTCCAATCAGACAATTTATCAACAACTGTAAAGGGGCCACGATAGCGCTTTTGCATTTTGCTTTTTCCTTCAGGCATTAAAACAAGAACTTTTTGCCCTATTTCAAGCGAGCGTTCTGAAGTGGTTTTATCATACCAATTTTTCTGTGATATTTTAGCTTTTTGCAAAGCTTCATGGGCATCAGTAGTTGCCTCTTCTACAGTGTTAATTATGCGAGTCACGTAATCATCAATTTCCTCCCACTTAGGAGCTTCTACAGAGCCCCAACATTCTTTTAGGGCAGCCAAAGGCCCACGCACGGGAAAGCCATAAACTAACTGAAATGGGGCATACCCAGTAGATTCTTGGGGTACTTCCCGGAAAGCAAATAAAATAAACGGAATAGTTTCATCCCAGGGTAAATGTTTCTCATTTTGCATGACTTTTAAAATGCAGGATTTCAATGAGCCATTAAATCTCTCAGTTAACCCATTCCCCTGTCGGTTATATGGGGAAGTGAAAATTCCCTTTACACCCAAGGCCTGTTCTAAATCATGGATTAACTGTGATGTGAATTGAGTACCTCTGTCGGTTAAAATTTCACGCGGGATGCCATGTCGACATATGTATTGCAATAAAGCTTTAACAACAGTAGTGGTTTCAATATTTGGCAGCGGGTAGCAATCGGGGTACCTCGTAGCATGATCTATTATTACTAACGCGTACTTATTCCCCGAGGGTGTTCTCTTCATAGGCCCGATAATATCCATGGCTATAGTTCGAAATGCAATCGAAGGTATGGACAATGGCTTTAATTTTGCTTTATCAGAACGTTTAATTCTCGCCGTTTTCTGACATGGGACACACGAGCGGCAATATTGTATCACTGAACGTTTAACTCTAGGCCAGATACATTCTTGTAAAACACGTTGGGTAGTTTTTCGTATGCCCAGGTGACCAGCCATGTGCGCATCATGTGCCAAAGATAAGACTGCCAAACGTCTAGACTTGGGTACAACCAAAAGTTCGCGGGGTTCAGCATCGCGCTTTTCACGTGTCAGGTAATATAAAATCCCATCTTTAATGAAGTAACCCTTTCTTTGGGCACGAGCTACTGTTTCTGTGACTGCGTGATCACGTAAATTGCGCAAACTAACATCATCGCGCTGTTCTTGCTGCAATTGTTCTTTACTAAGCTGTAACAGCTGCTGTTGCTGTGCTTTAGTAGCTATGCCAGATGCAATATTTTTTTCCGCTTTTTGATCAGCGTTTAAACTACTTAGTAATTGTTTCTCGCTGTTAGCTTCTGCTTGTAGCTGCTTTGCTTTTGATCGGGTTATAGCAAAAGCTTTTTTTGAATTACCAGTTCGTTTCGCGACATTGGTATTTCCGCTCACAAGTTCATCAAAATAATGTGACGTATCTGAATTTTCAGGTGTGATACATTCTAAAACAACTGACTTAGGTGGTGTACTAAAACTCTGTTTAATGTTAAATGGTGTCACAGCAGTTCGGTAATCATTACCTAGCAAAAAGGGCACAGGAAGACTATCAGACACTGCCACTCTCAATCTACCATTAACTAGCGTACATTCCACCTCAACGACAGCTGCACGTGTATTTTTAACATCGCCATGCACACACCAAATTTTGGTATAATTTTCACTTTGTAGAAACTGTTCTGGACGGACATAACGAGGTTGGATCAAACTCACGTTAGCACCAGAATCTCTTATACCATCGATCCAGATACCATTAATTTTAGCTTTAAAGCTAAACTCATCAGACTCAGGCACACACTCAGGCATAGCCGCAGGTGAACTGGTAGAGTGACTGGATTGCTGACCAGTATTTCCTGTCTTGGCCAAGAATTGACGACTAGGATTTCTACTCTTGCCACTAGTTTCACCATAATTAGGGCGTTTCGGGCACTGGGTCCTTTTGTGTCCAAGTTCTCCACAAGCATAACAGCGTATCTTCTTCAGGACGTCATTATTCATCTTTTTTCCAAAACCATTTGAAAAAGCTGCCGGCCTAGAATTTCCACGCTGTTGTTGCATTTGTTTAAGTTTTGAAGCCGTACCTAATGCATTAGAAGCAATGTACAAATCAGCTTTCTCTGCCACCTTTTCCATTGTCTTCTGCCCTTGCTGCCTGACCCAAATGCTCATTTCACGGGGCATCAATGTAAGGGCCTGCTCAATACATAGCAGTTCACAAACGTTCTCAAAGGTGGACGCTTCTTCGGCTTTCAGCCATTCTTGCAGGGCACGATCAAGCCGTACAAAAAGCTGACGGAATGTTTCATCCGGTCTCCGAGTAATCTTGCGGAAACGCTCAAGATACATGTCATTGGAGAGGACATAGGCAGCTAACAAAGTCTTCCTTAAAACATTGTAATCTTGCATGCTGTCAAGTGGTACTTGTTGAAAAGCCTGGGCTGGTTTTCCGGATAAAGCTGGGCCCAGCGATGCAGCAAAGTGTTTCTCTTCAAGGCCATTAGCTTTGGCTACTGCTTCAAACCACTGTAAGAAAGTATGCAGATCATCGGTTCCCTCTGTAAAAACACGTGATAACTTTACACGGGGTATTCGAGATGCGGTTGTAGTAAGTATGCCCTCAGATGATTGAGGAGGAACCTGTGTCACGTGACTTGGAGATGAGGCATCCAGCTCACGAAGCTTCAACTCAAACTGATACTGCTCTTTCTGCATTCGTTCTCTGCGTTCCTCACGCTCACGTTCCCATTCTCTCTCTTCACGTTGCATACGTTCATGCCTTTCTTCACGTTCCCGTTCCCGTTCCCATTCACGCTCTTTCTCGCGCTCTACTAACTTTAACTTTTCAATGTTGTAAAGGGATACTGAATGTTCTGTCATCTCATCATTCGCAGGTTTACTATTAATAGCAGAATGCAAGGTAAGGTCGGCAGGAGGGGGAGTTGCTAACAGTTGATCAGACACACGTCTGCGCCCACTCATCTGCGCAACAGACACACTCGGTGTGCTTGACACACCTCCAACTTCTTTCGGTCTAACACTAGGTTCACCTGTCGTCACAGGGTTACCCTGTGCATTCATGATTATATCAATTATTCCGGCCTTATTTGTACCCTGTGGTAAAGTTAGCCTACGTTCAACAGTTATCTGCTTTAAGACAGGTACAGTTAGTTGCTGCAATTCACTCTCCACGTGAACGCGTGACATTCTAATCACAGGATAATATGGGACAAATAGTAGTTACAGTGAAAAAACTTTATGCTTGCAGAATATTTATAGATCTATCGTTCACCTGACACACACTGGCTCAACGCATACAGACATACAAAAATACTGTATAGTAGGGTAATGTACATGCAAATCAAACAAAGTAGCAAACTAGGAATATACAAAACCTAGGCCAAGACTTTTGACTAGCCTGCAACGAAATAACGGTTTCACTAGCACTTGAAACGTTTACAGTGTAATCAAGGACAAATCAGCATTCAAGTCGGCATACACCTGGAATTATAGCGTTTACGAAATCTGCAGGAAACCTATTTAAATAATAGACAAAACACATTCAACTGAGTAATCAATAAAGTCACTCAACGGAAGATGCTATGTTCTTTCGATATGCCTTTGCCCAAAGATTCCCCCAGAAAATTAGCTATGTAACTAATTACCTGAAAGTAAATATCATTAAATTCTCAAAATGCTGACAAAGAATTTTATTCCTACCGAGTTACACCAAATAAAGTCAAATATCCCACTTCTGACACCATAATGTGACGATGTAGTCTAAGTTCCGTTATTGTAAATATGTGGTTCGTGACTTAAGTGTAACCCTTAGGTAAAGAATAAAACACTTAGTCGAAAACACTGTGAAGAAACCACTGAATTAATAAAATAATATAACAATTTAATGAATGTTTCAAAACACATTACGAGACAACTGTTAATAATAAAGACTAAGCCGGCTAAGAAGAGAAAGAACAACGTAACGTTTTCACCAGTCCTGTCTTGGCATCATCAAGCGACTATTCTCCTGCTCCTATTCCGCGTCATCTCCTCACCAGGGGCTTGATCGAGGAATGGTGCACCATAGAACGGTTGACTACACTACCTCTTCATGGATCTGATTACGTGAACGACGTCTCCAAACTTTGACGACTCCTGATGTACACGCCTCCACTAATACGACGCCAAAATGGGGTAGCATCCAAGCTCCTGCACTCGTCGCAAGGTAAGGATTACCAATTTTGTAATCACAGCATCCCGCACCAACGACAGTATCATCAACGTCAGGTAAATACGAGTAAGTATCATCAGCAGCAGATATCATCGACAACTGGTAAGTGATGT
>JAQGDQ010000677.1:45651-85651 GCA_030141605.1 Tubiluchus corallicola
AATAATAATAATAATAATAATAATAATAATAATAATAATAATAACAACAACAACAACAACGACAATAATAACAATAATAATAATAATAGTAATAATAATAATAATAATAATATTAATAATAATAATAATAATAATAACAACAACAACAACAACAACAACAATAATAATAATAATAACAACAACAACAACAACAACAACAACAACAATAATAATAATAACAATAATAATAATAAAAATAATAATAATAATGATGATAATGATAATAATAATAATAATAACAATGCTAATAATAACAATTATAATAATAATAATTATAATGTATGGCCACATTTGTAAGTTTTAAAAACCTAAGAGAAATAAATATCAAAATTGCTAATACTCGACCCTATTATATTTTTTCAGACAGCGTAAGCCAAGCAATGCTGTATGCCATTATATTCCTGATGCTACTAGTGATTATTTTGTTTCTAATGTATGCGTATTATAAACGACGATACCAAAAAAGTAAGTATGTACTACGATTGGTAACGTGATGCTGTCTGCAAAACGTTGCAAGTAAAAAAATTTTGATTAAAAACTTCTTTGCTTCTTAATTAGAAGTTTCGCCAGCAGTTCAACTTTGGTAGCCCCCCCCCAATTGTTTACAAAATGTCAAAGATTTTAAGGGTTTCGGCGGCTTTTAATGAGACCAATAAGGTGTAAAATTTTGAGGAACGATGAAATCTCCTACTGTAGCATGATATGCGATTATATATACACATAGGTATGATTATTGATTGAATCTAATGACAAGATGGAGACAGTCAAGACTCTTTGCACCTTCTACATGGCTGATCTCGATGAAGAAACCCTCGAATTAGAGTACCGCTTGTTCACTCATGCTGTCACTGCAGACTCTGTTCCTGAACATGTCGACACAAACTCACATGTTACATGCATTCACTCAGTATACTGTTATATGATTTCTTCTGGACTGGACAAACTTTACCCAATGATCTCCATCGCATACCAGTTGATTCTGGCTCTGCCCGTTACATCTTGCTCTTGTGAGAGATCCTTTTCTGCTCTTAAATTTGTCAAGAATGCTCTCCGCAGTACAATGAGTCAGCCACGACCGAGTGACCTGATGATCCTTGCAGTTGAGGATGAGAAAACAAAGAATATGGACTTGAAGTCTGTGGTTGAGCTCTTCTGGAGTGATGTTCTCCGTCGTTAGTACAAATTTTTAGTGCATTAATTCACATGTGTCGCTGTATATCGCTTTTTACGCTTTTTACCTCTTTGCTTTATCTTGGTGTGATACCTGCATTGCTTTTCTACTATACCCCTAATTTCATCCTGTAACGTATTCATGTTATGTTGTTGACTTTGACTTGTGCTGCTGCATCATTTAAAAATAACGTTTGTTGTTTGTTCAACATCTTCATCTTGCCACGGAATAAAAAGTTTAGTCATTGTTAAAAATATTAAATTAAAGGTACACATGTTTTGGTAGTCGTCTTTTCATCGAATCTTTGGATTCTTGACAGCTAATAAATACTTACATAAATTTTAATTTTAAATTAATTTTTAATTTTATTTAAATTTCTGTAGCTATAGCTTTAAGTTAAATGCCAGTTGGGAATAAATAAATTGTTTTTCTTGCACGCAAAATACTGGTGTGGGAATTCAAAATTATACGTTTTTTAAACAGTTAAGTTTGGCCATTATATACAGTCGGGGCCCCCTAATTTTTTTTGGTGCAGGACGCCCCTGCTTGTGATCCTGTTTTACACATGGTCACACCATTTATCCAAGCAAAACTGTTCTCCATTCCTCACTGCACTGTTTAGTGTAATTAGTCTGTGTGAGACTAATTTCGAAACCAATTCTTCAACGTGAACTATCAAAATTAGTCTGTGTTAGACAAATTCTGCACACAAACTAATTTCATAGAATTTTTTTCACTCCAAGATGAAAATTATTTTCAGTGGAATTAAAATGAGAGTAACAATGTTTTGCTTTTCAAATCAGGATCTTCTTCAGTGGACTCAACATTGAAGCTATAAGTTTCTTCATCAACTGGCTTGCTACTGAACTCTTCTCGGTACCTTTGAAATGACTTCCTGCAACACCGGCTACATTTGAGTTCTGCTCCAAATGTCGGCTGCGGCTACGGCTGGATGCAGCAGCGAGCCCGTGCGCTTGATTGCCTTCCTGCAAAAAATACGCCGTATTCTGCTGTGATGCCAGATTATTCTTTGTTTCATGTGCACAAGACCTAGCCTCCACAGCGCAATACGGACTATTTTTCCACACAGACTAATTACACCAAACAGTGTAGCTGAGTGAGCAGACGTTTGTCACGTTTCTGTCTTGGCGGTTACCGGATACGTAGAATGCAGACCGCTGTACATTCTCTTCATTTCCTCAAGACGTCATGGCGGTTACCGGATACGTAGAATGCAGGCCTCTGTACGTTTTCCTCGTTTCCTCAAGACGTCATGGCGGTTACCGGATACGTAGAATGCAGGCCTCTGTACGTTTTCTTCGTTTCCTCAAGACGTCATGGCGGTTACCGGATACGTAGAATGCAGACCTCTGTACATTCTCTTCATTTCCTCAAGACGTCATGGCGGTTACCGGATACGTAGAATGCAGGCCTCTGTACGTTTTCCTCGTTTCCTCAAGACGTCATGGCGGTTACCGGATACGTAGAATGCAGGCCTCTGTACGTTTTCTTCGTTTCCTCAAGACGTCATGGCGGTTACCGGATACGTAGAATGCAGACCTCTGTACGTTTTCCTCGTTTCCTCAAGACGTCATGGCGGTTATTGGATACGTAGAATGCAGACCTCTGTACGTTTTCTTCGTTTCCTCAAGACGTCATGGCGGTTACCGGATACGTAGAATGCAGACCGCTGTACGTTTTCTTCGTTTCCTCAAGACGTCATGGCGGTTATCGGATACGTAGAATGCAGACCGCTGTACGTTTTCTTTGTTTCCTCAAGACGTCATGGCGGTTATTGGATACGTAGAATGCAGACCTCTGTACGTTTTCTTCGTTTCCTCAAGACGTCATGGCGGTTATCGGATACGTAGAATGCAGACCGCTGTACGTTTTCTTTGTTTCCTCAAGACGTCATGGCGGTTACCAGATACGTAGAATGCAGACCGCTGTACGTTTTCCTCATTTCCTCAAGACGTCATGGCGGTTACCAGATACGTAGACTGCAGACCGCTGTACGTTTTCTTCATTTCCTCAAGACACTTGTCACGCAAGAAGCAGCAAAAGAGAGAAAAGTGTAGAACACGAGGAAATGTGACGTTACCAAGTTCACATTCAGAATAGCCGTTAGAAGTTGTAAATGTAGTTGTTGGCTCAGTGTTCCCGATCTTCCCTTTCTCAGGTCCGCTAATGTCCACCTTGGATGCTAGGTTAATGTAAGACAACCTTCAACAGGCACATGTGGGTTACACACGCTTCATTTGACAATGCCATCTCCTGCAGATTTTGGTGCCTTAAAACATTATCTGCTTAATAAATTACATTTGATTATAATAAGTTAGGATTTCCTATGAGTGGCTACAGTAGTTTTGTGTTTTTATTTCATAGATTTTGCAGAGTATGATGAAATATCTAGATATTTGAATTCTTCTCATAGAGCCAGTGACAACAATGTTACTATAGACAGAGTTGGTTTACTAAGATACTAAGCCCAATTACGTGTAACATCAGTGTAGTCTCATTTTAGAAAGACTCATTTTGACAGGGCGATTCCCACTTTTTTCTGGGACTCAGAATTAGATCTGCTGTCTATTCAAGAATCCTAAAATTGAAGTGCATGGTCACGTGATGACTTGAATGTGCTCCACATGAACAGCACGTGATCGCTCGAGTTCGACTCTGGTCATCGACGGCTGTTTACCTCCAAAATGAGGATATGTAAACTTTAATGTGACACCTGTGTCGATTCAATGACTCAACTTGATAAAGGAGTCAGCTTTCAGTCTCTCCGTAATCATTATTGTTGTGGGCCCATATAATGACATTTAGTCATATACAATAAATCCTCGCTTAACGACGACCCATTTAGCGACGTTTCACTTAACAACATGTTATGTTGCAATGCAATTAGTTTAACGATGCCCCATTTAGCGACGTTTCACTTAACAACATGTTATGTTGCAATGCAATTAGTTTAACGATGCCCCACTTAGTGACGTTTCACTTAACGACATGTTATGTTTGAATGCAATTAGCTTAACGATGCCCCACTTAGTGACGTTTCACTTAACGACATGTTATGTTGCAATGCAATTAGCTTAACGATGCCCCACTTAGTGACGTTTCACTTAACGACATGTTATGTTGCAATGCAATTAGCTTAACGAAGTCCCACTTAGTGACGTTTCACTTAACGACACGTTATGTTTGAATGCAATTAGCATTGTTTAGAGAGGACTTACGGTACATAATTAATTGAGCAACTGTTTTTAAAATTAAGTAAAAGCGTGTTGAGTAAAATTCTCTACAATCCATTGTACAATTTAATATTTCTTCTACAGATGCTGCGAGAGTTGAAGTCATGGAAGTTGCAGAAGATATCAGATATTTGTAAGTAATTTTAATATACCATCAGTTTACTAACACGTACCTTAAATGCGCACAGTATATGTAATTATTACTCGTATTATCTTAATATACCATCAGTTTACTAACACATACCTTAAATTAAATCAAGTACACAGTATATGTAATTATTACTCGTATTATTTTAATATACCATCAGTTTACTAACACGTACCTTAAATAAATATAACATGCGCATACTATACTTGAAACTATTGGTAACCTAATGTAGCAACTTGATTAACCAGCTAACTCCATACAATGGAAGCTGAACTGTACCTTTGAAGTTTCAACTCATATACAGTATTCAATAACTACTTGATTACAATTAATAGATCTCGTTTCTCGGAATTACAACACTGTCATGGTAAATATTGTTTCTTTTTAGGGATATTGGAACTTATGTTGACTAACTAGCCTCGGTGGTAAGAATTCTAAATCATTTGGCGGGCACGAAGAGTTTGCGCAAATGTAATTTTCTGTGGTAACAAACCTTTTCACAGTTTCAGTGACTGATGATGATCGTTAAAAGGTCAAAGGTTAAGTGTACCAGACAACACCGTGCAGTACAAGCTTTTGTAATAGTAACAGTTAGCTAGAACTTTACCTAGTTCATTTTTTCTTGTTCCAAAGCAAGACCCAGCTAGTAGATCACTGTGTATAGACTAATGCATAATTAAGTAAAGTCCACATAAAACAACTGAAGTTGCTGAATTGATGTGGCAGATGGCTTTGCTTTACCCACATGTCACGTGACGGTTGTAGTTGCGTTGCTGGGGTACACTTAACCATTGACCTGCAGCAACCGCACGTACGCACAACGAAACTGTGAAAAGGCTTATTTTCAACAAGAGATTAATAGACTGCACATTAGGTGTACACACTACTCACACATAATGTTACATTACATATATGGTGTCAGTGTAGGTCAGGGGTGTGCAAATTGCGGCCCCCTGAGAAAATTTGTGCGGCCCGCGAAGAGATTGTCAACTTAATGAAAGTGCGGCCCGGGCGATTAATTGAGTGTATCCAGCTGCCACGTCACGTGCCACGATTCCAAAGATAGTGCGGGTAGTTTTTTCTACTAGATCGGATGCCATTAACCCTTACAAGACGGTTGTAGCTTAATGTCACTGTACTACGCAGACTGTGTGATACACATTACTAATATGCATTGTAATGAAATTACCACTATCTGTCCTGAAAGTAGAAATATATGGTTTGTAATATAAATTTTAGTAACTTCTAAAATAGTTTCTTGAGTGTAGTAGTAATGATGTACGCAGGTCGGATGCAAAAAAATTGTTATTAGGCCCTACTGTACTTGGCTCCTTGATCAAACTGCGGCCCGCAGGAATTGCGGGAAAGTTTTATGTTTCCCGGCTACTCAGATAATTTGCACACCCCTGGTGTAGGTAGTGCAAAATGGTTATTTCAGCAACTCATAGACATAAGCGTTGTGCATTTCTTCCTATAAACGAAACTAGACTATGTATTTCCACTAATTCACTTGCAATTTCAATTGACAATAACAAAATCTAGAAGCAGGCCCATATTTCCCCCCTAACTAATGAAAAGTTGAGCATTTTTCAACAACAGTGTTAGACAGAGCTGTAGCTAAACGTCTCGAACGTACCTGCTGCAGGGGTGTGTGAAATAACTTGCACGCTGATTGGCCAGTCAACGACAATGATTGACATTACGTTAGACGTCAATTTTGCTCTAATAGTTGCTCTCAATAATTGCTCTAAAATAGCTAGAAAATACAGTATGTTTGATTTATATACAGTATTACATTTGTTATGCAATTTTTTATAGTTTATTTATGCTTAATTTCAATTTCCGTTACTTTTTTCAGGCTTTTGTCCATAGAATAATCCAATTCACGTTTACAAAGATTGAAATTGTCTAGAACTAGTCAAGTTGCCTGCTAACTATGCTTATTTATATTTATTGTAAGTAAATAAGTTTTTTTTAAACCAAAACATAAATAAATATTTATTAAATTTTCTGTGATATTGACTGACGATTAGAAATGTAACTAATATAGTTAGAAAACATTTTAGACTATCATAAATTTTTTATATCTATTTTATATTTCCGTATTTGTTATATTGCATGCCTTATTGTTGATACAATTTATACAAGAGAATGTATATTTATTTAAGTTTTTGAAGAATAATTTAAATAAACTTCTTGTGCATATATTTATCTTGTTCCGTTATTTCAATATTTGTGACACATTAACTAAGACATATCGGATGGTATAGTCTAATGGTAGCGCGTCCGCTTTCCGCCTGGGAGGTCGTGAGTTCGATACAGTGGCTGGCCGCATGCAAAGACTTTAGGGGTGGTACCTGCTGTTGCCCTGCCTGACGCGTGGTATTTAGGGTAAAAGTGGGGTAATAATGGCCTCTGTTATGTAGTTGTAGGTTGTTATTTACAAGCGGCCCAGAAGCTTTTCCAAAAAGCCCAATTTAAATAAACTACTGTTGTTGTTGTTGTTATTATTGTTATTATTATTATTATTATTAATATTATTATTATTATTGTTATTATTATTATTGTTATTATTATTATTATTATTATTATTATTATTATTATTATTATTACTATTATACAGAGAAGAAATTTTAATTTTTTTAGTGACTTAAATGCACCTTAGTCAAATGTATATAACATTAATAATATAATATAATTAATATAATAATAATAATATATGTAATACTGAGTTCGATTGGTTTGGTTGAATTAGATTAGATTAGATTAGATTAGATTAGATTAGATTAGATTAGATTAGATTAGATTAGATTAGATTGGATTGGACTGGTTTGGGTTGGGTTGGGTTAGATTCTATTAGAATACATTAGATTATATTGAATTGAAATAGATGAGATGGGATGAAAAGAGACAGATTTATTTGACTCTGCATTAAAAATTAAACAGTAGAAATTTTTATTGTTATAATACGTCCCATAAAGGCACGTTCAGACTGTTTTCTCTCTGACTCGTAAGTGTGAACTGCTTTGTCAGTTACTGTCGGTAAGTTATTGCAAACTCTTCGACCGTTGCTGTGAGTTCATTTCCTGTCTAGTGTGAACGCCTCGCAGCGAGTTACTCTCGACACCTTCAGTGAATAGAGAAGTGAGTGTCATCTCCTGTTTACTGTCAGAGAGTAACTCGCAGTAAGTTTTGCTCTCTGGTCTAAACATGCTTGTGAGTTACTTGGATAGAAAATTCGCTAGTGTGAACATGCCGTTAGACCACACAAGTACAAATCCCATTCTAAAAGCAAACTTAAGACTATTTGTTGACTAAAGAATATTGTTAAACCTTATTTTATTTTCGGCAAAACGAACTCACAAATATTTGTAGCAGTAACTTTCTTTGCAGTGACATGTTAAGCAGTAGGCTTTAGCAAACGATTCTTATAAGAATCATTAAACAAATTTTAATCTTCAGGTCAAAACAGTCACTATATAAGATCAGATATAAGAACAATTTATTTCACACATGCAAACAAAAAATGTATACAACGGTGACAATAATAGTTGCTTATAGCACAAGAAAACCCTTCATAAACATAAAGGTTAAAAATTCGTCTTGAAATTTTATATCACTTACATACTGCCTTTTTGCATACAGGAGTTCAATTGGCAGTCACGCTGTATAAAACATGTAAATTTAAACTGCCGCGATGACCGTTAGACGCAGCCATTTTCACGACAGGTCATTTAAAACAAGTTTAGATAACATTGCGTGAAGTTTGAAAAAATAATCAGAGCATTCGTAGCACACACGTCATGAAATAAATAAAAATTCAAATTACTGTATCTTGTCAATAAGTTTAAAAATGCGTTTTTGGTGAGTGAGTGGTGCACCCTGGAGGGTGAGCCAGTGACATTTTATCTATTGGTGAAAACATTTTAAATAATTAAAAAAATTCTTTTCTAGTTACAGAAGTCTTTCCAGCAGGTTAGCGAAAAACTAAGTAATAGATATTTGCAAGAAAAGTTTTTTAGGACATAATTTAACATTTCCTTTTCTTCCCTTGATTTACGTTTGGTACATGACGTCACGTAATGGCGACTTCGGAACAGTATTGCGGGAGATTTAAAATGAAAACAAACAAAAATTTCTTTTAATGCAAGTAAGTTAAACGCATAAAGTTGCTATAAAGTAATATAATTTTTCAAGGCGATTTTTCTGAAACCAACTTCAGGTACCTCTTTTGTTGTCCTTTAAGTGTGATGATAGTTTCGTGGCTATAAGCGTCACGTTTTAAGGAAGGTACCCAAATTGAATGTAGTGAAACTGAATAAACAGAATGAAGGAAAATTAAAATTAAATCATCTTCAATGTTGTAGTAATGAATGCATCGCCCATTCATAATCATAATCTTTTAATTATCTTGCAATACACATGCAATTATAATACAAATAATAATTTGAAAATAATTGTGAAGAAAGGGCAGCGAAAGACCAATTGGTCATCTAGTCAGCTGCCCTTTGGTTAGTGATGAACATTTTTAAAAGCGCTGTGCTACAGTGTATTAGTGTTAGTACTGCTTGTAGTTAGGATGGCATTAAATTGATATGTTTATAACGTGTTATATATAACATATTAATACAATTTCTACGCAATAACTATAAGTGTATAATAAAGAATCAAACAAGAATTCAAAATAAAAATCTGACAACGGAAACATATGAATAGTGACAACTGTTTTGAAGTAAATCCCAAAAACTTTTATTTTAAATACAATATTACAGAAAAAATCAAATACGTGGCGATTTCTTCGCTTCCAATGAGTAGACTAAAAAACGTGCTGAATTCTGATTGGCTGACCTACTAAATGCATATAACGAAGCCAAGTTTTACAGGCAATTCTAAATAAGTACAACTTTAGATTAAAGGGCAAGCAGAGAAAAATCTTCCGAACAACAACTGAAATATACTTCATGACACTAGCATAATTTTTGACAGTCGTCAAAATAAATTATCATGCAAATAATGGAATTGAAAATCAGGTGTATCTATATACTGGTGTATTGAAGTATATTAAATTGGGCGTTAGTTTTCATGCACAGGCATACAGGAACTTAATTTGTATAAAAAAAACGGATCATGTGGGGGAAAAACAGCCGGAACCCAAAAATTACATTGTAAACAATATTGTAAGTTGTTTGTTATAGTCGTGCGTAAGCAAGCGAATGAATAATGTGACGATGTAGTCCAAGTTCCGTTATTGTAAATATGTGGTTCGTGACTTAAGTGTAACCCTTAGGTAAAGAATAAAACACTTAGTCGAAAACACTGTGAAGAAACCACTGAATTAATAAAATAATATAACAATTTAATGAATGTTTCAAAACACATTACGAGACAACTGTTAATAATAAAGACTAAGCCGGCTAAGAAGAGAAAGAACAACGTAATGTTTTTCACCAGTGCAGTCTTGGCATCATCAAGCGACTATTCTCCTGCTCCTATTCCGCGTCATCTCCTCACCAGGGGCTTGATCGAGGAATGGTGCACCATAGAACGATTGACTACACTACGTGAACGACGTCTCCAAACTTTGACGACTCCTGATGTACACGCCTCCACTAATACGACGCCAAAATGGGGTAGCATCCAAGCTCCTGCACTCGTCGCAAGGTAAGGATTTCCAATTTTGTAATCACAGCATCCCGCACCAACGACAGTATCATCAACGTCAGGTAAATACGAGTAAGTATCATCAGCAGCAGATATCATGGACAACTGGTAAGTGATGTATCATCAGCATCAGGAAAATATAATCAGCAACAGGTAAGTATCATCGCTAGAATGCAACTATCGTCTCTGTCGTAACCAGGTAGACAGATCGCTTTTCTACAAGCAAGCACTATTACTACTAAACCATCATTTTATGACATGAGAACGTCCGCTTAACTCGCCAACTTAAAGCGGAATACCAGGGCCAACTGAACAGCCAAAATTTCGTCTACGTGGCTTCAGTCACATGATATAGTAGTAATGCATAAACAGTATCATTGAATGTACAGGTGAAATCTGATTTCAGAACAGGTTGGCTTCTGTCATTATACCGTTAAACATCTTAACTAAAGTTCTTTTATAAATGGTGGAATTATAACAGTAGGAACTAGTTACATAACCTGGCCTAAAATAAGCCTGAGCGTCACATAGCATCCTCCGTTACAAAAGCTTGATCCATCAAATTTTTACTACTAAAATGTGATATCAAGACTTTTAACACAATAGGTCAGGGCAATAAACTAGTTACACAAGAAATCATGATACATATTCATCACAATAATAGACCAAAATAACTAATGTCAATGACAAAAAATGCAATACTCAATCATTGTCTTCCTCAACAAATCTTTGTGAATTTCTTCACTCATGAAATAATTACATATCAGGTAATACAGTATTTGTTTACTCTTAAGCTTACAACGCAAGGTTCAAATCTTGGTTTCAACATAAATGAATAAACTAAAAATAAAACACTGTTTTGTTTTGAACAAAGGAGAAATACTTTTACTATTAATCAGCCTAACAAGATTAAAATAATACAATACAACAACACATCATGTTTTCTATTACCACTCCTAGATGGCATTGCGAATACATTAAACTAATTTCGCAACAAAATTTTATTATTTGTAATTCATTTCTAATGAATTAGCTTCATATAATGTAAAAGAAAATGTTTCAAACTGGTCAGAGGTGATCTTTAATCACCTAACTTGGGCTTTAGTGGTTGGAATTACCCATTCATAGACGTGAAAGAGAATCTGCTACAATATTATCTTTTCCAGCAATATTCTCTACAGTAAAGTGGAATTCTTGCAAAATAAGCGCCCATGTACAAAGGCGGCGATTATTTCTCTTCATGCGTGGGAGTGCTAGCAAACTACGTTGGTCAGTTCGTACTATGAACTCATGACCTTCTAAGTAGTAACGTAACTTAGATACAGAATACACTACTGCTAACAACTCAATTTCCACAACGCTATAATTTCGTTCACACGTAGTCAACTTTCTGCTCACATGTGTAATTGGCACCTCACCTAACTCACTGTGTACTTGTGTCAGCACTCCACCAATACCACTAAATGAAGCATCAGTTGTTAGAACGAATTTCTGCGAAAAATCAGGTGAGTGAGTGAAGCACCTTTGTCTGAGTTCAGTGCAGTGCGCAGTTCTATAAAGCTGCGTTCACACTCTTCATTCCAGTCAACGTGTACAGGTGCATTTTTCTCAAGCAGTGCATACAAGGGTACCGCAATAGGACTAAACATCGTTTCGACATGTCCTACAACTGGCGTAGGATTTGTTAGAGTAATACGATGTTGAACTAATTCAGTGCGACCGGGAAGATCGGTGAACATCTCTGAAAATTCTGCAAGTACTGCTGCCAACTGACTGATCTGTTCATCATTGAGATGAGAATCATATGCTACATCATTGAGAGACTGGGCGGGTGAGGCAGAAGGCGGGAATGCATATTCAGGAAGTTTCAATGAAAACTCATTTTCCTCCTGCTCATCCACCTTCACATCACCACTACCAACTTCAGACAAAACACTGTCTAGTGACGTTGTACTAAATTCCTCACACTTTGCAAACAAAACCATGTGCTCGTCGCGTTCAACAAATGGTTTCAACATGTCGATATGATATGTTCTTGTATGGCGTTTGCGTGCACTTTTGCCTCCTAAATGTATTTTATATGTCCAATCAGACAATTTATCAACAACTGTAAAGGGGCCACGATAGCGCTTTTGCATTTTGCTTTTACCTTCAGGCATTAAAACAAGAACTTTTTGCCCTGCTTCAAGCGAGCGTTCTGAAGTGGTTTTATCATACCACTTTTTCTGTGATATTTTAGCTTTTTGCAAAGCTTCATGGGCATCAGCAGTTGACTCTTCTACAGTGTTAATTATGCGAGTCACGTAATCATCAATTTCCTCCCACTTAGGAGCTTCTACAGAGCCCCAACGTTCCTTTAGGGCAGCCAAAGGCCCACGCACGGGAAAACCATAAATTAACTGAAATGGAGCATACCCAGTGGATTCTTGGGGTACTTCCCGGAAAGCAAATAAAATAAACGGAATAGTTTCATCCCAGGGTAAATGTTTCTCATTTTGCATGACTTTTAAAATGCAGGATTTTAATGAGCCATTAAATCTCTCAGTTAACCCATTCCCCTGTGGGCTATATGGGGAAGTGAAAATTCCCTTTACACCCAAGGCCTGTTCTAAATCATGGATTAACTGTGATGTGAATTGAGTACCTCTGTCGGTTAAAATCTCACGCGGGATGCCATGTCGACATATGTATTGCAATAAAGCTTTAACAACAGTAGTGGTTTCAATATTTGGCAGCGGGTAGCAATCGGGGTACCTCGTAGCATGATCTATTATTACTAACGCGTACTTATTCCCCGAGGGTGTTCTCTTCATAGGCCCAATAATATCCACGGCTATAGTTCGAAATGCAATCGAAGGTATGGACAATGGTTTTAATTTTGCTTTATCAGAACGTTTAATTCTCGCCGTTTTCTGACATGGGACACACGAGCGGCAATATTGTATCACTGAACGTTTAGCTCTAGGCCAAATACATTCTTGTAAAACACGTTGGGTAGTTTTACGTATGCCCAGGTGACCAGCCATGTGCGCATCATGTGCCAAAGATAAGACTGCCAAACGTCTAGACTTGGGTACAACCAAAAGTTCGCGGGGTTCAGCATCGCGCTTTTCACGTGTCAGGTAATATAAAACCCCATCTTTAATGAAGTAACCCTTTCTTTGGGCTCGAGCTGCTGTTTCTGTGACTGCGTGATCACGTAAATTGCGCAAACTAACATCATCGCGCTGTTCTTGCTGCAATTGTTCTTTACTAAGCTGTGACAGCTGCTGTTGCTGTGCTTTAGTATCTACGCCAGATGCAACATTTTTTTCCGCTTTTTGATCAGCGTTTAAACTACTTAGTAATTTTTTCTCACTGTTAGCTTCTGCTTGTAGCTGCTTTGCTTTTGATCGAGTTGCTGCAAAAGCTTTTTTCGAATTACCAGCTTGTTTCGCAACATTTGTATTTCCACTCACAAATTCATCAGAATAATGTGACGTATCTGAATTTTCAGGTGTGATACATTCTAAATCAACTGACTTAGGTGGTGTACTAAAACTCTGTTTAATGTTAAATGGTGTCACAGCAGTTCGGTAATCATTACCTAGCAAAAAGGGCACAGGAAGACTATCAGACACTGCCACTCTCAATCTACCATTAACTAGCGTACATTCCACCTCAACAACAGCTATACGTGTATTTTTAACATCGCCATGCACACACCAAATTTTGGTATAATTTTCACTTTGTAGAAACTGTTCTGGACGGACATAACGTGGTTGGATCAAACTCACGCTAGCACCAGAATCTCTTATACCATCGATCCAGATACCATTAATTTTAGCTTTAAAGCTAAACTCATCAGACTCAGGCACACACTCAGGCTTAGCCGCAGGTGAACTGGAAGAGTGACTGGATTGGTGACCAGTATTTCCTGTCTTGGCCAAGAATTGACGACTAGGATTTCTACTCTTGCCACTAGTTTCACCATAATTAGGGCGTTTCGGGCACTGGGTCCTTTTGTGTCCAAGTTCTCCGCAAGTATAACAGCGTATCCTCTTCATGACGTCATTGTTCATCTTTTTTCCAGAACCATTTGAAAAAACTGCCGGCCTAGAATTTCCACGCTGTTGTTGCATTTGTTTAAGTTTTGAAGCTGTACCTAATGCATTAGAAGCAATGTACAAATCAGCTTTCTCTGCCACCTTTTCCATTGTCTTCTGCCCTTGCTGCCTGACCCAAATGCTCATTTCACGGGGCATCAACGTAAGGGCCTGCTCAATACATAGCAGTTCACAAACGTTCTCAAAGGTGGACGCTTCTTCGGCTTTCAGCCATTCTTGCAGGGCACGATCAAGCCGTACAAAAAGCTGACGGAATGTTTCATCCGGTCTCCGAGTAATCTTGCGGAAACGCTCAAGATACATGTCATTGGAGAGGACATAGGCAGCTAACAAAGTCTTCTTTACAACATTGTAATCTTGCATGCTGTCAAGTGGTACTTGTTGAAAAGCCTGGGCTGCTTTTCCGGATAAAGCTGGGCCCAGCGATGCAGCAAAGTGTTTCTCTTCAAGGCCATTAGCTTTGGCTACTGCTTCAAACCACTGTAAGAAAGTATGCAGATCATCGGTTCCCTCTGTAAAAACACGTGATAACTTTACACGGGGTATTCGAGATGCGGTTGTAGTAAGTATGCCATCAGGTGATTGAGGAGGAACCTGTGTCACGTGACTTGGAGATGAGGCATCCAGCTCACGAAGCTTCAACTCAAACTGATACTGCTCTTTCTGCATTCGTTCTCTGCGTTCCTCACGCTCACGTTCCCATTCTCTCTCTTCACGTTGCATACGTTCACGCCTTTCTTCACGTTTCTGTTCCCGTTCCCATTCACGCTCTTTCTCGCGCTCTACCAACTTTAACTTTTCAATGTTGTAAAGGGGTACTGAACGTTCTGTCATCTCATCATTCGCAGGTTTACTATTAATAGCAGAATGCAAGGTAAGGTCGGCAGGAGGGGGAGTTGCTAACAGTTGATCAGACACACGTCTGCGCCCACTCATCTGCGCAACAGACACACTCGGTGTGCTTGACACACCTCCAACTTCTTTCGGTCTAACACTAGGTTCACCTGTCGTCACAGGGTTACCCTGTGCATTCATGACTATATCAATTATTCCGGCCTTATTTGCACCCTGTGGTAAAGTTAGCCCACGTTCAACAGTTATCTGCTTTAAGACAGGTACAGTAAGTTGCTGCAATTCACTCTCCACGTAAACGCGTGACATTCTAATCACAGGATAATATAGGACAAATAGTAGTTACAGTGAAAAAACTTTATGCTTGCAGAATATTTATAGATCTATCATTCAACTGACACACACTGGCTCAACGCATACAAACATACAAAAATACTGTATAGTAGGGTAATGTACGTGCAAATCAAACAAAGTAGCAAACTAGGAATATACAAAATCTAGGCCAAGACTTTTGACTAGCCTGCAACGAAATAACGGTTTCACTAACATTTGAAACGTTTACAGTGCAATCAAGGTCAAATCGGCATTCAAGTCGGCATACACCTGGAATTATAGCGTTTACTAAATCTGCAGGAAACCTATTTAAATCATGGACAAAACACATTCAACTGAGTAATCAATAAATTCACTCAACGGAAGATGCTATGTTCTTTCGAAATGCTTTTGCCCAAAGATTCCCCCAGAAAATTAGCTATGTAACTAATTACCTGAAAGTAAATATCATTAAATTCTCAAAATGCTGACAAAGAATTTTATTCATACCGAGTTACACCAAATAAAGTCAAAAATCCCACTTCTGACACCATAATGTGACGATGTAGTCCAAGTTCCGTTATTGTAAATATGTGGTTCGTGACTTAAGTGTAACCCTTAGGTAAAGAATAAAACACTTAGTCGAAAACACTGTGAAGAAACCACTGAATTAATAAAATAATATAACAATTTAATGAATGTTTCAAAACACATTACAAGACAAATGTTAATAATAAAGATTAAGCCGGCTAAGAAGAGAAAGAACAACGTAATGTTTTTCACCAGTGCAGTCTTGGCATCATCAAGCGACTATTCTCCTGCTCCTATTCCGCGTCATCTCCTCACCAGGGGCTTGATCGAGGAATGGTGCACCATAGAACGGTTGACTACACTACCTCTTCATGGATCTGATTACGTGAACGACGTCTCCAAACTTTGACGACTCCTGATGTACACGCCTCCACTAATACGACGCCAAAATGGGGTAGCATCCAAGCTCCTGCACTCGTCGCAAGGTAAGGATTACCAATTTTGTAATCAGCATGGAAGCACCAACGACAGTATCATCAACGTCAGGTAAATACGAGTAAGTATCATCAGCAGCAGATATCATCGACAACTGGTAAGTGATGTATCATTATCATCAGCGTCAGGAAAATGTAATCAGCAATAGGTAAGTATCATCGCTAGAATGCAACTATCGTCTCTGTCGTAACCAGGTAGACAGATAGCTTTTCTACAAGCAAGCACCGTTACTACTAAACCATCATTTCATAACCTGAGAACGTCCGCTTAACTCGACAACTTAAAGCGGAATACCAGGGCGAACTGAACAGCCAAAATTTCGTCTACGTGGCTTCAATCACATGATATAGTAGTAATGCATAAACAGTATCATTGAATGTACAGGTGAAATCTGATTTCAGAACAGGTTGGCTTCTGTCATTATACCGTTAAACATCTTAACTAAAGTTCTTTTATAAATGGTGGAATTATAACAGTAGGAACTAGTTACATAACCTGGCCTAAAATAAGCCTGAGCGTCACAGGGGTCATTAAAAAATTACCAAGCGATTTGCAATCAAACATAAATGCCTATTATAAAAAAGAAAAAGAAAAATATTACAAATTTATATTAATAATTGTATTTATTATGTAATAATTGTATATTAAAATATTACTCATTTTATAGTATTTTAGCACATCTCTCTCTCTCTATGTCTGTCTCTCTCTCTCCCTCCCCCACTCTCTCTCTCCCTCCCTCCCCCCTCTCTCTCTCTCTCTCTCTCTCTCTTTCTCTCATTCTCTCCCTCCCCTGCTCTCTCTATCTCCCTCTCTTTCCCTCCACCGTGCTCTCTATCTCTCTCTCTTTCCCACTCTGTGTGCGTGCGTGCGTGCGTGCGTGTGTGTGTGTGTGCGTGCCTGTGTGTGTAAAAGCAAATTTAAATTAAATTATTTTCATTTTTGTGCTAAAGTTTACAATTCCACACACAAGAAATAAATTCGTCAAACGGATTAGAGCTATGGTTAGGATTAGAATTAGGGCTGGGGCTAGAATAAGGATTAGGGTTGGGTTAAGATTAGGGTGTTTAAACTGTGTGTGGGGAATTGTAAACTCCTTTCACTTTTTGTAATATACTTGCCGATTGAGAAAAGTTGAATATCATAATTATGTCAGGATAGCTGTTTTGGCTATGAGCATAATGTGGTAGTCCAGCCTAACAGCTAACCTGCAAATTTCGTTGATAAAAGTCAATTTTCCCATCTCAGCGTAACAGCGCCTATAAATTAAAGAACAAAAACAAGATAATGCATTCTTTTTTCTTTCCTGGTGTTAACAATGGTACGTTTGTTCGTTTCCATTCCGTGGACAATATGTAGTGCTAAACCACCATCGTTCGATTTCTGTGAATTTGAAAATTCATTTTGCATTTTTTCGTTCAATTTGTGCCGCCTCTGTGTTAAAGCTTTTTGTAGCCATACTTGCTTGAAAATCGGAAACATGCCTGTCAGACGATCGATTGTAACCGCAAAAACCTAGCCCTAATACAGTAAGTAAGTTTATTAGTTTATCACCATTTTTAAAATAGCAAAATACATAACTAAGAGATTTATAAATCTGTACAACATACAAATAATTGCAAAGTGCAAAAGTAATTATTGATTAGTGGTGAAAGGGTGGCGAGAGAACTATAAGTTATCGAGGTCAGCCACCCTCTCAGGATTGTTACTAATATAATTAATTAGTTAATGCGCATGTACCAGGTAATAAAAAATGATCAGATTTTGCATTTAAGACGAATGAAAATTGAATTATTATACGAATGCGTTACTTTATAATAAAATAATGTTCAACAATGGGAAAACGAGACACACGTGACTATCTTTAAATAATAATTTAACCTTTACGTATTTAAAATTAATATTAATATTTAATATACATGTATATAGTAATATCATGCTGTGAAATTTCAACTTTCTAGGAAGCTCGCTTCTAATGTTATTGAAGGGTAAACTGAATTTGTTTTTGTGTTTTTTGTAAATATCTGTTATTATGTAGTTGTTGTTGTTATTACTGTTACTGTTACTATTATTATTATTATTATTATTATTATTATTATCATCATCATCATCATTATCATTATCGTTATCATTTTCATTATCCTTGTTATTATTATTATCATTATCATTATTATTATTACCATTATTATTATTATTATCATTATCATTATTATTATTACCATTATTATTATTATTATCATTATTATTATTATTATAACTAGGTGGCTGGCTTATCTGATGATTTTAACAAAAGAATTAAGCTGATATGCTGATATGGGCTAACTGTACAATGTGGAAACATGGAAGTGTATTTCCTTTGCTCTGGAGCAGATTCGTGTTGTGGATGATGTGGATTTTAGTTACCAATGCCATTCCAAGCTTCTGGAAGGTTAAGTTCCCAACTAAAATAGTAACTCTCTATTCAGATAAGCACGCAAGTGGAACAATGAGTGTTACAGCATCTGAAAATATGTCTATCGTTTCTAGTCCTGTATTTTACGACGATGCTGGTACAAATTTATACCCGTCGGAGATATGCATTACGAAAGACAAGGATAAACATTTAGTTTTCGAAATAAGAGCTATACACTTGAGCTGTGGCGAAGATTTCTTAATAATTGGCATTGGAAATTCTTCCAAGTTTTCTTACAAAAATGAAGATGGGGACGAACTGAAACTGTGTGAACCCTTGATAGCATCAACAGTTCTAGCAAAAAATTCACAAAATAAACTGTGTGTTAAGTTTGAATCAGATGGAATGAGGTCGAATCACACAGGATTTGAACTATTAATTCACGCGGTTAAACTGCCCACAATGTGCACACAGGTCACCTGTGAAAATAATTATGTCTGCGAACACAGAGGGGAATTATTTGTAAATTCATACGCGTACTGTCCATGCAATGTCTTCTCCGGATTTTACGGTTTGCGCTGTGAAGAGAAGAGGAATCCGTGTTTTTCAATACCTTGCCAAAATTTTGGAACTTGTCGAGAGACCATTAACGGTTATGGATGTGAGTGCCCGTGGGGTTATGTAGGTAACGATTGTAGCAAAAGAGACTTCTGTTTTGATGTTAGTTGTGCCAATGGTGGAACTTGCATCGAGATTCCGGATAAGAAATCATACGAGTGCAACTGTTTGGCCAGTTGGATTGGAAAACATTGCGAATTATTTGATTCCTGTTCGTCCAATCCGTGTGAAAATGGAGCTAAGTGCATTAATGGAGTCAATGGATACGTATGCAAATGTCCACCGCAATATATCGGAACTAATTGTGAGGAAGTTGACGAGTGTTGGTCCAGCCCTTGCCAGAATAGAGCCATCTGCGTCGATGGCAATAATGAGTACACGTGCCAATGTGAAGAAAAATACACCGGAGTTAATTGTCAGACAGTTAATGAATGCTGGTCCAACCCTTGTCTGAACGATGGCACTTGCATTGATGGATCTTACGAGTACACATGTAGATGTGCACCAAGCTACAGTGGAATTAATTGCGAGTTATCAAATTTTAAGCCATGTTCGTCAGATCCTTGTCAAAATGGTGGCATATGTGTTGACGGGTTAAGTAACTATGTGTGCATGTGTACACCGTCATACACTGGAACTAACTGCGAGGTTGCTGATGTGTGCTTTTCCGGTCCTTGTCAAAATGGTGCTACTTGTTTTAATGAAGTAAATGGTTATACATGCACATGCACACCAAAATACACTGGAATTAATTGTGAATCAGTTAATGAATGCTGGACTAATCCTTGTCAAAATGGCGGCACTTGTGTTGATGGAGTAAATAATTACGCGTGTAAGTGTTCAGAAAAGTACAGTGGAATTGACTGTGAATCAATTAATGAATGTTGGTCCAATCCTTGTCAAAATGGTGCTACTTGTGTTGATGGAATTGACAATTATACTTGCACATGTACAGCAAAATACACTGGAACCAACTGCCAGTCTGAATTTGCCGCTGGGTGCAGTTCCAACCCTTGCCAGAATAATGCTACTTGTATTGATGGAGTAAATGAATATACCTGCTTGTGTTCGCAAAAGTATAGTGGAATTAACTGTGAATCAGTTACTGAATGCTGGTCCAACCCTTGTCAGAATGGTGCTACTTGTGTTGACGGAGTAGGTGAATATAACTGCACGTGTTCAGAAAAGTACAGTGGAATTAACTGTGAATCGATTAATGAATGCTGGTCCAATCCTTGCCGCAATGGAGCTACTTGTGTTGATGGATTTAACAATTATACATGTAAATGTACAGCAAATTACACGGGAACCAATTGTCAATCTGAATTTGCTACTGGATGCATTACAAATCCTTGTCAGAATGGCGCTACTTGTATTGATGGAGTAAATGGGTATACATGCGCGTGCGCACAACAATACACTGGAACAACGTGTGAGGTTATTAATGAATGCTGGTCAAACCCGTGTCAAAATGGTGCTACTTGTGTGGATGGGGCCAGTAACTACACATGCAAGTGTGCAGCAACATACAGCGGAGCAAACTGTGAGATAGGTATTTGGCTGAGAAAGAAAGAATCATTAATTCGTATTAAGGATAATAACGAATGCTCACTCAATCCATGTGAAAATGATGCTACTTGCATCGATGAAGTTAATAATTATACATGCGTGTGTGCACAAAAATACACCGGTACAAAATGTGAGTCGATTAATGAATGCTGGTCAAACCCGTGTCAAAATGGTGCTACTTGTGTAGATGGAGCAAATAACTACACATGCAAGTGTGAAGCAAAATACAGCGGAACAAACTGTGAGTTAGTTAATGAATGCTGGTCAAACCCTTGTCAAAATGGTGCTACTTGTTTAGATGGAGCAAATAACTACGCATGCAAGTGTGAAGCAAAATACAGCGGAACAAATTGTGAGTTAGTTAATGAATGCTGGTCAAACCCTTGTCAAAATGATGCGACTTGTTTAGATGGATTAAATGGGTATTCATGCGTGTGTGCACAAAAATACACTGGAACAACATGTGAGGTGATTAATGAATGCTGGTCAAACCCGTGTCAAAATGGTGCAACTTGTTTAGATGGAGCAAATAGCTACACATGCAAGTGCGCAGCAAAATACAGTGGAACAAACTGTGAGTTAGTTAATGAATGCTGGTCAAACCCTTGTCAAAATAATGCAACTTGTATCGATGGACTCGATAACTACACATGCAACTGTTCGCCAAAATATAGTGGTATTAACTGTCAGTCTATTGCTGGATGCTGGTCCAACCCTTGTCAAAATGATGCTACTTGTATCGATGGACTCGATAACTACACATGCAACTGTTCGCCAAAATATAGTGGTATTAACTGTCAGTCTATTGCTGGATGCTGGTCCAACCCTTGTCAAAATGATGCTACTTGTATTGATGGAGTCGATGATTATACATGCTATTGTACATCAAAATACAGTGGAATTAATTGTGAATTAATGGACGAATGCTGGTCCAATCCATGCCAGAATGATGCAACATGCGTTGATGGAATGAATAATTATACTTGCAGTTGTATGCCAAAATACAGTGGAATTCATTGTCAGATAGAAAATTTGTGCTGGTCCGACCCTTGTCAAAATAATGCTGTCTGCATTAATGGGGTTAATAAGTACACATGCAAGTGTGCAGCATCGTACAATGGAACTAATTGTCACATATATGTCGGGTGCAGCTCGAATCCTTGTCAAAATGGCGGTTTATGTTCTGCTGGAAATAATTCCTATGAATGCACTTGTGAAGCAGGTTACTCAGGAGTGCACTGTGAGTATTATTCAGGATGCCAATCCATTCCTTGTCAAAATAATGGAACTTGTATTGATGCTGAGGACTTCTACATTTGTACATGTATGACCGGGTACACTGGACAAAACTGCGAATCAATAGCTGATAACTATCGACTAATCGATGGTCGTTTATTGATCATTGACGCGTGTACTGACAAACCTTGCTTGAATGGTGCCTCGTGCATTCCTACAGCCAATTCCTATACTTGCACTTGTGCAGAAGGATACACAGGCCCAAACTGTGACTCACTGCTTAACAAATGTGCACTGAATCCCTGTCAGTACGCTGGAACTTGCACAAAAAACGGAGATTCTTTCAGCTGTAAGTGTCTAGAGCAATTTTCTGGTGCCGACTGTTCTATTTTGACAAAGAGTGGAACTTGTAAAGAACCTAATATATTTAATGGTAAAACATGTCCAAACGTGCCATGTGAAAAAGACAACGATTGCTTGGGGACGAAAAAGTGCTGCAAATTTGATGCTTGTGGATTCGTCTGTTCTGATCCACTTCCACGAAGTTCTGTAAGAACTGGAGCTACAAAAACTAAACAAAGCAGTTTTGGTAATCTCCAAATTCTCATCGTTGCCACATCGTTTGTTGGATTAATTGTGTTGTTAGCGGGCTCTGCTTTATTGTATAACAGAAGTAAAACTATCAGTGACCAAGATACAGAGGATGCTTCTACAGACGAATCTTATAGCGATTTTTCTTACTTATAAACTGTGATGTTTCGCAAGTACATGGATCTTTTTGCTTCCATAAGTACACTTATTTTTTTATTTTTTATTCATTATTATTATCACATTCAGTACAATATATAAAGCACACAGTGACATCAAAATATTACATCTACTATATTAAATTGTTATGTTTCATAAACTATCGTTATCATAAAATAATAATTGTACTGCAGTGGGCTAGAGAAGTAAAGGCTTGTATAAGCCCACTGTCATGTGAACCCGATAAAAAAATTGATGAGTGAACAAAAAAGAACTGGGAGAAAGGTTAGATCACACAGGAAGGGTAGAAGGATGTGTTAGTGGAAATGGTAGGAAGAAAGATAATAGATTGCGCTATGTTGACATCAGCTCTAAAGATTTATCAATGATGCCTTGTTTTGCATAATCTGTACCAGGATTGTGCTCCATATTGCTTAAATTCAAGTGCTCCATATTTTCTGTATAGGTAAGAAATTCATTTCAAAATTTTGCTCGAGCAGAAACAGTGCTGCCATTATACAAAGTACATGAAAAAGTCAGTTATGCGTACGTACATAAATGAATCAAAAATAAGACTGGGCATCTTAAGTGAGCAGCCATGTTGATATGTATGTTATTTTGGCATCGCAGAAACAAATTCGTTTGAAATGGGGTGACGTTTGTTTCAATGTTCAAAGTTTAATAACCATTCACAAGACGTTTCACATTTTTTTTATTTTAGTTAGCTATGTGAAGCATTTGAGTCCTGTCTGCGTTTTATTTTACAGGTCTACTCTACAATATTCCAGCGCCTAACGACCAGGTCCTACCCCATTTTGCCAAGCTTGTACAAGAACCTGTCAGAAATATGTTTTTATTATTAAAGTGGGGTTTACTCTGTCATACTGTACTATAGCATAGTAACGTATCAATGCGATGACAGATCTGACTTCTATTATTCTTTTCTTTAATTAAATTCATGTAAATTGATAATCATTTAATGTATTTGCTCTAGTTACGTAACCACGAACCATAAATAAACAAAAATTCGTTCACGTTTTTCGTTGGTTACTCTTTCTGTGTTGATGGACTGCAATTTCTCTGTCAGTCATTCTATGTTTTCTAAGTTTTTGCTCAATTACAAAAAGTTGTTAAAGGTTATGTAGATCTGATCGTAACATTTATACGTTTTAGCTTAATCTATTAGTTGATCTCCTAATAATTAGGCTATAATAATGAATACTTAATTACAAGTACTAACATTTCATTTGGAGTCTCTCTCTCTCTCTCTCTCTCTCTCTTTCTCTCTCTCTCTCTCTCTCTCTCTCTCTCTCTCTTTCTCTCTCTCTCCCTCTCTCTCTCTCTCTCTCTCTCTCTCTCTCTCTCTCTCTCTCTCTCTCTCTCTCTTTCTCTCTCTCTCTCTCTCTCTCTCTCTCTCTCTCTCTCTCTCTCTCTCTCTCTCTCTCTCTCTCTCTCTCTCTCTCTCTCTCTCTCTCTCTCTCTCTCTCTCTCTCTCTCTCTCTCTCTCTCTCTCTCTCTCTCTCTCTTTCTCTCTCTCTCTCTCTCTCTCTCTCTCTCTCTCCCTCTCTCTCTCTCTCTCTCTCTCTCTCTCTCTCTCTCTCTCTCTCTCTCTCTCTCTCTCTCTCTCTCTCTCTCTCTCTCTCTCTCTCTCTCTCTCTCTCTCTCTCTCCCCCTCTCTCTCTCTCTCTCTCTTCTCTTTCTCTCTCTCTCATCTCTCTCTCTCTCTCTCTCTCTCTCTCTCTCTCTCTCTCTCTGCCGTTTTCTTTTCTCACCCTTTTCCCTAGTTACCGCGACATAAAAAACGTTTTAAGACATCAAAATTTAAAAAAAAAACTACAAGAAACATTACTAAACACATAATGGAAACACTTATTTTAATTGAACATTACTGAAATCATTTTCGCTTCAAGCAAAATCACTACTACAAGTAACTACACTACTACATTGCTGGAAGAGGCTCTAGTTAATTTTTTTAAGAATACACTAATTTAAATGAAGGATTTGCACACCACAAATATGCAAGTACCAACGCTCATCTCAACACGCCACAAATGGTTTTGTTTCTCTGACTTTTCTTTTAAACACACCACAAGCACTTTGCACAAATTTCCTTTATTTAAAAATAATTATATAATTTACAAATAGCAGGAACCCTGTTGTCGAAAATCTTCCTAACCTCACAATATGTGGTTTTCTCAGGTCTGTGTAAATTAGTGATGATGATATTTCACAATTTGTGCACTGAAACATCCTATTGTTTTCATTGAATCATTCTATTGTTTTCACTGAAACATCCTATTGTTTTCACTGAAACATCCTACTATTTTCACTGAAACATCCTATTATTTTCACTAAAACATCCTATTGTTTTCACTGAAACATCCTATTGTTTTCACTGAAACATCCTATTGCTTTCACTGAAGCATCCTATTGTTTTTGTAGGAATCTTTATCGTGAGATTTTTACCTCACCCAAAACGGTTACGTTTTCATTGAATCATTCTATTGTGTTCACTGAAACATCCTATTGTTTTCACTGAAACATCCTATTGTTTTCACTGAAACATCCTATTGTTTTCACTGAAATATCCTCTTGTTTTCACTGAAACATCCTATTGTGTTCACTGAAACATCCTATTGTTTTCACTGAAACATCCTATTGTTTTCACTGAAACATCCTATTGTTTTCATTGAAACATCTTATTGTTTTCACTGAAACACCCTGTTGTTTTCACTGAAACATCTTATTGTTTTCACTAAAACATCCTATTGTTTTCACTGAAACATCCTATTGTTTTCACTGAAACATCCTATTGTTTTCACTGAAACATCCTATTATTTTCACTGAAACATCCTATTGTTTTCACTAAAACATCCTATTGTTTTCACTGAAACATCCTATTGTTTTCACTGAAACATCCTATTGTTTTCACTGAAACATCCTATTATTTTCACTAAAACATCCTATTATTTTCACTGAAACATCCTATTATTTTCACTGAAACATCCTATTGTTTCCACTGAAACATCCTATTATTTTCACTGAAACATCCTATTATTTTCACTGAAACATCCTACTATTTTCACTGAAACATCCTATTATTTTCACTGAAACACCCTATTGTTTTCACTGAAACATCCTATTATTTTCACTAAAACATCCTATTATTTTCACTGAAACATCCTATTATTTTCACTGAAACATCCTATTATTTTCACTGAAACATCCTATTATTTTCACAGAAACATCCTATTGTTTTCACTGAAACATCCTATTGTTTTTGTAGGAATCTTTACGTGAGATTTTTACTTCACCCAAAACGGTTACGTTTTCGTTGTCCTTTGTCTGTTTGATAGCAGGCACACAAAGCTAATTAAATGTGTTCGAAGTTGTAAGTTTATTGTTGCATAGTTGCTGATTTAAGACACGTGTCGATACAGTACATACAAATACAATGCAAGCAGTACAAAGTGTTATAAGAACTTTCCACAAAAACAGCTTATATACATGATTAATAAATCTAAGCAAACTGTTTCCCAGTTTTAGTAATAAACTATCACCATTTGTCATTTATGAGGTAGTTACATTTAAGAAAGCAATAGCATAATTATAACAATTTTACATATTATGTATATTTCAAAGAGTGGTATTTTCGACAAAACTTATGTACGGATGGACACTGACCAGTCGACGCTGTTTAACATTTGGAGCCAAATGCCCATTTTGCCGCGTTCCTTATCCTAACTATAAACTCTTGCTGGACCCTCCCCACCCCCTTCCCGCTTGACTTCGAAAGTTAAGTTGTCCACCCGAAAATTTGCAAGTTAATTTTGTTTTATAAAAGCTTTAGACATGCCTTAATTAGATACTTCTTAAACAGTTGTACACCAATTAAAACTTACAATGCAGTAATTAACTTTAAAACAATACAAGTTAGTACATAATCGCCATTATTCTACTGGACATTCTTTCAACGAACGTCAAAAGAATTTAGTCTTTGTCTTTTTACAAACAGGTACAGTACACTTTCAAAACAAAACAGCGCATGCGTAGAGATGAAATCATATGCAGTACGCTATCGAGCAGTCATTCACGCAGTATTAATAAACGGACTGAAGTTTAGTTATGAAAGCCGTCTTGCACCGTCTGAAACTATATTATATATAAATATACAAAAATATGACCAGATGTATAAGCTTACAATAATACTATTTACATCAGCTGTTTCATATCAATCGGCGGCAGTATTATTCATAAATAGGCCTATAACATGGTGCATTTAGCCTATGCACAGTTGATATAATTAAGTCTGCGAGGCGTAATACAAAATTATTACAAATTTATTTTAGTCCTAGCCACAGTATGAGTTTCTGTTAATTTGCTTTACACAGTAGTGGTAGAATAACAACATTAAAAACATTATACATAAGTAAGAAATTTCAAATAGCTCAATGAAAACACTGAACACGTTTGTTCCTCGTTAATTAGTTATGCTAATTGGTGATTATAGATAATTAGTTGAAGTTTTAACTAACTACTGTTTCGTGTGTGACATGAAGTAAAGTTCTAAAAAATATATTAAAGACATTTTACGATCCGTAATTTACGTGTTTGGATCCCAGTAGGCTTAAACTTAGTGGAAAACCCAATGATTGTATAGACATTTGTTCAAAATAAAATATACTTTAAAATATTGAAAACTACGAGTCGCAGTCGACAAATGGGTGCGGTACCGCGATAAGCATGATCATGAACTGCAATGTTCGTTTCTGACATCAGTACGACGTAAAGCTCATTTAGGTGACATCACATCAGGCGAATTTTAGTAATTTGCTTACGCAAACGTGTTTGACGCGCAGGGAAAATGCCTACCCTTGTACAAACTGTGGTTAGTTTGTGAGGGTAAGCGATAGCCGTGTTCGGTTGCCGTTAATTAACTTTCCAAGGTAATTGTTCATAATTAGAAACAATTGCCAACTTTTATAGGCAAGAAAATGTAAATTTTGGACAGTAAATTAAAATGAGACTGAGTCTAAACAATCGCCCGGTCTTCCTTTAAATGTTTCATGGCAAAATCAATGAAAGATTTTATCTATGATTATAGGTGCATGCATGCATGGTTACCGAAATTAAGATATTGGATATATATTATTTTTCAATGCCTACTACGTTTACCATTGTGCTTTAAAATATTCGGAATTATCCCGTTGTAAACACGCGATTCCCAGACCAAACTGCATTAGGGATAGACGTTATTCTAACGCGTGGAAAATGGGACATTTCATCGTTTTTGTTGATTTATTCTTAGACGTTTTAAGGCAGTTTATGGTCTGCTGGTTTTCTTAAGCAATAAATTTTGCTTTAGTTCGTTCACTCAAAGAGTTGAGAAGCTTTGTGAAGTAAAAAATTCTTTCAAATAACACTTTAGCACCTTGCTGCGATGACGCACTGTAGCGTGCAATTTCCAAAAAAGCTAAATTCACCACGACAATCCAAACTCAATTTTCCAATGACAAGCCGTAATTGTAAAAGCTAATTTCCGTTCTTAGCCATGTTCAAATTTACACCAACTGTTGGCAGTTGAAGAACATAGAATTTATTTCATAGACGACGTGCATTCATGGAGAGCTGTTTTGTTCAACTGTCGTGCATTTGATAGAAAAAGATGACGTATTTTGCTATAAATAATACATTTTTGAGAAATCGTGTGTAATGTCACCACGTGAAATGCCACGTAGACCAGCATTGTTGTTGACATCCAGAATAATAATAATCGAAATAATCAAGTCTATACAAGAAAAAAGTTAATGGACATTTTAGCAAAGTTCCGGTCTTCAGACGGGAAAGTTATTTGATGAATATAATCCGTTAGTTTCTTACTGTTAGGCTATAAGATTCTTACTTTCTCTAGGCTAAGAGACAAGACGTGTGATCATTTTAAATGTTAGAATCAGTCTAGGATATAAACCTTCATTATTATATATTAATTGAGCAAATTTCAGGTGTGTAGAATCACTTGCAATTAATAGAAATTTATACTGAAACCCGCATAAAGTGAATCACATTCAAGTAGCGCATATGGCAAGTGTACTGCGCATGCGCAAATTTGCGTGTGATTTCAGACTAAAATAGACGCATTAAAAATATACTGTATATCACAGCAAGTGAATGAAACAGTGCTCTTCGTGGAATTATAAATCCGCTGAAGTGAATAAGAGCATATTAACATGCAAGATTGTAATTTTTGCGATATTAAAAAGCGTGTTCTTGCTTTGCTTTAGTTTGCTGCAGTGTGTAGCAGAGTTAGAGGGTTGTATACAAACACGTACACGCCTCTTTCGAACTGTAGGCTTTGACGGTGCATCCAGCCAGTATTTCGTACGCAATGCGGCATGCTGCAACGACACCGCGGGCCCCCTTTTAAAAGGGAGTATTGCACCAAGTACCGTTAGTTTAAAAAACTGAAAAGTGTTGAACAAATTGAAATCTTTACTCCATGGCGGAGAAGCTAGAGACGGATAATCTCAAGTGATTTGTAGAACTTGCAATCAAAAATTATAGGAAGTTCTCTGCTGCCATCTATCAACGATAATGGTAATCTTATTAGCAGGACATGATAAAAAATTGATTCACTGCAGCCATTTATCAATGCAACGGCTAACACTTAATGTTCATCATGGTTTTCGTTGACTGAATTACCGATGGTTGTCTACATGTTGAGCAAAAACCGTTGACTATCAGACTGCAAGAACCAGCGAAGACGTTGCCACATTTGAAGCACTCTTCTTTCATATCAGCATCGTGAGTCTTCATGTGTGACCTCAAGTTGCAAGCCAATGCGAATCTCTTCTGGCAGATTTGACACGCATGCGGTTTATCACCTATGAAATTTTCATGAAAAAATACAGAAACGTAACTAAGTAGAAACCAAGCAATGACATAATGAAAAATTGTCAAATTTTACTATCATTATGAAGATCCTTATTGACTTGTCTTTTTTTTAAGACAGAGTCCTTATTGACTTATTCAGTAGTTGATCAGCCGTTTAGCCACTATTGCTAAAATTTAAAGAAGGCAGGATGATTTTTCATATACTACCTCATTTTTAAATTCAATGAAAAGTATACCTTTTAACGTAATTAATACTGCAAAAGCGTTTCTGGTAAATAAATAATAGATTAAAAACTTAATTAATGGCGGGCGAGGCCAAATATTGATGACATCACAAACGAACACAATTTTCAACAACAAAAAAATTCCACGAGCGTATTAAAGCAAAAATTGAAGTGCAGTGCTACTGCAAGATATTCAGTGTGTTGTACTAAAACTAGGCAAGTTTCAAGATAAAAATTCAAATTTAAAATTTACCGCTGTGTTCACTCATGAGCTGTCGAAGGTGTACAGTCCGTCACAAACTGTACCTAACTGAACTGAGAGGTACAGCACCTGTTTTTATGCATTGCGTTTACGAAATGCAGGCGCTAGTGTCCGTCTAACTACAGAATGGTGAAATGCATGTAACAGCAAAGAACTAGTGGCGTGAACGTGAAATTGTCTTTGTGTGGTAATAATTCTTTCACGTAAGTTATTTTTGAAAAAAACAGTACGTTTCCTTTCAATATTTTGAAGAGTAGATTGCTCTGACCTACAGTTTAAGATTGGATCCGGTTTTGTTTTAACAAGGGTTGGTTAGATAGAACTCCGCAATGCGAACGCTAAGGATGAGAATTCTCTACCAGAAAGCGAATTCGAATCCAATCGATATTGTGACTTTTAAATTCAATTCATTTCAACACTTTCGAATCCGAAACTTTTAAACTTTTTCGAATAAATTTTGGAATTGCATATTAAAAGTGGTCTCACAAATATCGTGCATATTGCTCGACTCTGCTCAACAGTAAAAACACTAATGATTTGTTTAAAAATTTTGCACAGAAATCTCAACAAAATTGTGAAGATTGCATAATGTTTCAAATGTTTTAATGATAAAGAATGCATTTAGTTAAACTGCTGAATTATTCAAATCTATAATTTTAGGTTCGAATCGAATTCGAGCTAAAAAAAACTGGTTCGAATCGAATTCGAATGTTCGATGCTCACCCCTAGTGAACAATAGTAAGAACAATCCAATGTAAAACAGTCCAAACAAATCGTTTCTCGTCCTACTGTTCTACTGTCCATATAAAACAGCATTCATAAAATCCTAAAAACTTAAATTAGAGTTCGACACTATACCTGAACTTTAGCTCAAAAAAAAGTCCAGTAGCAATCGTCTTTGTTGTTATTTGAACGTTTATTGGGCGTTTTTTTAAATCAGCTTGTCTGTTTACTTACCCGTCTGTTATTTGCGTTTGTTAGTTCGTCGGTTCGTCGGTTGATAGTACGTTTGTTTCATTTTTCTGCACGATTTTTACCGATATTACAACTGATGTGAATTGAAATTACTTCAAATATTTCAAAACGTGAACCTGACATATCGTTTTTATCGCGACATTCATGTCTTTTATAAAAAAAAATGGGTCACTTCTCTTCGCTGGTTGAGGCTTGACTTACCTGTGTGCAAAAATAAATGATTCTTCAAATTCGTTTGTTTGCTAAAGCCACGGTTGCACACGTGACATTTGAAAGGCCATGATCCGTTGTGCACGTACATATGAGATTTCAAATCACCAGGTGTTGGAAAGGATTTAGAACACATTGTACATTTGTGTGGTTTTTCCTGAAAGAAAAAATATATAAAACTTTAATTCTACCAAACTTCTTATATGGATGTACGCTACTTCAAAAAAACCAAAAGAGAAAATTACTTAAAATTAAATCTCCTTCCAAACTACGCATTGAGATTGATAGCTGGGTACTCATACAAACACAGGGCAGGTAGACAAAAATTCAAAGCTTCAACAACTAACCTGGGAAAAACTTTAAAATTCCCAATCATTGAAGCACACAAAGAATATTTTACTCTGCTTTTTATATTTAAATACATTAACAGCATCAGCAAACCATTCCAGAATAACAGATTTACCTTTTTTCCAAGTAATCTAAAACAAATTAGGACAAATACCCACTATGGAACGAATTCTGTAATCAAACAAGCAATTCTACTTTGGAGTTCTCTACAATTACAGGTTAAACAAATCAAGTCCCTATCAGCATTTAAAACAAAATTAAAATCACTAATATTAACCAGATATGAAATACCATCACACCAGTACGACAACATACACACTAATTCAGAATTCATATATCCACGGCCATATTAATTAAATAATAATTTTTTCATTTTTTTGTGCATAGTTGTAAATACGTTTGATTTTATTCGTCGTTACTTTCCATTACTGCACAGTAGTTCAGATTTGCACTGACGCATTTGCCTTTAGCAGTGTAAGTTTTTATTAACTAACACTGATTGATCATCTCTGTAAAGTTTTTATCAGTGATTATCAATGTATTTTAATGGCAAATAAAGATTCTATATGTATGTGTGTGTGTGTGTGTGTGTGTATGTGTGTGTGTGTGTGTGCGTGCGTGCGTGCGCGCGCGCGTATGTATGTTCTCCACGTTTATCTAACTATAATGCCAACAGTCTAGAATGTGATCATACCACATGAACTTTAGTGTAGACCCAATTATTAGTAAACAATGCACAATAAAAAGGACATAAATACTTATTGGCCAAATACTACCATTGCGCAACATTGTCTTTGCCAAGAAATTGCACAGTGGTCAACAGTACAACAGTGGACAGTGGTCATCATAAAATCGTGTTTTGCAACAATTCTCTCATCGTAAACTGTGATTTACTTATTTCTGTAAACACTATTTACTTCAAGTAAAAGGTGAGCGTTCTAGTGGGCAGGCTTTGTCTTCCGTTAAGTGCCGGACGGCTTGTTTAGAGCGAACGTACATCTAGCTGAATAAATATGAATTGAGTTGAAAGTACTCACGCACCTTTTCATGCGTCATCCGGTGGTAGTAGAGATTGGAAGAAGCTGTGAATCGTTTGCCGCACACCTGACATTGATGAGGTTTCTCTCCCGAGTGAATTCTACGATGAGTGTTCAGAGAGCTAGACGTACTGAATCCTTTACCACAGACATCACAAACGTGCGGTTTTTCACCTGCAAACCAAAAACTTGTTAACATCTCGTAAGTTTATTAAATTCAAATGCATTTAATATAGTTAAAGGAAGACAGGATGATTTTTCACATAGTATCCCATTTTCAAGTCCGATAAAGGTATACATGTTATCATAATTAATATTGCAAAAATCTTTCTGATAATTAAATAATAGATTAAAAATTTAATTAACGGCTGGCGAGCCCAACTATTGATGACATCACAAACTAACATAATTTTCAGCAGCACAAATATTCCACGAGCGTGTTGCATGTGTTTGTGAAAGAGAAAATTGAAGTACAGTGCTACTGTAAGATATTCAGTGTGTTGTACTAAAACTATGTAAGTTTTGAGGTAAATATTCAAATTTCAAATTTACCAGTCTGATCACGCATGAGCTGTCAAATGTGTGTAGTTGGTCACAAACTAACACATCTGAACTGAGAGGTACAGCGCCTGTTTTTGTGCAATGCGTTATACAGTGAAGAACTAGTGACGCGAACGTGAAACTGCGTTTGTGCGGTAATAATTATTTCAAGTAAGTCATTTTTGAAAAACATAGTATGTTTCCTTTCAATATTTTAAAGAGTAGATTATGTTAACCTACAGCTTAAGATTGGGTCCGGCTTTTGCTTTTAATTTTGTGTTGAAATTGTGGAACGAAAATGATGGAGATTTAGTAAAGAGAAAACTAGCGATGAAGAGCGGCAGTCAACAGAAGAAATGTGAAAATGATGCTGACACAGCAATGATGTGAAACGCTTGACCACCTAAAAATAATTTGGGAACCAAATGATCGTAGCTACGGGACGTGCCCATACAAATGATACGACATTCTAAAACCTATATAAATCTATAGCATAAAATAGCATTAATATTTATTAAAGTTTAACGTTCGGTATTCGGCAGACCGTTAATGATTGTAAACGTTTATCTGTGGTAACTTATGTTGCTCTAACGTATTAGACTGTACATGCATGAATTTTATACCAAGGTACAGGGCTAATTAAAAAAATATCTATGATTCACCACAAACTTCTGCGGTAATTGGCGTTTTTTCAGTAACGTGCAGTACATTGATATAACACACGTATCCTTGAGTGAAATAACTGAGTCTTTTTGCAATGATTTGCTTGACAATTGACGTCAAACATATTGGTCTATCGCTCCGCCCCCGCTGTGACGTAAGCACGCTCAGCGGCATTCGGGTAACAGCTCACACAGGACAACAACTGTCTAAGCTAAACGAAACTAAACTAAACAACATGACAGTCACAACTAATGTCTAATCAGCAGATAAACTGATTGGTCTTTTCCATAAACACAAATTTACAGAGCCGAAGCTATTTTAACACGAAATTAAGACGTCGAGTAGCCAAAAAATGACTTTTCAATTTAAACAGAATGTAGAGACGAAGTTTTAAAGCACTACAAAATTCAGAGACATGAGTATAATAAAGAAACTAAGCCAGTTAGTGTAGCTTTACAATAAATGAGCAACAAAAATATTAACTCTGACTGTGAAAATCTCATTGAGGTTTATAAAAACTGGCAAGAAAAGAAAACGTTTTGTTTTGCCCTTATTTAAAGTTAATCAAATAGTTGTTTTTATGTAACTTGCAATGCCATAAACTAAACTAAACTGCGTATTTCCTTGATTGCAAGTTGGTTTAATCAGCAACTCATAGACGTAAGCCTTGTGCATTTCTTCCTAAAAACGAAACTGGACTATATACTTCCACTAATTCACTTACAATTTCAATAGACAATGATGAAATCTAGACCCAGGCCAATATTTCTCCCCCTAACTAATCAAAATGCAAGCATTTTTCGATAACAGTGTTAGACGCAGCTGTAGCTAAATGTCCCCAACCTACCTGCTGCAGGGGTGTGTGAAATAACTTGCACGCTGATTGGGCAGTCAACGAAAATGATTGACATTGTGTTAGACGTCAATTTCTTGTTGTCCGGTAAATACATTTCGTATTGCAACTGTTTCAGCAAGCAAGAATTTGTGAGGTCGCACCGCCTCTGGTAAATCCCGCCTCCAGTAGATCATTTGGTCACAGATTAACGAAATTTGACTTTTAAACACTTATGTATTTTTACAGAGACAAGTAAATTGTAATTTTACTCTTTGTATCTCTCCTGTTTCCATTTTAACTTGTCTTATTTATTATTGTACATCTTTTATTGTTTTATAGAGTCCATTTTTGTCGTATTGATGAACACTTTAAGAAATAAATACAAAAATAAATAAATAAAAAATAAAAAATTGGTCGGCATTGTCTGAGACAGAAACTAAAATGTGGCAATTAGCACAATTTTGCATCAGTCACGCATGAGTAAACCGCACTGGCCAGGCATAGTCAGATGATTTGAATCTGAATCCATTCATTGTTGTCTTTAATACAAAATATAACTAGTTCATACCTGTGTGTGTCCTCATGTGTCTGTGAAGCAATGATGGTCGATCAAACTCCTTTCCACAAACTTTACAAGGCAGCATGTTCCTCTTTTTCCTCTTCTGTTCCACGGGTTTTTGTTGGGGCTAAACAAATACAAACAGTAAAATGTTTCTTGGTAAGAGTTGAGGAACTAGATAGTGAATTAGTATGGAAAGTGGAAAATTACCTAAAATGCACTACGACTTTCCTGTATAAAATGTTGCAACAACTTCTAATTTTGATTGTTTTAATTGTTATGCAGTTCTAAAACTTGTACACGTTACATTGTATTTTGTTTGTATGTATAAATGTGTTGCAATGTTAGAAATTTGTAAGTGTTAAAATTAAGTAAAAATTAATTAGTGATTGAAGATTTTAAAGTAGATTTAGTAGACACTATTGCTTTCATCAGTTCTCTGACTGTTTCATGTAAGTGTATTTTGTACAGTACAGTTTGTGTGCATTAATTGCAATAAAGAATATTATTATTATTATTATTATTATTATTATTATTATTATTATTATTATTATTATTATTATTATTATTATTATCATCATCATCATCATCATCATCATCATCATCATCGGTAAAGCAAAACCGTCTGCAGCGTCTGTTCATTAACATTGGTTGTTTTACGTGGATTTTAATTAACTATGCATTAGTCTGTGCATAGAGTGATTTACTAGCAAGATCTAGCTTGTAAAAAGAAAAAAAATGAGCTAGCTAATATTTTAACTGGTTGTTAAAACTGTTGCTATTACAATAGCGGGAGCTGCGAGGCGTTGTCAAGTGTACACAAATGCGTTGTCTGGTATACTTAATCTTTGACCTTTCCGCGATCGCCATCAATCGCTGGTACTGTGAAAAGGCTTATTCTAGCTTGTAATGTGCAGAAGTGCATTAAAAATGTGAATACGATCAATCATTGCACGGTTACATTCCATACAGAATACAGGAAAAGGATACTTCTGTATGCTTCTGAGACACAGCGCTATTACATGCTATTACCTAAAAAGTTACACTCAAGTTTGCGCATGCGCTTTTACATGCTATTACATAAAAAGTTACACTCAAGTTTGCGCATGCGCTTTTACATGCTATTACATAAAAAGTTACACTCAAGTTTGCGCATGCGCTTTTACATGCTATTACATAAAAAGTTACACTCAAGTTTGCATGATAATAAGTTTTTACTTTTGCGACAGTTGAAAATTTTACTCAATCATCAAAACCTGTTTTTGATTTGATCGATCGTAAAAGGTGAATTATGTGGCGCGGAAGCTAAACATAATCTTAACCCTATCATTACGAAACCGATAAATCATACGACGGCATAATTTAAAAATTTAATTTGGACTTGTAGCGTCGTAAAGTGTTATTATTAATGAGACCTTTAATATTTCGATCGCTTAATAGTGTTCAAGTTTGAGTTTGTTACCCTTTTTTAATCATTTCACAGTGCAAGTCTGTGTCAGGTTTTCACACCGAAATGAACAGGAACACAATGTCATATTGCAAGCGGAACACTTTGTAGAAAATTTACTATCATTTCATTCTCTAAATGTATTTTACTGTCGTCTACCTTTGCTGATCTAAAATTGCCGTGTATTTGAACTCGTGATAATTGTCTAGAAAATTGTAAAAGGGAAAATTTTGCAAAAATTTATCGTTGCAAAAATGTTACATTTACAGTTATACGTCACTGCCCTGATTGGTCACTCGTAAGGCTGATTCAAAAACTGATTTGAACACGTGTTTTTTTAATAAACTGTAACAGGTTTTCGATAGAGACTTATTTACGCTGAAAATTCTCACCCGTCACTGTCATTCAAACACAAACAGTTACGCAAGTCTTACTTGTACACACTAACAGAACGAGTACTATAGTTTTCAACGTAAATAAAGATTCGGACGGAGTTTACAAATTCCCCGCACAGTTTAAATGCCCTAAACCTAACATAGCCCTAACCGTAACCCTAATCCAACCCTAACCCTAGTAATAATCCTAAAGCTAACCCTAATCCTGCCCTAACCCTAGCCGTAACCCTAATCCAACCCAAACCCTAGTAATAATCCTAAAGCTAACCCTAATCCTGCCCTAACCCTAACCGTAATCCCAAATCTAACCTTAACCGTAACCCCAAATCTAACCCTAACCGTAACACTAATCCGACCCTAACCCCAGTAATTATCCTAAAGCTAACCCTAATCCTAATCAACTTCACGAACTAATTTCTTGTGTGTGGGGAATTGTAAATTTTAGCCAAAGTTTCACTCAAATTGTGACTGATCACTGTAGTTCAAGAACTGTATTAGTAAATCTCGTCACTCTCACTCGTCCACACTGTCAGCTTGGATCGCATAATTCATGCCTAATTATCAACATACGATCGGTTGCAGAAATGCATGTGCTTCCAATGAAAGGTATGATATACAGCATAAAGAAGTAGTTCAATTTTCCCGAATGAAAACATTATAATTGTCAGAAATTTTGAAAAGCATACCTGCGGTTTAAACGCCCTCGGTGAGCCTATATTAACACTGTCTGACGAGTGCTCACTACCGGTGGGAGACTTCTGACTTGAAGCATCTTCTCCATCCGAGGGAGGGGTGACTAGTCCACGACTAAATGGAAGAGGGAAGTCCGAAACGGGCGGCTGCTGCGTGGGAACTGAAATAAAACAATTTTATAGGTGATGATGAATTCGATTATATGATTAATTAATGTTAATTACATGTCTGATTATACTTCATAAACTCACTTTCATTATATTACAGTCAAGTTGTAAAAACTTTCTTACTTTTTCTGATCCTAATTAGAACGAACAATCAATATGGAAAGAATTCCCTTACTAAGCAAGCAATACAACTTTGCAATTCATTACCGACATCACTAAAACACAGCAGCTCTTTATCAATATTCAAGTCTAAATTAAAAAAACATTTAATGGCTCGTTTTGAATATCCGACATACGAACACGATGATACTTACTCAAATCATAATTTCATTTTTCCTAGACCTTACTAAACTAGTTTATATTTTATTTTTTGAATTTCTAGTTGCACTTATAGTTTAGCTTGACCCAGACGCATTTGCCCAGAACAGTGTACGTTTTTTATATGAACTAACACTGATTGTCTGTCTTTTAATATGATAGTCAATGTTTTTAAAATGGCAAGTAAAGATTTTACTACTACTACTAATAATAATAATAATAATTACGTTTGAATTAATTACGCATTTCGCGTTTGCATTTCGTCTACAAAGAACGTAATAATTACTGCTAATGTTCGAAAAACAGTAACATATTATGCAAATAACCCGTTTCATTACACTCACATGCTGTACACTTTATGTTTGCTCACTGATTGACTCATTTGGTTCTGTTGGTTGATTGGTCGGTCATTTGTTTGCCTAGTCGGTCGGTCGGTCGGTCAGTCAATTGATTCACTCGTCCATTGGTTTACTTGCTTAACAAATATGTGATAGACACATGACAGAAAACAATACAACAACACAAAAAATACAACAACCCAACGTAATTCAATTAATGAACAAACACCAATTTCTAATTAGATTTTTAAAGTGGTATTAATTTGATTTTTTTAATTGTTAACATAATTTTCAAAGATAATACTACTCACATATCTTCGTTTGCCCTAGAACACCCATTGGACTAGAAATTGGATGGCGGTGATACAGCATGTTGTTCAAGTACTGTGACGTCAGCGTTGCTGGCAGAGCACTCCACGGTGAAATGTGTGGAAATATGCTACTCGAATCTTGCCGTTGAAAAGCCACCTCGGGAGGACGCATCATCAGTCGAGGAACTGGTCTAGCTGGGGTATATGGATGGATGTCGTATGGGGAATGCCTAGAGAACGGGGCAACACTATCTCTCTTTTGGGGTTTCTTTGCGGCCAATGAATGCTTTCCTTTTAATGGATCTCTTGTCGGTAAGTTAGCCACAAAAGAATGGTCAACGGGACTTCGGTCAAACGTATTAGACAGTCCTTCACGCGTGCCATTTGACATGTTCAGTCGTTCTGACAATGTTTCTTTTATTTGATTAGACAGAGTTTTGGCTAAATAAAGAAAATGGTCTCTGCTTGCAAAATTGACTCCTGGTGCTAGTTCATCAAGAAGTTTCATAGTGTTTTCAGTAGATCTTTCTTTAGTCAATGACCTAGGAGACGTCTCTGCTGAATTCGTTTCTTCCTTGCCTTTTGTTTCTACAAAATCTTTTTTCAAATCTTCAGCATCCTTGGTATTTCTAACAACGACAGTTTGTTCAACACCAGGA
>JAQGDQ010000677.1:90651-114469 GCA_030141605.1 Tubiluchus corallicola
CACACTGGGATGACGAAGCAGTTCTGTTGGTGAATCAGTAGTGCACACTGGGATGGCGAGGCAGTGACGTTTTAACGGGTGGCGCGAATATTTAAATTTTTCAGAATTTTCTTTTCTAATTGCATAAATTTTTTAAACAGGCAAGCGTAATCAACGCAACGCTGAGTAATATAAGTTTTGTATGGAAATTTCTTTCAGAGATATTTCAAAATTGCCTTTTCTTGCACGTTAAAACACTTGTGTTCTTAGAACAGTCATTTAGGGCAGAATTAGGTGCAGAAACTCTCATACTATTATTAAACTCGCATGTCATTTCTTGCATACAAATAATATAACATTCTCTAACGAAGTTTGAGATTGTATGCGAAATTGCAACGCAGCAACGTGCACTGCATATAGACGTGCAATAGCTTGCAAAAAATAAATGGCGTAAGATGTGGACACCGGGATTTTTGGGATTACAAAAATGCTGACACTGGAAGTTCTCCGACGTAAACTTCTTCGCATGACACTGTATAAGTATACTGTGCTAGTAATCCAATGAACCAAATGCGTGTGTTAAAGGAAAGAACAAGTCACTCAGCATGTTGGATTTATTTTATTGTTATCACTTAAACTGTTTGTGGTGTGCTAAAGGAAAGAAAAAGCCGCTTAGTATGTTAGATTTATATTACTGTTACCACTTAAACTGTTTATGGTGTGTTAAAGGAAAGAAAAAGCCACTAAGTATGTTAGATTTATATTACTGTTATCACTTAAACTGTTTATGGTGTGTTAAAGGAAAGAAAAAGCCACTAAGTATGTTAGATTTATATTACTGTTATCACTTAAACTGTTTATGGTGTGTTAAAGGAAAGAAAAAGCCACTAAGTATGTTAGATTTATATTACTGTTATCACTTAAACTGTTTATGGTGTGTTAAAGGAAAGAAAAAGCCACTAAGTATGTTAGATTTATATTACTGTTATCACTTAAACTGTTTATGGTGTGTTAAAGGAAAGAAAAAGCCACTAAGTATGTTAGATTTATATTACTGTTATCACTTAAACTGTTTATGGTGTGTTAAAGGAAAGAAAAAGCTACTCAGTATGTTCGATTTATTTTATTGTTATCACTTAAACTCAGAAAAATGTAACAAAAGATTTGCAAAGAAAGCATTTTTTAAGATATGCTACCTCTGAACAGAAATTTTCAGGCTTGGCGGTTGCTGTCAGTCACTTGAAAATCATGACGTCATGGGGAGACTTCGAGACTTTTCGTAAGTCTGTCATGGCTTTCCGTAAGTGCGCGCTGCTTAAACCTATACAAATTCTGCAGCTTACCTAATGTTCTTGGAAAAATATTACGAAATTAACCATGTGATTTTTTTGTAAAAACTTATTATATTTTTGATGAAAGACTTTCATCAAGACGAATGACGTCATGAGAAGAAGAATGGGCATTGGAAATAACAGCGACCAAGCATGAAGTGATTTTACTAATTACACGAGGCGCTTATTGCAGTTTTATTACTAAACCCTTCTAACATTTTTCGGGAACATTGAAATAAGTCTAACCTCCTAGAAGAGTTGACGTTTCCTTTAATCAACGCACAAAATACCATAAGAGCGCGCTAAGTTTACTAGTCAGAAATGCGAAATATTTTAACAAAACCTTTCCTCGATTAACTACAGCACAGCCTCCGCAACAACCATCATTTTTCAAACTCCCATCTTTAACTCTGCCTCTCTGCCAGACATCCCTAGGCGCTGGCCTTGGAAAAACGGACAAAATGGGGTGTTTTGTGTAACTCTTCCATCCGCCGTCTGAGTTGCTCATCATTTTTACCTGTGATATACCTGTCATTTTAGTCTGAGAGGCTGTGCCTGCGCACCTAATTAGAGACGCTCCAACTGAATTGACTTCCCTAGTTTGGCCTGTAGGCATGACGCGAAGAGAAAAAAGAGTTAGATATTTCGAGCAGTTTCGAGGACTTTTGAAATCCACTTCAGGCACATCACACTAATCGTCTTCACGCAAAACTCTTGCTTTCAAGTTTTTGTATTTAAAATTTGACATGAAAAGTCGAAGCACGTGTACAACGCGTGGGTTTTGTTTGAGGGAAACACTCGATGTTAAAGAGGTTCTATTGTATACAAGGTACCACAACAGGTGCTTATAAAAAGTCGGACTTGGCCGACCACCCATCGTTGGTTGTCAGTTTGTTTGACAGTTTATGCTGGGGACGTTATCAAACCTCTTTCACTTCGATCTGCGCTTTTTAGTGAAAGTTCGGCGCAATATCATTGACAAACCATGTGTAATCATACCCCCTCCTGTCACACGTTTCTCTCTCTTTCTCTCTCTCTCTCTCTCTCTCTCTCTCTCTCTCTCTCTCTGTCTCTCTTTCTCTCTCCCTCTGTCTCTCTCTTTCTCTCTCTCCCTTTCTCTGTCTCTCTTTTCTCTCTTTTCTCTCTCATCCTCTCTCTCTCTCTCTCTCTCTCTCTCTCTCTCTCTCTCTCTCTTTCGCTCTCGCTATCTCTCCCTCTCTCTCTCTCTTTCTCTGTCTCTCTTTCTCTCTCTCTCTCTCTCTCTCTCTCTCTCTCTTTCTCTGTCTCTCTTTCTCTCTCCCTCTGTCTCTCTCTTTCTCTCTCTCTCTCTTTCTCTGTCTCTCTTTTCTCTCTTTCCTCTTTCTTCCCCTCTCTCTCTCTCTCTCTCTCTCTCTCTCTCTCTCTCTCTCTCTCTCTCTCTCTCTCTCTCTCTCTCTCTTTGCATATAACCTACAAGTAACCTATAACTTTTTACAAAAAAAACTAAATAAATTTAATATTTTTATACTGATGAAGGAAGTCCTAACTATTATGAGGTGAGATGTTTCAGATTGAGACATTTTCAATCATAATGCGCCTAGTTCTTTTATATACCGAGATTAAGTTTTCACACACCCCCAACAATCCAGCTTCTCGAGTTCACTTACTCACCTTTATACAGGTTTACGTTTGTGCAAAATTTACATATACAATGCTGTTCTATTAATACTTCACGTGATGGATTAAACACTGCGGGAAACTGTAATCATCCTCATCACCTTTACTAAATGCAGAACACAGTTGTCAGCATCCCGTCAGAACCAAGTTTAACTTTCCTTGTTTTTGATTACATTTTAATTTCAGGCGTAAAATAACGCAGAGGATATTCTGCCACGTTGAACCCCCCGTTCTGGATCCGCTATAAAACGTTTTTTTCTAAAGCGATAGTGGAAAGGGTTAAGAGCGCGACGATATTGGTTTACTTATTGCACAAACTTGAGCTTGGCGTTTCATAAATACTTAATCAGTCAAATCTGGTCAGGTACTTATTGTAGATTTTCTTTAATATGTGGGTCGTACATTATGGCTACATTGAGATTATGAGACCGGATTTCACCAACGTAAAGCGAATCACAAAAAACCTCACATAGAATTTTCGGTTAGTTTATAAGCGCAGGTGTTAATCTGAGTAACCCTTTCCTTACCTGACATTACGGTTTGGACGAGGTAAGCATACGGTTTAAGAAAAGTTTTATCGAAGCGCATTGTTGAAGAATTTTTACTATGTAGTTTATTTATATTTTTGTTGAAAACAATGCTGGCCACTGTAGAAGCATTGTTTAATCATTTGGGCTGTGCAGTTAGATGTATTTTTGTTGAAAACAATGCTGACCATTGAAGAAACATTTTGTTAAACCACGTTTGCAATGCAGTTAGTTGTATTTTTGTGTGTAAACAATGCTGACCATTGTAGAAGCATGTTGAAACATTTTCGCATTGCACTTTGCTATATTTTTGTTGAAAACAATGCTAGTTAGTTCGTTAGTTTATCTATCGAAGTTAAGATGAATCGATTAACTGCAGAAATTTAAATAACACACGTGGCAAAAATAATTGGTTTCCTTTTTAAGGAGAAGTTCGTTATCAAATTGGAAAAATGGATACGAATTTTCCATTTTATGTGCATTTCTAAACAAAAACTGATTTTAAGAGTTAGTCAACAGCCACATGGGGGTACATTTAAAAATTGTTTTGCTAACCAAAAAAGTGTTTTAATAAAAATAGTGCAAATGGACGGGAACAACTATAATGTAAGTTTGTTGAGAAGACTTAAAAAATTGTTTCACTAGCGCTTATAGTATAGGTACTTCTTCCCCTCCCCCCTCCCCCCCCCCCAAAAAAAAAAATCTGTCGCTGTTACAAAATGAAAAAACTCTCATAATAAAAAGACTCACTGTAAGTGAAAAGTATAAGGTAAAATTTGCCCTTTTTTGCAACGTAAAATCTCGCAACGTCTTTTTTTCAGTAAAAATCGTGCATGTGTGTTGACTGTATGTGTGTTGACTGCATGTGTGTTGACTGTATGTGTGTTGACTGCATGTGTGTTGACTGCATGTGTGTTGACTGCATGTGTGTTGACTGTATGTGTGTTGACTGCATGTGTGTTGACTGTATGTGTGTTGACTGTATGTGTGTTGACTGCATGTCTGTTGACTGTATGTCTGTTGACTGCATGTGTGTTGACTGTATGTGTGTTGACTGTATGTGTGTTGACTGCATGTCTGTTGACTGTATGTCTGTTGACTGCGTCTGTTGATGATGTCTGTTGACTGCGTGTGTGTTGACTGCATGTCTGTTGACTGTATGTGTGTTGACTGTATGTGTGTTGACTGCATGTCTGTTGATTGTACGTCTGTTGACTGCATGTCTGTTGACTGCATGTCTGTTGACTGTATGTCTGTTGACTGCATGTGTGTTGACTGCATGTGTGTTGACTGCATGTGTGTTGACTGCATGTGTGTTGACTGCATGTCTGTTGACTGCATGTCTGTTGACTGCATGTGTGTTGACTGCATGTGTGTTGACTGCATGTCTGTTGACTGTATGTCTGTTGACTGCATGTCTGTTGACTGCATGGCTGTTGACTGCATGTCTGTTGACTGCATGTCTGTTGACTGCATGTCTGTTGACTGCATGTCTGTTGACTGCATGTCTGTTGACTGCATGTCTGTTGACTGTGTTTGCGGTGTAGTGGGACAGGGTGTTACATGACTTTCACCTCCATAGGAGTATTTTAGAGAATTTATTGTAATATATTTCTGAAAAAATTTAAATTGTTTTTATAAGTAACTTTCAATTATTTTATGTCACGTGACTGTATTGCACCTCGTAAATTTAAATTGTCCTTTTTGACTGAATAAATAAAAATAATTAATAAATAAATAACCCCCCCCCTCTTTTGTTATTAAGGATCGGAAAGGTTAAATACAATGGACTATTTTACCTTTGTTCGCAAAGGACATTTGCCCTCTAATTAGCAAAGAAAAATGGATTAATTAGCACCCCCCTCATTACACCTCCCGAACACACTGTACCTCTTACAAAAATCATTTACCCCCCCCCCACCTGCTGTCTTGGGGGTGAACATTCAACACCAGCGGTCAAATTACTTCAACAACCTCCAAGTTTGGGGTATCGTGTTTCCATTCTGAAAGCGCAGGGCATGTTTACAGGGGCCCTGACTGGTCATTTTCACTTGCACGACTTACCTAATGTAACAAAAGCCCACGAGAGACGTCTAATTTGTAACTCGATCAGGCTAAATTATGTAATTATGTCTTGCTGATTGCTTTAAATTCTAAGCTACAATGTATTATTGCTGTAAATCAAGGACTGGGACAACATGTGAAGATTAAAGAGGATGAAAAGGTGATTTTATAGGTCGTCCCAGAAAACTTCACGTAGAAAGTTGTAGGTTTTTACCTGCTTGAAATACTCACGGGCTACGTTTGTCATGTGTTGGCAGGTGTTTAGTTTAGTGCCTATTTTTGTGAAAGTTGAATTTATTTGGTGTTTTAGCAATAAATTACTACTACTACTACTACTACTACTACTACTACTACTACTACTACTACTACTACTACTACTACTACTACTACTACTACTACTACTACTACTACTACTACTACTACTACTACTATTACTACTACTACTACTACTACTACTACTACTACTACTACTACTACTACTACTACTACTACTACTACTACTACTACTACTACTACTACTACTACTACTACTACTACTACTACTACTACTACTACTACTACTACTACTACTACTACTACTACTACTACTACTACTACAACAACTACTACTACTACTACTACCAGGAAGAAATTTCTAGTAATTCAAAATTCTCGCTTCAGCTGGTAAAATGTCACTGACTCCCAGTGGCACCCCTGGCTCACCAAGAAACTTATTTTAATCTTATTGACAAGACAATGTAATTTAAACTTTTGCTTAGTTAGCGAAGAGGGCGCTACAAATGCTCTGATTATTTTCTCAAACTTTGCGCAATCTAAACTTGCTTCAAATGACTCATCGTCAAAATGGCTGCGCCTAACGGTCATCGCGGCATTTTAAACTTACATAGCGTTGCTGACAACACAAGCTCTGCATGCAATAAAACAGTATGTAAGCGGTACAAAATTTCAAGATAAACTTTTTATTTTTATTTAAGTAAAGGGCTTTCTTGTGCTTAAACAGGAATTCTACAACCCTGTGAAGTATATAAGATTATCCATTCAATCTTAAATGTAGATACTATTTTCATCCTATTTTTGTTTACATTTACAGTTTATGAAGGAAATAAGAAAATTATTTTTTGTAAAAAACCATTAAGCTAACGAATTCAACAACGTTTTTTATGAACGTTCTCTCACAAGCTATCACAAACATAAAACGGTTTTTCTTGTAAAGCAACACGCAATATTTCCGGCGTGGTTTTCTAACTCGCCCCGGGTGGAGGAGAAACCATGTTCCCCCACCCGCACTTCCGGCCTGCAACATGGGGCCGTCTCACGCACTCCCACACGGCTCATCCGTGAGCTGCATGAATATCATAAATAATAAAATCATAAACTCATTTCTGTTGACTTCTCGTAAAACAACTATACCTCACATTAACTTGTAGTAAAGTTTATTATTCAAGGGTGTCTACACGCTTTATAGAACAGCCTGAAGCGAAACAAAAGCTAAATCTTTTTAAATTAAACGCATTTTGTTAAAACCTGCAAAAAGTAACTTTCATGTTCAAATCGTGTGCGTATTAATTTTGCGCATGCGCCGTATGGTGCAGCTCTTTCCGATACAACTACGCTTTTTAAAGGTTGCTCACAATTCCTAGGCATTTTGCAGACTCTTCAACATTTTGGGAAGATGCGGCATAAGTGAAAAGTTAATACAATAACTAATTACCAGATGTTACTTCTTCCAGAAAGTTCGTCTTGTCGTGTTTCGATCAAAGAAAGTAACTTAAAAGTTGTATGTGTGAGTCAGAGAAAAGTAATCGTTCTTAATTTTCATCGATCACGTGACATGAGCACCAGTTTCATAATTTATGATCCATGCATGATTTTTTTATTTTGAGTTTATTAAAGGTTTTTGAGTTAAGAGAATGCAGTACAAAAGATCGTAAAATAATACATATGAACATTGAACATATTGAAACATTGAACATTGAAACATTGAACATTGAAACATTGAACATATTGAAACATTGAACATTGAAACATTGAACATTGAACATACATATATATGTCCTTCTAGTAGAAGATGATACTGAATTATCAACTGCGCTACTGTATCTGTTATAAGCTATGTGATAAAGTTACAGGAAAAAAATTCCCGGAAAAGATCACAGTTTTGGCTAAGGAAAAAGTCACAAAAATTTTTGGCTAGGGTTAAGGTTAGTGTTAGAGTTACAGCAAGGATTACTTCTTTTTTCTCTCTCTTTTTTCCTGTAACTTCTTTTCTCTTGATTCACGGTATGTATAGTGCAGAGAGTTCTAGTTGTTGATATTCACTTGAAACATTGGAACAGATGTAACTCTAAACATGGCTATTTATTCTCTAAAACAGAGGTTATCATTTGTAAAAATTACGCCTAGTTGCTTAATTTCACAGAGCTAAAAGCGCTTCCAAAAAATCTAAGCTTTCTAAAAATCTACGACAACATACACACTAATTCAGAATTCATATACCCACGACCATATTAATTAAATCATAGTTTTTTTCATTTTTTGTGCATAGTTGTAAATACGTTTGATTTTATTCGTCGTTACTTTCCCTTACTGCACAGTAGTTTAGATTGCACTGACGCATTTGCCTTTAGCAGTGTAAGTTTTTATTAACTAACACTGATTGATTATCTCTGTAAAGTTTTTATCAGTGATTATCAACGTATTTTAATGGCAAATAAAGATTATTATATATAAATATATATATATATATATATATTACCACGACAATTTGAGAACCTATCATTTTAATATTAAAGAATGGTAGTACCTGAAAAGGACACATATTATTATATTCTCTTTAACCAATGAACTTTAATTTTCACAAAGCAATTTAATTATCTCTGATGACCTTGTTAAGCGTGCACTTATGCTATAATGTCAATTGTTAATTATTTTTAAATTCGAGGCAAATGATACATCGCGTTGGATGAGTTGAAGGTCGTAGGAGTAAAAACCTTTATCAACCTGTTCAACTCTATCAACATTCATTGGTAGATTTCGCCCGAGGGACGAGTCATTCCTAAAATTAATGTCGTCATTTTAGAAGTTTCTATCGCAATTTAATGCGCAATTTTTTCCGAGGGGTTTTATTGTAGCCGAAAGCAAGATCGATCACATCACATACGTGACTTTTGACTCCTGCAAATTGGTGATTTATCATTTTGTGATGTGTGGCTCCTCGTGAAAAGTTTTACCTCTGGGGGTATCTCCGACGTATGGCGATGAACAAGTTTATGTAACGTATAACATTCGCTTAATCAAAAACATGTCAGGCGCAAAAACGGCCAGAAACGCAGGTTCATAATGGCTAATTCTAAATCAAGTCATGCACTTGAGGTTGTATTGAAAAATCGCTCAATATAAATTAGAATCGATCATTATAATTTTTGAAGGTCGTTTTCAATATAGAAAGGTTAATAAGATAAGATAAGATATTTGTTGATAAAGACAAATAAAGTAATGACATATATTTGTATATATATGCATACACGATTCAGATAATACAGTACAATACAACACAATGCAATACAATACAAATCAATACAATGCAATGCAATGCAATACAATACAATAGAATACAATACGATTCAGATAATACAGTACAATACAACACAATGCAATACAATACAAATCAATACAATGCAATACAATACAATACAATACAATACAATACAATACAATACAATACAATACAATACAATACAATACAATACAATACAATACAATACAATACAATACAATACAATACAATACAATACAATACAATACAATACAATACAATACAATACAACACAATACAAAAACATACAATAGAACACAATACATACAATGCAATGCAATACAATGCAATGCAATGCAATGCAATGCAATACAATACAATATTATGCAACATAACAGAATACAAAAACATACAATGCAACACAATAAATACAATACAATACAATGCAATGCAATACAAAATAAAATACTGACTCAATAAACCTAAATGCAACGCCAATTAATCAGTTTTAGTTTAAGCAGCGAGAGCTTAAGTTGTAGAATGATTCTCTATACAGAAGAATTATGTCCACGAATAAGAATCTTCAACATCAAATCTCAGGGTCGTTCATTCAAGTATTGGTATGAAAAGCTAATTACAATTAATAATAATAATTGCAAACATCCAGTTGTTATTTTCTTGTTGACTTGTTATATTAGACGACTTTAAATTGATCACTTTCCGTACAAAACTTGGTAGCATAGTTTCCAATCTTTTCAAACAAATAAGCTCTTGGTAGACTTTAGCTGGTATAACTATTAAAAACGCATATTAAACAGACGGGCAGACGTATCACAGCCATGCATTGGATGTAGTATGTAGATCTAAAATGAGTTTTATAATATGCGTACACACGCTTGAACTGAATGACAGCTCTAATTACAAAAGATATGTTTTTTTAAAAATTCTTTAGTACAACTTATTAAGTCCAAAATGGAAAGGGTTGCTTTATGCAAGCTGTTCATAACCTACACCTACGCCTATAATCCCTTTACATTTCAAGACACTCCAAGCATGGCGTAGCCAGGGGGAGTCTAAAGTTAGGGGGAGCAAGCACATAAATAAGCGTCGTGACACACGACAAACAATTCTTAATTAACATTTATTAAACATTTTGATTCTGGATTTAAAATCAAAACACGAGGAAGAGTTTAAAGCCAATCAAAACAGTTTTAAAGGAAGTAAATAATAGTTATTTTGTATGTAAAATTAAAACACAATGAAACACTGTGAAAAACGTATCATGAAGGAAATACGACAGTCTCTTTCGTCTTGGCTTCATTCTAGTAAAGTCATCTATCACTTTATTATAATTCACGTTAGTAGCCAAATCTCTTTCAATGAAGGGCAAAGCTAACCCAGACAATTTATCTATTGTAGAAAGAAAGTAGGACTTTATCTGTTTCAGCCAATTAAAGGATCATTCAACAACTGCACAGATAAACTAAAGAATTAAAAAATTGTTGAAAAGTCGCCAATTTTGAAAAACATTTGTGCTAAGGGAAGCGGTTTCTAAGGGAAGTGGTTGCTAGGGAAGCGGTTGCTAGGGAAAGCGGCTGCTAGGGGAAGCAGTTGCTAGGGGAAGCGGTTGCTAGGGGAAGCAGTTGCTAGGGAAGGCGGCTGCTAGGGGAAGCGGTTGCTAGGGGAAGTGGTTGCTAGGGGAAGCAGTTGCTAGGGAAGGCGGCTGCTAGGGGAAGCGGTTGCTAGGGGAAGCGGTTGCTAAGGAAAGCAGCTGCTAGGGGAAGCGGTTGCTAGGGGAAGCAGTTGCTAGGGGAAACGGTTGCTAGGGGACGCGGTTGCTAGGGGAAGCGGTTGCTCCCCTTGCTCACCCATTGCACAAGAATTTTTTACCTTTCCACCATCTACATATTCAGTAGTCTGCTAAATCATTGTGCCATTGTGATACAGATGAAGATATGAATTTACGCCTTCTAGGCAATTTCATTTCGCATAATCGTCAACTTTTGGGTCGATGTTCGCTGTCTAAAATTTGACACTTAATTTAACAGGGCATGAAATGTAAAATTTATTAAACTTCATTCCCACCCGCTAAGGGACATTATGCCTCTCAAAAATTTGATAAATTATAACCTGCCATTACAGGCGCACCATTTTGAAGGTCCACTGACACCCTGGTAGACACTTGTTGTCAAAATTTACTACTGACTAGCGTGATATAAAAAAGCGAGTTCGTTTTTTTATAAACTTGCGCGTTTCGCTTTGGTTAGCACTGAAACACTTCAAATTTATTACCGTACAGACCAAAAATTTCGGGGAAGAAAGCGAAAATGACGTCCCGTAAGGAACGACATTGCGCATGCGTGACACTCGCTGTATTTACATGTGGGAAAAGTCAAACCTTACGCCACCAATGAAGAGATTATGGCAATGAAGCATTTTTAATGTTAAGCTCAATTCATACCTTTGTTCACACTCACTTAAATACGCTATATTTTATAGAAAATATTAATAATCAGGTACAACAATGTACTCTAAAGTCGTTTGATACTTTTCTTATTTTTAAAAAACAAATTTAGTAAGAAAAAACATACTAAACATATCATTAGCATGAGAAGTATGTTTGTAACATTGTATGCGTTTTTATCTCACGTTTGGAATTTGGAAAAAGTTTCACCTGGTTAACTATTCGGTACCTAATAGAGTCATGATCATAAGTAACGCGTAAAATGGGAAACGAAACGAAACTGTCTTTTCTCAACACCTTAACAATGTCTGCAAAATACTTAGCTAATGTAGGCTAAACTTGGCCAAGTTGCGTTTGAAGAAACTTATGTTTAAAATTATTATGTATTATTACTATTATTATTATTATTAGTAGTAGTAGTAGTAGTAGTAGTAGTAGTAGTAGTAGTAGTAGTAGTAGTAGTAGTAGTATTGTTATTATTATTATTATTATTATTATTATTATTATTATTATTATTATTATTATTATTATTATTATTATTATTATTATTATTATTATTATTATTATTATTATTATTATTATTATTATTAATACTATTATTATTATTATTATCATCATCATCATCATCATCATCATCATTATTATTATTATTATTATTATTACTGCTATTATGATTAATACTATTATTATTATTATGATCATCATCATCATCATCATCATCATCATCATCATCATCATCATTATTATTATTATTATTATTTAGACTGACGATTTTATGTTTATTAATGCAACGTCGAAGGTTACATTCGTAAAAAAGAAAAGTAACGCGCGCATATATTTATTTTTATATGCATATTTTCCGATTTTGAAGTGACTAGTAGAACTTTAGTCAACACATAAACAGGTCTGACATTTCATTGACTAACATTATTAATTGTACATGAACTTTGTATATGAGAAATACGACAAGTATGTCTTAATTTAGACATGATAATACAGTACAAAACTCCAAAGTAGCTACAGCTAACTGTTTCACTGTGAAATGAACTTTCTTGCTGCGTAGGAATTCAAATTTTCAGAAAAAATTTTCTGACAGCAATTTTGTGCGTCATTTTTCTTTGCGTCCTCGCTGTGAAAAGGGCCTTAGACGTTCCTCTCCTCAAAATTAGTAACATTCTGCTCTTCCAAGCCTGGATGCCCAACCAGTCCAACATGCTGTGACATACAAGCAACCCATATCTTCATCTTTCTATTGTCACGCTATCACAGCTCAGTGTTGGTGGTCCAAGTTTTTAACACGTTTATTTCTGCTGTACTTATTCTAAGCAGTAATCGAATCACGTGACGCACAGATATAGGTCTGTTGTATGATGGAACTATAATATATACGGTGTAACTTAGAGGTCTACTAAATTATAGGAAGTCGAAGTTAACGGACAAGAAAAGGGGGTACCTGAAGTAGGTTTCAGAAAAATCGCCTTAGAAATTACATTACTTTATAGCAATTTTATGCGTATATCTTACTCGCACTGAAAGGAATTTTAGTTTGTTTTCATTTTAAATCTCCCGCAATACTGTTCTGACGGCGCCATTACATGACGTCATGTACCAAACGTAAATCAAGGGAAGGAAAGGCAATGTTAAATTATATCTCAAAAGACTTTCCGTGCAAATCTATATTATGTAGATTTTCGCTTACCTGCTAGAAAGACTTATGTAACTAGAAAAGAAAATTATTAATTATTTAAAATGTTTTCACCAATTGGTAAAATGTCGCTGACTCACCCTCCAGGGTGCACCACTCAGTAACCAAAAACGTATTTTTTAATCTTATTCACAAGATACAGTAATTTTAAATTTTATTTAATTAGTGACTTGTGCGCTACGAATATTCTGATTATTTTTTCAAACTTTACACATTGTTATCTAAACTTGTTTCAAATGACTTATCGTCAAAATGGCTGCGTCTAACGGTCATCGCGGGTGTTTAAATTTACATGTTTTATACAGCGTTACTGCCGATTGAAGTCCTGCATGCAAAAAGGCAGTACGTAAGTGATATAAAATTTCAAAACATATTTTTCAACCTTTATGTTTATGAAGAGTTTTCTTGTGCTTTAAGAAGGGTACGTCATTTAGTATGTTGAGTTTATTTTACTGATATCACTTAAAGTTGGAAAAATACAAAAAAGAAATTTACAAAAATATCTGTAAAGCGTAAAATTAAATTATACTATCACCGTATACGAATTTTCAAGTGCGGGTGGTAGCTGTAATTCATTTGAAAATTATGACGTAACTGGTGGACTTCGTGACTCTTCGTAAACGCATCGTAGCTTTCCGTAAGCGCGTGCTGCTTAATCTAATTCAAACTCCTGCAGCTTACCTAATGTTTTTTTTTGCAAAAAAATACCACAAAATTAGCTATCCAATTTTTTGTAGAAGCTTATTTTACTTTTGACGAGCATTGACAGTGCGCTACTTTCTTCAAAACGAATGACGTCATTGGAAGAAGAATGGACTTTGAAAATAAAAGCCCCCAAGCATGAAGTGATCGCGACTTTAAAGTGATTTTACTAATTACACGAGGCACTTTTATTACTAAATCCTTCTAACATTTTTCGTGAACCTTGAAATAAGTCCAACTTCCCAGAAGACTTGACCTTTCCTTTAATAATGTTAAAATAAATAAAAAACCGAGAGAGATTTGCCTTAAATTACGCTAGGCGTCGCGGCTTGCGGTGATCCCAACTGCTTAAGAATCTCTTACACTATCTTGCTCACCAGAAAACGTCATATCAAACAAAGTCTTCCCATTTTACCGTTTCTGCGAAGATTATAATTAGATCCCGGGGCCTGAAACGGGTTTTATTGCCCACCACCCACCTCCATTGTCCTGTTCCCCGATTACGTTAATATCACTTGTCTGCTGCGCCCTCGCAAACTCCTATTCCTGGCTAATTAAAGCAGCTGTGTTGTATAATAAGTGGGGTGTAATGCGACTGAAACAATAGCCTGATTAGTCGTCTTACGCATTGTTACTTTAGTAGGACTTTGGGATATTTGCTAAGGTGAGTAAGCGTGTCTCTGTGCTAGGTAACAAGGTTACCTCAACTTGTGCAATACTTGCCCAGGTAACAATTTAATTAGGATTAAATTACAAAGAGAAACCTGATTATGACGTATTAGCAGCTCTCCGACGGCATGAGCTTCTCATTCAGTTAAAAAAACGGATTTTTGCTAATTATCTTATAATCCGAGTTTTTCAACGTAAAAACCGAAGAAAAACAAGAATAAAAAGAAAAAGAGGAAAAGTCGCACACGGAGAAGGATGGAACAATAAAATGAATGTAGCGAAAAAGGATAAACAGGCAACATTAAAAAATAACGAAGAACAAAGGTGATGATGACTATGATGACAATAACGGCAATGATGATGACGATGATATAATAATGATGGCGACAATGAGATGATAAAGGCAATGTTAAAGACTTTTTTGATACCAAGGCATAGATCATTGATCGATCATATTAAAATAATATTATAAACTGACCAATAAAAACCCGACTGCCTAGTTACTAGGATTCTAGTTTATCAAACAAGAAGATTAAAAAGTAGATTAAATTTATTCACTAATTATTACAATATATAGAATAAACAGAAGTCACCGGCATTGTATAGAATATATAGTATAGTATTGTACAGAATAGTATAGTATAGTATAGTATAGTATGGTATGGTATGGTATGGTATGGTATGGTATGGTATGGTATGGTATGGTATGGTATGGTATGGTATGGTATAGTATAGCATAGCATAACTATAGTATAGTATAGCATAGTATAGTGTAGTGTAGTATAATATAGTATAGTATAGTATAGTATAGTATAGTATAGTATAGTATAGTATAGTATAGTATAGTATAGTATAGTATAGCATAGCATAGCATAGCATAGCATAGCATAGTATAGCATAGCATAGTATAGTGTAGTATAGTATAGCATGGTATAGTGTGGTATGGTATGGTATGGTATGGTGTGGTATAGTATGGCATAGCATAGCTATAGTATAGTATAGTATAGCATAGCATAGCATAGTATAGTATGGTATGGTATGGTATAGTATTGTTAGTATATTATAGTGTCACCCTTCATTTTACAACAATTTAAAACACAAGGAGTTTTAGTTACTTGATCTTGCCAATAAAATCAATACAGGTACTGTGTTTTTAGTAAGTCAGTGGTGCACACTGGGAAGGTGAGTCAGTGGTGCACACTGGGAAGGTGAGTCAGCGGTGCACACTGGGAAGGTGAGTCAGTGACGTTTTACCAAATGGCGCGAACATTTTAAGTTACTAAGAATTTTCTTTTCTAGTAACGCAAGTCTTTCAAACAAGCAAGCTGGAGTAACTTTGTATGGAAAGTTTTTTTTTTTGATACGCAGTTTAAAATTGATTTTTCTTCCCCCTCTAAGAATATCAGCGTGTGAAGGAAATTTCCCCCTTTCCAGATTACATGTGCCTCTGAAAGATGCTGCAGATGGACTTGCCTGTATTTACACCTTTGTCCTTGGGCTGTGAAGAGTTTGTCTGGAGGCTCTCCAGTAAATCTCCCCTTATAAAAGAGGAAACCACAGGGGAAGTGAACAAGGCGCAGCTGGACATGTATCCGATGCATCTTCTGATACGGGAATGACTCGGACGTGTGGCAGAGGGATGAATAGGCGCAGACGATGCATCTATATTTATCCACGTGGACAATGGTCAGATTAGCCGCTGACCATCGGTGCATTATGCAACCTTGCTCAATGCGCGTATAATGTGCCATAATGAACTGTCCGCGAAACAATAGCCACTTTGGGGCAACACCGGGGGAGGTAAACAGGGACTTTGGCTGAATATAGATTGAATCACAATTATCTTTAAGCCTTGATGGTATAATTACGGTCAAATTGTCTTTGAGAGAGTAAACTTGCCAAATCAAAATCAAATTTAGAAAACGTTAGTAAATTTCAGATACCAAGAATTATCTAACTCTCTAGGAAATGCTAAAGTTAAACTGCTTTAACAATATTATTGTGGGTTTGGACTCTTATCCTTCTTTCCTCCTCTCTTATTCATCTATCTATCTATTTATCCATCCATCCATCCATCCATCCATCCATCCATCCATCTATCTATCTATCTATCTATCTATCTATCTATCTATCTATCTATCTATCTATCTATCTATCTATCTATCTATCTATCTATCTATCTATCTATCTATCTATCTATCTATCTATCTATCTATCTATCTATCTCCTTCTCTTCTCTCTCCGTCTTTCTCTTTGTCTTTCTCTCTCTCTCTCTCTCTCTCTCTCTCTCTCTCTTTCTCTCTCTCTCTCTCTCTCTCTCTCTCTCTCTCTTCCTCCTCTCTCTCGCTCTCTCTCTCTCTCTGTGTGTGTCTCTCTTTCTCTCTCTGTCTCTCTTCCTCCTCTTTCTCTCTTTCTCTCTCTCTTTCTCTCTCTCTCTGTCTCTCTCTTTTTCTCTCTCTCTCTCTTTCTCTCTCTCTCGCTCTCTCTCTTTCTCTCTCTCTCTCTCTTGGGCTCTTCCTTCAATCATTTCTCGTGTTTCCTCTTTCTTTATCCCAGCAGTTCACACAAAAAGAAGTTCTGAACTTTAACAATTATCTATTTACAACTATAACTGCAGCCCGCGTTATTGCGCCCCTCAATAGAGTAACATGACGCAACGATTGACTCATAACAGCGTTATGAATTGATGTGATTTTCTCTGTTACAATTATTACTCCCCGTTAAAGCAGCAATCCGCGTTACATAAGCTTGACCAGTGGCCGACAGGTGGTTGCGTCACAAATGACCACTGGTTAGATCAGCGGCTGACAATACCTCACGTAACACAGTTAGAGATGGATGCCAAGTTTTATAATGGTGATGTAAAACTTTGCGTAATTCGTCCAGTGTTGGTCTAACCCAAGGCCCTCTATATTTTAGGACAGTTGATTGACACTGTGGTAATAATAATTATCATGCTTGACCAGTAAAAATAAATGTTCTTAAATGATTATGACGTAATGCATTCATTTCGCTAAATAAAATTAGATGATTTCATAAGAAAATGTTACTAGCGCCATTTTAACTAGGGATTAAATTTGTGTAGTTCTTGAGATTACTCATTGTAACTCTTGCGGATTTAAACATTGAATTTAAATCTAATAATTTGGTTTATCAATTTATCTGCATTTTTATGTTACTTCACAGGAAACTTGCTGCATTAATAACCTTGATTTTAGCACGCACTTCAATACTTCTTGTTTAATATCACTGTAAGAAATGTTATACGCACAAATTAGAAAAGCTAATTACAGAATCCGTAAATGTAATATTGTAGAATTCACTCTGTCTAGTGGCTACGTAAAATTGTATAATGTTAGTACAGATATTTTTGCCTGCAAAAAGAGGCTAATAAAGACTTATCAGCATCATCATCATCATCATCATCCATTTTAAACGTAATTACAATTTTACGTGATTCTGCGATAATGTTTCTTAAATAAAATTTTTGGTTCAAAATATTTTTGCGATATTGCGATTCAAAATTTTTTTCAGTCGATGTCAAACTGTAAACCTGCTTCCGTGTAACTGTGTCATTTCATTCGCGAAACCTTCAAATATCGCCAATAATCACGCAATGGTAACATCAATAGTGACATGTCACTGACATCTTATTAAACCCTACCAGGTAAATCAGTGTACTATTAAGAGTCATTTATAGATGAACTTATTAAAGAGTAACCTTACGTAACAATTACGCCTACCGAGTTAATAACAGTCGTGTACAAATGTCCAAATTTCTCATTAAGTTAGTACGTCCCAAAAACCACGCGACGCCTATCATTTGCAAATTTTGCAAAGAAATAAGTCGAAAGGTTATACGAGTTGATAAGATTTAACACGGGTAAAGATTTCTATGTCTACTTTGAGGCTAATCAGTTTGGCATTAAAATTTCTCTGAGAACGTTAACCTCGGTGACATCTCCTTTTGACATCTTTATAGAAGATAATTGTAGTTTCCAATTTAAGTTATTATATGCTTTAGTGCCATAGAAAAACACGACCGCAGGCAGAGATGTGTCAACGAAATTTCTGATGAAATCAATTGACTCCGCCATGTTGCATTTAATTGAAATTAAACAATTCGCATTCGGTTCACGCACCAGGAAATCAACGCGACAGTTCGACTCAGAGAATTACTGTCATTATGTTATACTGATCCTTATCGTACATACGGAATTGTGCTACAAAGCAAATGTCACGTTCCATATTGTCTACATTGGTCGTTTTATGTTGCATATAACGAAAAAACGTGGACGCATTGTGAACGCGGCTTTTGCCGATACGCATTCGCGTTTCTGATTTTGCAAAAATGCCTGGCCTCCTGTAAAGCGACGTCTCATAATTGATATGACAACTTCGTATGAGAGCACTGAACTTAGAGAAAGGGGGCGCTTTTAACATCTGAGCATAATATCAGATCAAATCATCTATTCGGGCTTTTAATTTTTCAATTCGCATTGTTGTTACTATCAAAGGGAAGTTCTGACGATGAACTCTGCGCTTGCGCAATGTAAACTTCGGAACATACATGTGTGGAAAGCTCATGTGAGGCTTACTAACAAAAATTACAACTGATTACACCCCCACAACTGGGTAATGTTTAAAACGAAACGAATTTTAATGCGCACCAGTGTGTTTGATTTTGTTAAATTTATCAAATTTTCCGCCCCCAGAGACCAACACTTTCCTAGTGTATTTACAGGATAGCTACTCCCTAACCCACCCAGTTCTATAAAAACGACATGGTTACCCCACATTTCAACGTAACCCCATCGCCTACGCACCTGGTAAGAACATTTTCCATAGGGAACTTCACTATTGTTCGTCTGGCTATAAAAATCCGCCGCTCGATTTATTTTTGTATTTAGTATATCGTAAAGTTTAAGACACGTCGGCGACATAAATTTCATACGTAACATGTCGCTGCGTTGTATTAACATTTAAGAGCCCATTGTCAATGTCGGACAAAAGGCAATGAACCAAAAATTGTTGCATTAAAAACTGACATGTACGAACGTGTACTTTAAATTTGGCTTTGGAATTTTGGATTGAGTTATGAATTTATTCCACAGCAACACAAACATACACGCAAATTGATATTACATCGGAAAAAAACAAAAAACTATGCGAGTTACTGTGAGGAGGGGGAAGGAGCATTGAGCTTTCGAGTCCACCTCCAGATAAGTGAAACAATCGACAATTAACATTACATTTTCATCAGTTATAACGTGCATTAGAACAAAATAAGTTTTGTTAGTAACCTAAGATCAGGATGAGTAAAATTGTGAGTTAATTATACCGCTGTATATTTATATTTATATTTATAACGGTTTAATATTTATAAGGGGTTTACCACAATTTTGCAAAAGAGGGTAACACAAGCATTTTTGTAAAGTAATTAATGCCTAATTAGTAATTAGTAATAAGTAATAAGCGTCTAAGACAATTTCAGTTTACCTATATGTAATTGCAATATATAACAAATTATTGCGTATGCGTATTCATTTTTGCATACATGTGAGTAAAGGATCTTAAACCCCTAAATTTATACATATCACTTTTGTCTTAGGGCACTTAGTTCTAGGTATATGCATTAGTCGATATATTTTCAAGGGTTAGAATTAGATAAGTCTGGGTTAGTTGACCAAGTGATTTAGATTTCGGACTGCAACCATGCCATCTTGAGTTCGACTCCAGCGGCTGCCAACGTCAAGGCATATACCTTGCATGTTATTGTTATTTGTGTTTTGTGTCCTTATTTGTATTGTTTTGTATTTGTATTGTATTTATTTGTATTGTATTTGTATTGTATTTATTTGTATTGTATTTGTATTGTATTTATTTGTATTGTTGCAAATCGCTAAATAGCCGTTAGTGCTAATGTTGTCTGCTAAAACGGCGACGGTAAAAGAATCTTGCCTTTGTCTTTAGATATTATGTTTATCGGCAAACCGTTTCTTAAAACAACAAATAATTAAACCATTAAGGTAATTCTATAAACCAGAAGGCAAATTGGAAATACTCTCCCTGAATTAATCTTCAAAATCTCGTCGACACTGAAATGGACACGAATTTTTAATTTCAGGCGAGACAAACGAATTAACTGCAACGTCATTTGTGGAACTAATAACGCTAAATTTCTAAACAGACAATTCTTTCCTATGTTTTTGTGTAGCAATTTGGCAGCAGGTATAGAGCGCGCATGGCGCACGCGTTCTTTGCATTTGTGAGCTAAACTGGATTTTTTGCTAAACGCGATAACATCTCTTTCGCTTCACTTGTGCAGTTTTACATTGATTAATGCCGCAAAGAAATTATGACAAAAGTTGCAAATTACATAACGCAAGAAAAAGAAAGCCAGAGAGAAGAACGTGTTAGTAAAAATTAGCATTACACAATATACAAGTCTGAAAAAATAACTTTGTTCAGATAAATAACGAATTTTTTACAAAAAATATCAGAACGCGTTGGGAAAAAGCGGATATAAAAAACGTTCTCACCCGAAGATAAAAGACAATCGCTCCCATATGTTCATTTTAACCCTTTGTCATTTTCCGTTTATAACGGTTTCGTACAATGCTAGTTGATTTACTTAACAGTTTATCATACAAATGTATGTAATAATTGTAATAAAAAATCAACTGAATAGTTTTACAATCGACAAGAATTGATTTAGAATCGATACGACTAATCAACGTGCTACGGTGATGGAAACAATTTATCTAATTACTGTAATAAATGTATTTTTCTTGAGTAATTAAAAACAGTTTTCGTTTTTGGCCGCGCAACAATTCCAGCAAAATACATTCTGAACCAGAAGTAAAAGTAAAATAGATTTTAAACGACTTTTGCGAAGAGATGATTAGCCTTTTTGCGAATTTACGATAGACTGAAATTGTGTAAAAATAACACTAGTAGCTGCTATTGTTAATAAAACAGACATCCGGTAGTTATTAACCCTTTCAGTCCCAAATTATTTTTTTAATAAGAAAAAAATTTTTGGTTTGGTACTTTCGTTCAGTATGTCCATCTTGTTTACACATAATAATTTTTTCTACCTGTGCCCGCGTGCTAAATATACCCTGTATCCCAGGGGATACATTGGGATTCAATGGAAGCATAAAATCTGGATGCTTCATTTAAGAGAATTATTTAAGAGATTAGTAAGCATGCTATGCTGATCTGTACAAAGTCGTCTCTAAAGTACTGTACCTTGCACAGTTTTTTATGCTACGTAGATTTTCTAGTTTGCCATTTTATCACCATTTTTAGTCTATTGTTATTGGCTTAAATCAAAATAACTATTAACAGATCAAATAACTCTCAATTTTAAAATTTTAATAATTTTTAAGGCAGAAAATATTCTTGTATCCCACGGGATGCAACGTGTATGAAAGGGTTAATAATATTATAAGATCACATCCCTTCGAACAACAATAATAATTACAGTAATAATTAAATTTCCTGCCAAAACGAAGTAATTTTAGACACATTATCGTCAAGTTAATAGATATTTTTTATAAATTTTAGATTCTATTATTTTAGTAAAGTCACAGCTAATAGACGTACGCATAAAACGGCTATGTGATTTGAAACATAACGACTAACACGAGACACTCAGAAAGAGTTACTGATATTATATGAAACATTTCTGCAGGAAGCTTCGAGACATTACCGCAACAAACATTGATTGTTGGACATCAAAGCACAAAACTACCCCGCCATCATAACCATTAAAATTAAAATCAATGGTAGAACGGAAACACGTTTTAAAGTGCAAACAACAATTTTAAACTCACGTGTTTTGCGTCTAGCGTTGAATACACTTCCAGTTTTTCCCGTCGTACGTTTCCCTGAAATGGTTTAAACGTGGTTCCTTTGGCAACAGACTCTCGTGTCCAAACGCCGACCTCCATTTCGAAGATTCCGGAACCGGGTTTCAGAACTAATCCCAGTTGAGACGGAATCAACACACAAGTTTCCATAGTTGAAATTTTATAAAAACTAATCCTTCGAGAAATTGAAATTCGTGAAAATCATAGTTTCTTTGCATTCGCTTCGAATGGTTTTTTTGCCGTCCGTTCCATACCAGTTTAACCTTGTGTACAGAAATGTTGGCGATGTTTCTCAACAATCTGGTACTCTCAGTGTCTGTCAAGTAGTGCTCGATTGTGATTGGTGTATTATGTGACAACACGGGCAAGGGTTGAACGAGGTTCCTCGCTGAGCTAACTGGTTCTGCCTCATTTAATATGATCACCGGACAGTGAGCCAGAGGCGAGAAGAGTCGAATAGCGTAACAACTCTTCCCCCAACATCTGCTGAGAGAGAAAAAACACCTTATACTGCCACTGATTAATATTTTTTACATGAGCGCAGGTGCAGTTATGTGAAGTTAGTCAGGTATTATTAATTGCAACATACTTATGTAATTTGTGGATGCCGCGAAGCATAGGTCTAGTCTGAAGTCAATTCTTCAATGGTTTTATGACAATTTGTGATATAAAAAAAAGAAACGAACAAGAGAATAACGAGCGAACAGACATACAGTCACGTGAAGGAACAAATAAGTGTTCTTAAGGAGCTGTTATAACAATAATACAAAAAGCGCCACCCTCGACCCGTTCCCGTTCTCTACATCTCAGCCGTATAACTTTTGCAAAAAACGGCCGAAAAATGGCCATTTTTGGAGGTTTTTCGCCCCCCCCCTTCCGGTGCACTTAAAAAGTAGACTTGCTAAGCAAGACCTTGTTACCACCCTTTCACCACTAATCAATAATTGTTTTTGCACTTTGTAATATTATTGTATGTTGTACAGATTTATAAATCACTTGGTTATGTATTTTGCTATTTTAAAAATGGTGATAAACTAATAAACATAGTTACTTACTTACTTACTTACTTACTTACTTACTTACTTACTTACTTACTTACTTACTTACTTACTTACTTACTTACTTACTTACTTACTTACTTACTTACTTACTTACTTACTTACTTACTTACTTACTTACTTACTTACTTACTTACTTACTTACTTACTTACTTACTTACTTACTTACTTACTTTACTTACTTACTTACTTACTTACTTACTTACTTACTTACTTACTTACTTACTTACTTACTTACTTACTTACTTACT
>JAQGDQ010001723.1:0-27931 GCA_030141605.1 Tubiluchus corallicola
GTGTTTAGTTACTTGCAATACCCTGTGCTGATTCTTCTTTTTTTGAACTTGTGAAGTTAGTGTGTTTAGTTACTTGCAATGCCCAGTACTGATTCTTCTTTTTCTTGAACTTGTGAAGTTAGTGTGTTTAGTTACTTGCAATACCCAGTGCTGATTCTTCTTTTTTTGAACTTGTGAAGTTAGTGTGTTTAGTTACTTGCAATACCCAGTACTGATTCTTCTTTTTTTTGAACTTGTGAAGTTAGTGTGTTTAGTTACTTGCAATACCCAGTACTGATTCTTCTTTTTTTGAACTTGTGAAGTTAGTGTGTTTAGTTACTTGCAATACCCAGTACTGATTCTTCTTTTTTTGAAATTTGCGAAGTTGGTGTGTTTAGTTACTTGCAATACCCAGTACTGATTCTTCTTTTTCTTGAACTTGTGAAGTTAGTGTGTTTAGTTACTTGCAATACCCAGTACTGATTCTTCTTTTTTTGAACTTGTGAAGTTAGTGTGTTTAGTTACTTGCAATACCCAGTACAGATTCTTCTTTTTTTGAACTTGTGAAGTTAGTGTGTTTAGTTACTTGCAATACCCAGTACTGATTCTTCTTTTTTTGAACTTGTGAAATTGGTGTGTTTAGTTACTTGCAATACTCAGTACTGATTCTTCTTTTTTTGAACTTGTGAAGTTAGTGTGTTTAGTTACTTGCAATACCCAGTACTGATTCTTCTTTTTTTGAAATTTGCGAAGTTGGTGTGTTTAGTTACTTGCAATGCCCAGTACTGATTGTTTTTTGAACTTGTAAAGTTAGTGTGTTTAGTCACTTGCAATATCCTGTACTGATTCTTCTTTTTTTATTTGGAACTTGTGTCACAGTCGTGTTTGACACGTCACATTTTGATACTTGAAAGGTTGATACGTGATATAAAGTTTTAAGTTCAGGACACGCTTGGCCTACAGCACAGTAGTATTGGCGTGTGTATTACTTAAGTTGGTATGCCTCGGTTGTTGGGTCCTGGATACAGAGCACACACTTTGATCGAAAAAGTTTTACCTTCGTTATCGACGTTTTTCAAACAGCGTTTTTCCAGTGTTATTCGGAAATGCATATTAGTTTTGTCAAATTGTGTTACCCCAAGATTGATCGTGATCGTAGTACTTTAATTTCACGCTTTGCAAAATAAATGCAAATTCTAAATCAGCATGGGTATTATCATATTTTGCCAATGAGTGTTTTTTTTAATAAACACTGTTTATTTTTTCAATCTTTATGTCTTGAAATTGGCGTTACTGCAATATTTTAATAATTATAAAGTTTGTGACTGTATTTTTTGCTGTGACTTGCTAAGCCACTTAGATGGGTCTTGCTATGCATCTTGCCTATATCCTTCGTTACATTTCAATGTGACCACTTTGAATAAATGTTAAGCACTGTCCAGGGGTCTGGTGGTTATGGCTGACCGAACATGTTAGCTAAATACCTTTACCATTCAGCCTGTATGGGGAAACTATTAGTTTACTTGCATTTGCACCACGTTTTCTTTATGAATTTAGAACTAAGTCCCATCATACATACAATGCATGTCCACAGTCTAACGTATTTATAATGTTTACTTCAAATATTATTTTCTTTTTAGTAGTTACGAATTTTATAATTACCCTGGTGATGGATATCCATTATAACCCCGGCCCTTTAAACAAGCTTTTTTCTTTTTTCCATGCTAATGTCAGAATGTTTGTTAGCAAACAATGAATCGTTTAAACTCGACGAATTGAAGTTAATTTCAAATTCGATATTTTAGGGCTTACTGAAACATGGTTGTGCCCTTTAGTGAACATCTCGGTGATATTAATCCCTGGTTTCCATGCCCTTTTCCGTAAGTGGGGGGGGGGGGGGGGGGTGGTAGCTTTTTACGCCTCGGTTAATATAACCTTCACACCAAGAATGCATATAGTTTTTAATATTAACTTTGAATTCATGTGGTTTAAAATTAATCTTACAAACTTAATTTTATATATTTGTGTCTGTTGCCATTCTTTTACTCAAGATGCTCTTACCGAGGATGAGATTACAAATCAGTTACAATTGTCTCACAATATGCTAATTAGCAGCTTATCAAACGTTCACTATGCAATCATACATTAACGCCAAGTGTGCAATATGGTACCCTCCTGATGGGGAAAATCGTTTTGGTTCCAAATTATATATGCATTTACTTTTCAGAATCAATTTTCACAGTTAGTAGCACATCCTACCCGTGTTTCAGTTGTGTCTTGCTCTTTGATTGACCTTATTTTAACTGATGCTACCGGTTTAATAAGAGAGAGTGATGTCATGTTACCAATATATACAGCTGATCGTAACTCTATTTATAGTGAAATGCTTATAAAACATCTTCCGACTGCAGCTTCCTACCAAAGAAAAATTTTCTATTATAATAGAGCAGACTGGCGTGGTTTAAATCAAGCTATTCATGCTGCTAATTGGAATTTACTTTTTGCAAATGAAACTGTTGATTCTGTTTGTGCTAATTTTATTACTAATTTGTCAAATTTGATGGATGACTATGTGCCACATAGAACCGTAACCATTCAGCTTTGGGACAAGTTGTTGTAATGTATACGCTCAAACCAAAGTTGCGTTCCCATATCTATGTTAGTTTATTCTGCAAAATACAAATTTTCTGTAGCCTACAATTACTACATCCACAAACTACTTAAATAAGTGCTAGAAAATAAGTGCTACAGATTACTACGTTACACTAAAAAGCTAAAATGCATACATACATTGTTGGTCCAATATTGAGTCGAGAAGAAGCCAGAATGTCAGTAAAAGTCAAATTTTAAATGTAACAGAGACGTGTGTACTTAGCAAGTTTCACCTATACATTGTCATAGTAGAGAAAGTAGTCTAGCTTGTTGAACTACAGTCTAACATATTGTTGCTTCTAATGCACATACTACCTTGAGAAGGGATAACGGACCAAAACATTTGTACCTGCCACAGTTGTGGATGAACAGCTATGTCAGAAAATAAAAAAAGCTAAAGAAAAAACACGTAAATAGTACAAACTTCTGAATCTTGGGAGAAATACAAGTGATGTAGGAATGCTTATAGGAATTCTTTAAAAAACGCCAAATCTGAAGAAAATATCAAGAAAATATAAAGACTATATGAATAAATAAATACTAAATTACTCGATCCGCAAACCTGCCCCAAAGTCTGGTGGAACAGTGTCAAATAATTTTTGAAAGCAAACATGACTTTAGTATTCCAACACTTAAAGTTAACAACTGTATTATAGCTGATACCAAGCTCAAATGTAGTATATTAACAAATTTTTGCTAATAGTGTAAATAGATTTTGTAGTGTAAATGGCGGTAATGCTGTACGTCCTCATTTCTCTTTGGTCACTGATAGTGTTTTGTCAACTGCTGACCTGTCTGACTATATAGTTACTAATTTCATGAAATGTGTAAAAGTTGGTAAATCAACAGGGCCCGGCCCGATCGCATAAGTAACATTGTTTTGCGTTATTATTTAAAATACCTGCTAACAATGGATTTTTTTCCCGTCAGTATGGAAAACAGCAAATTTTAGTCCGGCATTTAAAAAAGGTGATAGAGAACTGGCTACTAATTATATGCAAATTTCTCCACTATCCTCTGTTTCAGACTGTTGCGAGAGAAGTTGCCAGACGGTTCACATGTTACAATTTTACTTTCAGAGAGAAGTTGCGACGTAGTCTGAAGGCGTCATAACTGTTACTATGGAGATATGGAGATTTTGCTGCCATCTACAGTCTGAAAGTTATCGATTATAAACGTTGCATAGTTACACTTATGTAAACGCATAACAGTTGCTACTGTTTGCTTCGTTGCGGCTCACAGCAAAAGACCAACAAAAAGTATCATCAAAACTTCCATGTATAACAGCCAGAAAATCGATATCTAAAGCTTGAATTTACAAATTTAAGTGAAACACTCAAACTTTGTTAACGGCTTGGACACATTATTTTAGGGTACGCCACGTGTTAGCGAGCTTAATTTCATATAAACGATACATAATGGAACCTAATCGGAGGTTAAAAAACATAATTTTTATTCCGCCCGGACCAGAAGGAACTGTGAAGCAATTTATAGATCATAGTCCAGAAGACGATGCAAGAAAACTGCACTGGGCAGTAACAGGACCTGGTGAGTTCTTTATTGCATGTGAATATACCCTAATCTCTAGGTAAAAATTAAAATTATAGCAGACAGACAGAAATACAGACAATTCAGGAGAGTCAGTAACAGATATGGGGATCGGTGATCAGGCAGTCAGGTAACAAAGAAAAAAAGAGTGAGTGAGTGAGGGAGAGAGAGAGAGGGAGAGAGAGAGAGAGAGAGAGAGTGAGTGAGGGAGAGAAAGAAGAAACAGAACTATAGCAATAAAATAATAATTAATATGAATTGGTGAATTTATAGGAACTGATGAAGCCACAGTTGTTTCGATACTGTCAAAAAGGACCATCTGGCAATTAGAGCTAGTGCAGGAAGCTTTCGGTCGGCAGTATGACATGGTAGGTGACAGCACTATACTTGTGTGTGCAATGGCTGGTACAAGTGACATAAATTCATTATTTAATGGTTTATTTCTTGGTTATTCAACCCACTTTGCAAAAATGTAATACATCGTATATATTAATTTCGGTGTTATGGGGTTTATATATTTGTTTATATATAAAATTCAAGTCTACAGTTCCAATGAGGGCACCATTTTCGAAGATCTTAATTGTCAACCGACAGGTCTAGCGTCTGTCTCATTTGGTACACTACGGCCCATGTTTTTCGAATCTGGCCTATGAGGGCAAAAAACTCCAAAACACGCTTTTTTGCAAAAATTTGTAAAACTTATACGTCTTATTTCTGGTGAACGGGAATGGGCCATGGGTGGCGTTGGTAACAGTTTGACAGCCCATTCAATGGTGGATAAATCTGGCATGCTTAGAATTTGCGCTTGGGCCATGGTGACTCTTGACGGGCGTTTTTCCGGAACCAAGTCCCGATTTTTTCCAATTTTTTATCAAACAGCCTATAGCAAAAACATAGTAGTGGTGCTTGGCGGGACTCTCGGGGAAGGAGATATATTACAAGATGGTGTGGGTCGCAGTTTAGGACGCCTCCACCAAGAGGTGCACCTACGAGTTTATTGGGGGTTTCATTTCGGAAGATTATCACTTAGAAAGCTGCTGTCATATAGCTATTGCTCAGACGTTATCCATTATACTCTATCAATAATTTGGTTGAATTTAACTTTAAAACCTGCTTTGATAATATAAGTTTTATGATGTTAATCTGTAATCGAAAGGAGCGTACTGTACTGTGTATATTATATTACTGTACAATAATGGCGTTGTATGTAGAATATTATTAACATTATTATTACTGTTGTGTGAAATTGTGTTTCTAGTTCTTGTAAAGGTCATACTAGCTCTTCTCAAAACTACAAATTTTATTTCCTTTCACCTTCTTTTTAAATTTGCTTTATTTAGATATTTAATTTTGATGGAAACTACTTACAGATGAAAACAATGATTATCAGATGGTTTTACAGATGATTATCAACAAACAAACAACCTTACGTCATTATTTATCTGCCATGTTAACCAGTGTCCAAATTAACCTAATTTGTTGCCAAATAAAGGGCAGCTGAATTGATGACTTTTTATGTCAGTTCGCTACCATATCTCTGACTTTAGATTTACTTTATTAACAGTGTTTATTACTCAAATTATGTTTGTATATTTTTATTATATGTATACATTTCTGAAATATTATAGACAACAATGAACTTGATTTGATTTGATGTAGCCAAAAATTGGTAACCAGACCTGAGCGAGTGAAGAATATCAGTTTTCACTCTTGTCTTTTCAGAACTCTTGCTCCGATTCTATGTTGCCTCTGTAGGTAAAATTTTGTGATGCATTTTCACTTGTAAATTGTCGCAGAACAATCGTAGGTTAACTTTATCTTGAGTATAGAAAAGAACCATTATCGTTTACAGAATTACATACTAAATGAGATTGACCTCCATTTCAGGCGTGCCTAGCGACGATAATAGAAGATTTTGACGAACCAGTTGAATGGAGAATGAGAATGCTCATCAATTGCCGGATGATGAAACCACATGAACGAGATGCAATGTTCATTACATGGGCACTTGACGTACGTTAACGAGATTATGCATTTAACAGCCAAGTACATGTAAGCCAAACTAGCAAAACACAGCCAAGTTAGCACATTTAGCAAGATTCAAAAGTCCAATTTTGCTCTGGAGCAAGGGGACTTTGGAAGAGTTGTGGCAGCTCACTAATTTTGTTCCTGGACATGAGTGTATTCCCCGTGTCTTGACATTTGAGACAGCCTGACCTGATAACAGAGATATTATAGGCCTACATTTTCCCAACAATCTATTTTCTTTGTCGAATGTTAAAGTTTCTGATCGTCCTGTTCGCACAAGAAGCCAAAATCACCATCATATTTGACATGCACGTTACACATATTGCTTTTAATTTTCATAACTTTCATGTCAAATGCATTTTGTGTGTAGCCAATGTTTGGCTGATATTTTACTGCCCAAATATCTTTGGATTTTTTCATTACTCAGTTTGTTTGTATAGGGTGCAGGCACGGATGAGATGGCATTGGTTGAGATCTTGGCCACAAGATCTCCTGAAGAACTAGAGTCTATTTATGCACTGTTCGGTACGTGTATTCCTATAACTTCCAGACTTTCAGGGGGTCCTTAATACCACAAAAATATAATTATTACTAATTACCGAGGAAATTTATAAGTAGGTCGAAATAGTCCTAGTAAAGTTGTACATAGAAGAAATTGCAACAGGATTTTTCTATTCAAATTCTCTTAAAATATGGTCTCAGGCACAGTGAATAACATTTGCAAAAATCAGCCTTAGTACATTTGACATTATATGCCTAACTCGAAGAAATTTGAGCTCCTAGACGAAAATTATTTACTGGTTGACTAACAGCAAAGTGAACATGTGGATTTCAAAAATGCTGACATTTTGTAAGTATGATCTCTATATGACGTCACAATGCCATCATTTCGTCATTAAAACACTTCTTTGTTGTTGTTAAAAGTGGGTTACTGTATTAAATATGTCAGTACCAACACTGGTATTTACACTCAACGTCAGTGATTTCCTCTTCATCTAGATTGTGACTACCAGGACCAAAGATCATTTGTACCTCCTAAACCATTGTGTTAATGGTTGATAGGAAAGTGCACCACATAAACAAAAAAGCATAAAATATTGAGCCTAAGCCTAAGGTATTCTTAAAGCTACATGGAAACTACAAAAAGTGGAAACAATGTACATAAGTAGCTCGATAACTCAAGACATGTACATTGAAAATATCATATTAAAACCATAAAATTGAATTGCCTATCTAAAAAATGTCCACATGCACCACAAAGGCCCTCTAGGCCACAGATTCAAGACAGTCAGTTTCTAAAAAAGGATCTCGTAGTATCCCCGTAGTTCACATATGTGGTTCTGAAAAATAGCGTCTTGAATAATTCCGAAATTGTGTGATGAGAGTGGCATTGATGTTTCAATGTGGTAGATCTATTAGCATTCAAATGTCCATCAGTTTTTCAGTGCTAGCCATTTTTCTTGAGTTTACTATTCATATATTGATCTATTAATATGTTTATCTATTCATCTACCGTCTATTCATCATAATGCATTGTGCAGTTTTCAGATGTGCTTTAGTGCATTTTATCTACTTAACTGACACCGGCATGGAATAATCATTGTTTTTACATTTATTTAGGTGGAAAGGAGAAGTTTAAAGATCGTATTAAAAACGACGTAGACTCATCTTCACCATTTTATCAGTTACTGTCGTATTTCATTGATGTACGTACGAGTCATAATTCTTATAGGTTGAGCCCATGTTTATGCATTATGTTTGAATCTTTAAAACGCACTTGTGCTTGAATGTCCTGAAATGCATTGCATGTCTCGTCTTTTTTTGGCCTAATAGGATAATGATTAGAAAATTTGCGTGAGCAGACAACACACGACTTAAAACAAATGCTGATTAAAATGGTTTCCAAGGTTTTCACTGAGAGAGTACTAAAGCTGTTCTGCCCTAGCCAAGTTCAATTACTCCTAAAAACACCGCTTTAGTTTTTCTTCCGTCCATATTGTTTGTATATGCAAACTTTGATTGTAGGTGAAAGATGAAAGTCTACATCAAACGTTTTTCAGTGTAAAAATTTCTTTGTTTGCAGCCCCCTTTGGAGATCGATCGTGGGTTGGAAGCTGATAGCACATATTTTGTCTACACTTGGCAGATAGCAAAGTTGGGTACATTATTTCCCTCCAGAAGCCTCTACCGAGTACGCCAACTTATCCTCGAATGGGAAGAGGTCTACAGGCGCCCATTCGAGGACGAAATTAATAAACATACTGAGCTTACCTGGTTATACCAGCAAACATATTTGGATATGAGTAAGTATGTAGAAACGAGAAGACAGTGTTTTGACATTAATGTCAAGTGCTTGCATATATGCTGTTTACATTAAAAGGAATTTTTGATTATTTTCACTTTAAATCTCTCGTAATGCCGTTCCAAAGTCGCCATTACATGACATCACCTACAGAAACGTAAATCAGGGGAAGAAAAGGAAATGCTAAATATATATTACTTACTCTAATACTATATTACTACATTTTGCTTACCTGCTGGAAAGAATTGTGTTTCTAGAAATAATAACTTAAAATCTTAGTGCCAATTTGTAAAATGTCACTGGCTCACCCTCCAGAGTGTGTCACTCACTAACCAAATCCTATTTTTAATCTTATAGAAAAGACACAGTAATTTAAATATATACACACTTTGTAACATGTGAGCTGCGAGTGTGCTGATTATTTTTTCAAACTTCCCACAATTTTATGTAAATTTGTCAAAATGGCTGCGCATAACGATCATTGGAATAGTTTAAATTTGCAAGTTTTATCAGCGTTACTGCAAATGCAAGACCTGCATGTAAAAATATAATACATCAGTGGTATAAAATTTCAAGATGGTTTTTTCAAGTTTTATGTGAGTAGAGGGTTTTCTCGTGCTTCGAGTGACATAGCAACCATACACCTTACTTTGTTTTTCAAGACAATGTTAAACTGTTTTCTAGATGCAGTTCAATATTATCTCGAATAACTTATCTTATTCAGTTATTAAAACACCTATATTAGCAATACAGCAGTGCATTCTTTCATTTAGCTAAACTAGCTGAATGACACAATTATAACAAGTATTTGAATTTATTACTCAGAGTATAATAATAATATCGAACGCATAATCAATCGTTACAAGTCGGAAAATCCATACATTACTTTTACTTATGCAAATTTAATTTTGTAGTTCAAATTGCCAAAGACCAACACGATTATTGGGCCAGACGAGTTTATGATTCCGTACATGGACCATCCACGAATGACACTCAGCTAATCCGCGTTATTTGCACCTGCTGTGAAGAGAACATGGTGAACGTAAAGGAAGCATTTAAAAAGAATTATGGGTTAACTTTGGAAGCAGCTGTTGAGGTATGTAGACTCTTTGCAAGAATGGGCTCAAATATCATTAAGAATACATTCAAACCTTGCTATGCTATCTATTTCGTTGAGCACTCTGCATGAATTGGTCTAACATATTCACGATGGATTCTAGCTAATGTACAGGCATAATGTAAATAAAACGCGATATTCTAAATAGCCAAGGGTGTATTCTTTTTGACTAAAGCTAAGCAACACTGAGGCTGTCCTTAGTGGCTTAGTTTACCAGTAGTTGTGTAAATGTGACGGGGCAGTTCGTGCTAACTGCGGAATCTAGTTAAGACTGCTCGGAACGTTAGTTTGTCAAGATTAGCTACAAATATTGGCTGTAAGTTGAGCTTAGACTTTCCTTATTTTTACAATTTAAACTTGAAAAACAAGAGAGAGGAAGAGGAGCGAGGGAGAGAAGATAAATAGAGTTAGAGAGAGAGGGAGAGGGAGAAGAAGAGGGAGAGAGAGAGCAAAAAGAGTAATACCCATTTTCTCGGTTACAGGATGATACTTCAGGCTACTACAGAGATTTCCTGATGAATTTAATCAACGGATGATGCAATGTACCAACATCAACAGCCACAACAACAACAAGTTTTAATTATCTCGTACAAAAAAAGATAACTTTTCTGCAGATTTTATCATATATACGAAGACTAAATACGAGTTTTTCTACAACTTCACAATGTTAACTACATATGAGTGTAGAAAATAAATTGCTTTACTTCATTTTACCAATAGCTATATTTTACAATGCCACATGAAACATTTTCTTATTTGAAGATTCATTTTAACTTTTTTTGCAATTTAATATTTCTAATAATAAAAAATAATTTCTGTTAATGAAAAATAATAAAAAATGTATTTTTATAGTGGATAGCCTTTTGTTTAACTCGTGCCCTCCTCTGATATGACATGCTCCACATCTATTACTTCAAAATCACAGTAGGACATACCTAAGGAATTCTTCTTCTTGCAGTCTCTTTACAAGCCTAACATGCTTCATCAGGAGTGAGCTTGCCCATTAATTTTACTGGCCGTTTTTTGGTCATTTCCAACACGACAATGAGCACCTTTGTGTTGTTTACAGTACACAATTTATTTATGTAATAAAAATCATAACACAAATATCTCCTAAACATTAAAAAGCAATTTTTAAACAAGCCATTTTACTATAATTAGGTACATGCAATTAGTTATCATTTAGATAACAAAACATTTTTTAATGAAATCTGTTATTCTGCAACGAGCAAAAGTACTTAAATATACGTGATGAACATTTTGGAATAAATACAAATGTTTAACAGCGAATCGTTTTACATAGTTGTATTAGATGTATTATTTACAATCATACGTGTATATGTCACAGAGCTTACGTTTGTAGACTTACAGCGATGCGATTTTAGAGAAACATTGTTTGTAGATGTGTGTGATTTCAGTCTATTGCACTAAGTTGCTAATTACAACAGCAGATTTTAATATGAGCAGTTGTACTTCGTGGCTTAGCATACTGAATGACCGCAGTCATATTTGTCATCAAAAATGAAATATTTTGTTTAACATGCTCTTCAAAATTGCTTTAAATTATTTTGTTCAACTATATACAGACCCAATACACAGATATCTTTATACTCATTTTGACACTCGCAACCTCTAAACAACTATTCGTGACACTTGCACTTTTACTACAATGATTATAACGATTTGAGGCCGTCCTGAGAGTGTTCAAGTTCAATAAAGACACTTAGTGGCTTCGTTCACCAGCAGTTTAAGTGTGTAAAAGTGACGGGGCCCTTGGCGATAACTGCGGAATTTAGCCAAGGCTGCTCAGATTGTTAGTTCATCAAGAATAGCTATAAATATTAGCAGTAAGTGAAGGTTAAACTTTCCTTACCTTTACAATTAAATTTGAATTGAAAACAGTAGAGAGGATATAGATAAATAGATAGTTGGATAGAGTTAGAGAGAGATAGAAAGAGAGAGAGGGAGAAGAAAGAGAAAGAGAGACTGAGACGGACGAACTAAAAGAGAAAGACAGGGGGAGAGGCAGATAGGGAGAAGCTTTTCTGACACCGTGGCTATTTAATCAGGTTAATTTAAGCATATTTAACACGCTTCAATAATAAGCATGCAACAGTCACTCTTACGTTAGCTAAAAGTCAGTGACGTAGGCGTGATTATGCAGATATTGCGGGTGTGCTGCCATCTATAGCCCGCGACTATAAATTAAATGTTGCTTAGTTACGCTTATGCAAATAGCAATAAGCAACCTTTTGCAGGAAACGAATTTTAACTTACTGCCAACACGCCTTTGGATTTCTGTTTAGTTTATTAGTATAGGGTGCAGGCGCAGACGAGATGGCATTGGTCCAAATCCTTGGGTCAAGATCTTGCGATGAAGGACAAGCCATTCTTCAAGTGTTCCCCGGTACGTAGGTTATGATAACTTTCTCTGTACGTTTCAACGAGTCCTTAATACCAAAATAAATAAATGTAAGCAAAGTTGTAGCAAAAAAACAAATTGCAACAGAATTTTTCTCATCAAATTCTATTAGAATCTGGTCTGAGATGCCTTAAAAAAATCGGCCAAAAGTCGGGCTTAGAATTTTTGAGCCATATGCCTAAATCAGAGATGGTGCATACCGGAGACAAAAAATTCTAGATTCTAGAGGGAAATTTCGTAATATTAACTAACAATGACTTCTGTTTTCTTGCTCATTTTATTTGTTTTGATTTTGGGCGGCTGTCTTGAAATAAACTATTACTTCCTGTGAAGGATTTTAGGTTATTTTATTACTCCAGTGTTCTCTCATTCTGTAAACCCCCTATACTGTCCTTTAACTGCATTTGTATGTATGTCTTGACTTGGCTTCTCTCTGTCATGCTCCACTGAAAGAGCTAGTTTACCTGGTCTGTTGGCAGTCTGTTCTTGGCTAAGAAAGTTGTTGTTGTTTGTCTCAGTTAAACCATTTATTTGTCAAGAGTAGTAGAGACATGATGTAAGTTTTTTTTGATTATTCAGTCTCTCTTTATTATTAATTTCTTCGTTTTCTTTTTGGCTCAAATTACTTTGTTATATTTTGTTATGATTTTTCTTACAGATAAAACGTAATAAATCTACTCAAACATGAATTTTTTGACTTTTGGCATCATGAAGTAGTAGTCTCTCACACTTCCTGACTTACTTACTTGCTTACTTAATTACTTCCTGACTTACTTACTCACTTGCCTGCTTACTTACTTACTTGCTTCCTTACTTACTGCCTAACGATTTCAAAAGTGCTGAGTGACATTTTATATTTATGACGTCATTATCTGTTATAAAATAACCTTCCTTGTCATCAATGTCCAGTCACATGATTTCCATGGCTTCTAAATGGTGCCTGGAGACCAAAAATCTGTTGTATATCCTAAATAGTCGATCCCAGAAGAGATTAATGTCTTATGGGGAAGTTGAGCATATAAACCAAAAAGTATAAAAAAACTCCATTACATACATTACAAAAACTAAACTGTACAAGCAGTAGAAATGGACGCGATGTTCTGAATAATATGCTTCTAATTTCGGGCTAGTGATGTGTCCAAGATAGTAATGGAAAAGGTAGTAGGCCTAAAGTATTCTTATCAGTAAATAGAAACTACAAAATAGGATTTCTTGACCAAATAGTCTGGAGCCCCATGCACTGTGCATGATATTTGAAAAAGATACACAAAAATACAATTTTTATAACAATTATATATACGCTAAAATGGCTGCCAAAGTAGCTCGTTAACTTAGCATGTAATTACAATTATTGATAATATCAGCTTAAAATCATTAAATGAATTTCTTTGCCAAAAAATTTATATTTACATGTTTCTCACAATATATTTTAAGAAGACAAGAGGAAATTGCATTTCTATCCCGATCTTTTCTGACTGGATCTCGGAAACCGGAAAGACGTATTTCATCATTTGCTAGGGACTGATCTAGCAATGTTTCTGTCAGAACGATGACATCATAATTGTTGGTGTTAGCGACTAACTGCAACTCGTCCAACTCAAAGGATTCGTTATTCGCTAGGAGGCTTCGTACGTTGGAGTGATAGAAAGAAAAAAACTTTTGTTTGTAGGATTGTTATTAGTGTTTCCGTAACTGTTTACGTTGTGAGTATTATTGAATGTTGCTAGAAAGAGTTTTATTAGACTCTCTCATGGATAACGCTTCTTTATATTTCGGGCACCCCCTATGCCCCAGCCTCGTGCGCGCCACCACAGTTTGAACATTTTACACGTTCATTGCTACAAGTGCTGGTTTTATGACTAGATAAACATTTTTCACAGACAGTTTCAGATTCGCACCATTTTTCTACATGATTATATTTGTAGCAGTTGAAGCACTGTACTTGTTTGTTAGCGACTATGAACTTCTCGACTTATTACCAATGGGAATGCCATCAAAGGTAGCAGTTTCTAAATCGTAATAATAGTAGCTGAATTAAAATATACTTTAGCTAGGAGAAGCACCGTTCCATCTTTTTTCTTGAATCTGTCCTCTTTTACGTCAACGTAATGTTTTTTAATCTCATCTAATGGTTCATCATTGGTCAAGCTTAGGTCTCAGTCTCGTAGTAAACCAATGGTATTTTGCAGAGGCTCTATGCCCAATTACGAAGGCAGCCAGTTATCTATCATTAACTTTGCTTCTTCTTTGTGCTTAAGTTGCACTTGTATCATACCTTTAGCTGTCTTTCTGATGTTGTCAAACTGCGTTAGAGGGAAATGGTGGGATAATTGTTTTTTGATGGAGACGGATCACAAATGGTTTTGGTTAATTTCATTTTGTCGTGAGACTTGTTTTCTATTGACAGCTTGGCACTATTCTTGGCTCTAGGCATCGATACTGTATCACTCCACAATGGTTTTGAGCTGCAGCTCATTTTATTGTCTAGAGCTTCAAGTTTGCCACTCAACTGGCTAATTCTAGTTTCGAAGTCGAACTGACAGACAGTTTGCTTTCCGGACAGAATATTCAGGACCTCAGTTACTTGATTTTTGTCGTTGCATAATTTAATCAAATTGATGGCTGCAGTTTTTAAAGAGCTATAATTTTGCCTTCAGGGCTTGCACTGCTTTCTTTGTTTTCTGTTTCAGTGAAGTATAGGCTAGTGTCCAAAGTAACTGTAGCCCTACTATCTAAAGAAATACATGTTAAGTCACTGACAGAATTTCGCCTATTGTTCTCATCTAGGTGATTGTTTTCGCATTTGCTGCACACAACAGCGCAGAGTCTTGCAAGACGTACTGGTGATTTAGCAGACTGGCAAAACTCACAACTTTTTCTTTCTCTAGCTTGTTTGCTAAAATCGGTCGATTTGTCGCCCCGTCATGTTGAAGTTCTGGTAGTTCATAGAGAGCACGTATATATTGGGGTGTTTTGGGAGGGAGTTGACACATATGCTTTGAGCAGTGAGACGACAAGACATATCCATCTCTCTCTCACTCTCTCTCGTTCTCTCTCTCTCTCTCTCTCTCTCTCTCTTCTCTCTCTTTCTCTCTCTCTCACTTTCCCCCTTCTCTCTCTCTCTCTCTCTCTCTCTCTTCTCTCTCTTTTTCTCTCTCTCACTTTCCCACTTCTCTCTCTCTCTCTCTCTCTCTCTCTCTCTCTCTCTCTCTTCTCTCTCTCTTTTTGTCTCTCACTTTCCCCCTTCTCTCTCTCTCTCTCTCTCTCTCTCTCTCTCTCTCTCTCGCGTCAATGATCTTTCATGGAGTAAACAATTATACTCATTTTATGTCATTTCTCTGTTCATAGTCTCAGTTACTCATTATTGCAGTACACTAATCAACTTTTAATTATACCCAAACTTGTAACTATCTGTCTTGCACACTCGCTGCGACATTTAAACATCTATACAGTGATATCGTATATATTAACATTCTCGGTATGTTATATATATATATATATATATATAAGATTCGAGGCTACAGCTTCGCCGATAGCACCATTTGCGGCAATCTATAGATCAAACGAAAGGTCTCGATCTATTGTCGTCTCATTGGGGGTTTATTTTTCGAATCGGGCCCACCGCGAGGAATGGGGGGCAAAAAGCCCCCCAAAATGGCAATTTTTCGTCCCCTTTTTTGCAAAACCTATACGCCTGAGGTCTGAAGAACAGGAACTGGCCATGGGGAGTGCTGGCTATGGATAGAACGGCCCATTCAGCGGTGGGTGCAGTATACTAATTATTCCAGTAATATTAGCAACATCCTATATGTAAGAAGCAACCTGAAATACCAACTAAACTGTGAATAAATATGATGAACAAGCTAGATGAATCTAAAATAATCAGTTGATTTCTTACTAGTTACATTATTCTTCCATTTTTGATTAGTGTTCATATTCATTTTTTGAATAATCGTCAATTCCAAAAATGCAACATAATTAGTTGTCATGCTGTTTGTTAGGGTTAGTTGTTGTTCAACGTAAGCAGATGTCCTATTTTCCTAGCTGACGTCACAATGGAGTGATAGAACAATAAGGCTCAACGTTAACTGCGTATTTTAAAGTTAACATACACTATGTTTGCACTTGTTGGAACTATGGTGCACTTTTAAAATGAACCTTATAGATATTGGCAGTCATTTTAATTATTCTTTCTTCAAAGTTTCAGCCTTCTATGGATAGAGAGAACAGATTTACTTGTTAAAGACGAATGGATTTGGATTTTAATGATCAACTTTTTTAACAACCGGGGCGATGGTGAGTCTAGCCATAGTAGATTTTTTGAACTTCGTGGTGGTGATCACATGCAGAAATAAGATGCACCGTTGGAGTGTCACTAAGTGATTCCATTTGCCTGTGAATCCATCAATCCAACGCCATATATTTTCTCACTCGATTCCTCACTTGCATTTACATGGTCTAAAGTCTAAAAGCATTTAGAGCGCAGGTGCCACACTTGTTAGACTCTGCTAATAGTTTTAGTAAATTAATATTATGAGACTAGTAAAGTGTTCGCAAGAATAATGTATTTTCATCTAAATGTTCCCTCCTGCGTGACATGCAAAACAGGGGCGGAACTAGATGTGGCAAGCAAGGGGGGGGCGCAAAAATTTTCTGGGAGGGCGAGGTATCCGAAGTGGTTAAATAATGGTTAAGCCAATTTTTATCCCCTTTATACTGCCCCTTTTATACTATAATTAGCATGTGTTCAGGACGGCGTAGCGGACAGAGCAATAATGAGAAAATTAACTCTCAGTTAACCTAACGTTAATAATGAACTAAATTGTTATTTACAGAAATTTATCACACACTAGTTTTAAGAAAATAATACGCAGGAAATAATGTCAAAATGAAATGTGGAACGGTACGTCATTCAGAAAGTTACACCAGCCTTGTTACGACAACAAGTTTATTGTGTGCGAACGCAATTTTCACTGCAAAAAATTATTTATCCGATTTTGCAGGGGGGGCTCTCTCCCCCCTAGTTCCGCCCCTGATGCAAAACAGAAAATAAACACACGACTTGAAAATCTGCGTTACAAGTTACAAGTTACTTTTGTGCCTGGTAATAGCAGACAGGAAAACATTATGTCACGTTTGAGTTTTGACTTGCCTTTTTGGCAGCAGCATCAGTAGGTTTTTAATGTGATATTTTATTTATTAAAAATGTAGACTTTTGCTAGAGTTCAAATAATAAGTTAGCATCATAGCAACAGTCAGCAAGTTCAATTCCCAAGTTTATATTTTTTGTCTGCTTATAAAAATATACTCTGATTAATTACTTGCACTTTCAATCCACTTTCATTCTAAATTGCCTTTTATATCAGGAATTTGTACACGTTATAACGTGTTGTTTTCTAGATATATAACATGTTGTTTTTCAGGTAATCTTTATAACACATTTTTGGCACAGGCAGGCGCCATCTTGCATGTCTCAAAAGAGTTAATCACCGATTTTGGCTAACCTTTGTTCATGGCACCTGAAACTATGCTAACAGAATCTGAAAGGGAAAATGAATTCTATTGCTGAAATTCTAGGTTCTATTTTACTGATTATCTTTTTACTGATGACCTCCTCAACACTTTTGACGATAATTGTCTTGGTTGTGTTTGCATCACAATTAACATTCGACATAAACCCTTCCTTGGAAACCTCATACCTGAACATTTAGTTCTGTTGCTTAGCAACTGGGTTAACAGAAGTAATTGTTTTATTTGAAGGCGTAAAAAGTAGAAATGATTTACAGAGTAGCAATTACATCTATTTTGCTCTATATAATGTGTTCGTGGTATGAAATACGTCAGCCAAAAGATGAAGTCTCCCAAAATTTGAAAGATACAGTAATGCTAAACTCGAGCAACAGAGCAATACCTCATCATGGAATTGTCAGACGTTCAGCTGATGATGGTTAGTAAAACTATATATTATGTTGCCTTGGGTTTTGACATTTCGTATGTATTTTCTTTAGTTAAAACATTGAGCAGCGAAATCTTTTTGAATGTCTCACATTTATAATTTTGATTCTTCTACTGATATAAAGATTAATTTTCTGATTTATATGATTCAATACGATTATATTACATTGTTTACAGGATTAGTTCTACCAGAACCCAGAATTATTGGAGGTGAAGAAGTAGTTGGTAGAAAATTTCCTTACATGGTAAATAGGCTGATTATTTTTAACGAAAAGAGATTTATTAGTCAAAAATGTTTTATTCCAAACAAAATAATGTAAATTTGCACCAATCGTCGCTTATTGTCTTCCAATGTTTGATTTTTAAGTACCACTGCCATTAGTTTACATTTCCGAGGAAAGAATAGTTTGTTAACCCTTTCAGTCCCAAATTATTTTTTAGTAAGAAAAAATTTTTGGCTTAGTACTTTTGTTCAGTACATCCATCTTGTTTACACATAATAATTATTTTTTCTACCTGTGCCCACGTGCTAAATACAGCCTGTATCCCACGGGATACACTGGGATTCAATAGAAGCATGAAATGTGCTTCATTTTGCAACTGCTGATAATTTTTTTAAAGTATTTAAGGCATTTAGTATGCATGCTACGCTGATCTGTACAAAGTCGTCTCTAAAGTACTGTACCTTGAGCAGTTTTTTATGCTATGTAGAGTTTCTAGCTTGCCATTTTATCACTATTTTTAGTCTCTTGTTATTGGCTTAAATCAAAATAACTATTAACAGATCAAATAACTGTCAGTTTTAAAATTTTATTAATTTTAAAGGCAGAAAATATTCTCGTATCCCACGGGATACAAGGGGTATGAAAGGATTAACATTTGCTCGTCATATCTTTCCCATTATTTTTGTCCACTTTTTGAATATGCTCTTCATACAAATTACAGGATACCTAAAATCGTACATATTCGTTAAACAGGTTTCACTCCAAAAAACGAAAAGGATATTTATCGGACAAGACATTTACACAGTCAATTATGTGTGTGGAGGAATACTCCTCAACGACAAGTGGGTTTTGACTGCTGCACATTGCATTGATGTGTAAGTAAAATGAAATGTATCAGAAATAAAAGGGTCATTTTGCCTTACGTCATCCCTTCATCATCGTCATCATCCCAGTAGGTCTATTGTAGACATTGGCCTGACAGAATTCTAAAATAAAAGAACAATTGAAAGAAAAACTGCTTTATTCTCAAGACCAGTCCTTAATACTTGTCAATACTGGCAAACGGCGCCCATGCGGGAAGAGCGAGAGAGAGGGAGAGAAGAGGCAGTATGTTCTATAAAGCAAAAAAATGTTACCTTGGCGCGAGCCCCCCCCCTGGAGGGTGAGGCCCTGGGGAAGTATGACCACCCCCCCTTGAAATAGGCCCTGCGAACAACTAGTTTTACAACATTATTAGTACAAATTATGTAACTGTCGGGAAAATCCCTTTCTCTCATCTAATGCCTATGAATATATTTATTTTCTGTGTTGGTATAATTATAAGCAATCCAACAATTCTAGAAGCCTTTCGATTCTTCTTATGTTATTTTCCTTGCTTAAAATTGTTTTACCATGAAAGGTCGAGTACTGCCTTTCAGTGTTATACTAGAAAGCACCTTATATATATATATATAATATATAATAATCTTTATTTGCCATTAAAATACATTGATAATCACTGATAAAAACTTTGTAGAGATGATCAATCAGTGTTAGTTAATAAAAACTTACACTGCTAAAGGCAAATTCGTTAGTGCAGTCTAAACTACTGTGCAGTAATGGAAAGTAACGACGAATAAAATCAAACATATTTACAGCTATGCACAAAAAATGAAAAAAACTATGATTTAATTAATATGGCCGTGGATATATGAATTCTGAATTAGTGTGTATGTTGTCGTACTGGTGTGATGGTATTTCATATCTGGTTAATATTAGTGATCTTAATTTTGTTTTAAATGGTGATAGGGACTTGATTTGTTTAACCTGTAATGCTAGAGAATTCCAAAGTCCAATGAATTCTTGTGCAATTATGCATCGATTTATTAAATTCAATGTGTGTTTATTACACAGAATAGAGACTGGGTATGAAAGTTTAATACACTTTGGAAGCAACAAACTAGATCAGCCAAAGCAGAAACGTTGGGTATGTTTCAATTTTACATTGTTAACCTTTTTTGCATTCACCATTGTAAATCATGCTGCTTGGAACATGTACGCTAGAATTAATACTCTCTGCTATGCTTTTAGGTGTATTGGACCAAGAAACATCCTTCTTATAAGCCGTATAATGGAAGCATTCGAAAAATGGACCCTAATACGCATATTGATATTGGTCTTGTGCGACTGGATACCAAAGTTGCGTTTGATGACGATATTCAACCTGCTAAACTAGCACGCTGTCACGATCTTGATTACGTCAATCAGAGGGTTACTTTTATAGGATGGGGTGAAACTGACCCGGGTATGTCTCCAAAAAAATTATTCCTAATCTTATTCATTATGTTTTAACATATATATATATATATATATATATATATACATATACATGTATTAAAATATGCATTTAACTATTATATTTTTAATTACGAATACTGAACTTTTATACCTTTGTATTCACTGAAATGCTGGAACGAATTTTGTAAATATGCAATATATGGGTGTGCAAAATAAAGTTTTGCACGAGATTTCTATGAAACTCCGACAATTTGGCTTCTCTAGCAAAATAAATGAAAAATAACCAAGTTAAAGTCGACCAGTACTTTCCTGCTCGCAGGGCACTGAACCAACAGGAAAAATAGAGTAATTCATGAAATCTCTGTGCGCTACCTAAATTTTTATTGCAATTCTCTTTAACAATTACAATTAGATATCAACATGTATGCATGGTGTATATCTAATAATAATTATTATCAAAATTTAAATAACAATTTCATGCTAAGGTAAGTTAATTCGCAGTTCGTTGTTGGCTGCATTTACATTGACGTAACATCACGTGACCAACGCGCTGGCAGAAGAAATACACTGCCGAACATTTCGAATAAAATTCGGAAGGCTGCAGGTTGTATTCTCCAACAACTTGGGCACTTTTCTTCATCCGTTACGACTTGTTACAATTCGTCTTGGTGTTCATGGTTTTCAAAAACTGGGTCAATCCAAAAACTTCTTGTATCGCCTACTTGCCTTTTTCTCTAACCAACACAGCAAAATAATGTCTCATTTCTTCTAGAAAGTCTCATGCCAAGAATTTCTGGAAAAAATTCCCGCCTTTATTACATATAGTATGGGATGAGTACAGAAGCTGCAGTGGAAACAGCTTTTGCAGACGTAAAACGTCCAGACAGAAAAGTCTGTGTCTGTGCGTGTCTGTGCGGACGCAGGGTAAACCTTAGTCTTTCTGCTAAACATGTCCAACGAAACGCCGACATTTAATATTCAGCAGCCGACATAAAATGTTTTTATTCAGCAGTTATTGAGATAAAGACAACACAAGATAATGAGTTTACAATCATTTGTTACCATTTTATCATTTTAGTATAATATTGTTCAAAGTTTGCGTTTTGTGGTGCAGAAAAGGCATGGAAATACGCCGAGTCCGTCAATGACTTACGCAAGGGATCAATTCGAATTATCGGTACGCCAGATGTATGCTCAAAAGTTGACAGAAAATTATGGCTCTGCATGTATGGCCCTGGTGTTTACCCAGGCGCTGTAAGTATGGATAAGTTTATTGTGTTTATTTTAGTTTAGGTTTATTTATATAGTCAGATGTTCGCAAAGGTGCACTAAGAACAAAAACTTTGATAGTAAGAGATTATCTGCTCCATTTATCAATATTAAAATTAAATAATAAAAGTGGTGTGCCTCTCAAGTCAGATGTATTAGTTTGTGACGAACTACGCACGTTAAACGTGTTAAAGTTTAAATTTTTGTCTTAAAACTTGCTGAACATATTACAGCAGCACCTTAATGCAATGCGCTGGTGAAATATGTTTGCTACTGGACATTATGTTAGTTTGTGATGTCATCAATAGTTGGGCTCGTCCGCCATTAATTAAGTTTTAAATCTATTATTTAATTATCAGAAACGCTTTGGTGGCAGTATTATTTGTGTTAAAATATTTACTTTTTATCGGACTTGAAAATGAGATATTATGCGAAAAATCATCCCGTCGTTCACGAAGGATACACTTTCTATGCCCGTGTTCAATGTGGGCGCAAATTTATTTGAGTGAATTAAGACGCATAGCTTCCTAAACGCCTCGTCTTGTCTAAACGGGTTGTAATCTCCTAACGTATTGCGAATTGTACGTGCTGTATTCAGAGATTGTTCCAAACTTTAATTTCAGCTTTTGGTACATTTCTTTAAGTTGAGCTATTTAGTTTCACCATTCACGCGTGTGTATGCTCGTGGGTTCGTTATATGGGAGTATGTACCTACATACTATTTGTTGTTTAGGGAGACGCTGGTGGTCCAATTATCTTTCCCTACACGAAAGAAGTAATTGGAATAATGCTCGGTTCTCAAAACTCAACAAAGAGGGAGAAAATACACACACTTGCTACAAAAATTGGCCCCCAACTCGACTGGATTGAAGAAACACAAGCTAAAGCTGAAAAGGATCGTTACTCAGATCACTCACGCATCACATACAGATCTACTTCTTTGCATAACACAATATGTATAAGTTGTTTTTTTCTGTATTATGTAGTTTACCTATTTTTATGAATTCGTTTTCTTTACTGTATTGAAAATTTAGTTTAGTAATAAATGCGATATCCGTTTGAAGAACAAATATAAGCAAACATAAAGCAATGTTAAAAACACATTCCGAATTTAGCAGGTTTTTCAATATTATGTAACGAATTTCAATTGATGTTACTGTGTGAATCACAGACTGGATGCTATTATTATTACCATGAAGCGTATTCCTTTATAATAATCATTAGTAACTAAACTCGCCACCGACAAATGGTTTTAGACAATCAGAAAATCGATAAAAGTTATGGGTGAAACTGGAGGAAGTACTGTACCACAGTGTACACACGGCGAATACCCTAAACACGCTCTCATGGAGTATTTAAACTGGAAGTATTGTACCACAGTGTACGCATTGCGAATACCCTAAACACGCTCTCATAAAGTATTTAAACTGGAAGTACTGTACCACAGTGTACGCATTGCGAATACCCTAAACACGCTCTCATAAAGTATTTAAACTGGAAGTAATGTACCACAGTGTACATACGGCGAATACCCTAAACACGCTCTCATAAAGTATTGAAACTGGAAGTACTGTACCACAGTGTACAGGTCACGGCGAATACACTAATACATCGTCTCTTACATAACACGTATTTTAAACTGGAAGATATCTGATAGGCTCACACGTGTACACATGGCGAATACCCTAAATACGCTCTCAGTAAAGTATTTAAAATCTGTAGATATCTAAATTCTATAACACATATCACCCTACCTTTTCTGTACAGAGTGACCTTGATTAATTAGAGTAATTAATCGAATTAATAATGATTAGGATTCGCACACCTAAACTACATAATAATACATAACTACCTAATACATAACTAAAAAACGCTTCTCTGTTATTATCTGATAATTGATAATAAGGAAACTGCTTATTTTTTAGTACCTTGCGTCAGAACTTCAATAATAGTAAAAATCAAAACAAATAGTTGCTTGTATTACAACAGTTACCTTGTTAGATCTTTCAATGCTTGCACTTGGACCATGCATATTAGCTAACACATACAGTAGCAGTAACCCAAACAATGAAGTCATTCATTGTGCATACAGGAACAATTGTCCAGATGAACGACAAAACAGTCTTGCAGTTTTTTAATGCAACTAATAAGCAAAAAAATAGAAAAGTCTATAAAGAGGCTGCAGTTCAACAAATCAATTATTTGCACAAAGCAGGTAAATGAAACATTAAAATTAGTGCTCAGCTTAATTTAGGTTTGTCAGAAATAAACAAATTTTTGTCAATACATAATTTGTGGAGACAAATAAGGCTGTCCCTGACCATTATGAGTGTCTGATGCAGTGCGAAAAGGAACTTGGCAATCGACAATCCACATTTGTGTTATAGTAGAAATGAAAACGTAATAATGTAGATGTAATGTAATGCATTGACTAAAATACAAAGTGTATATAAAAATGTAGAAAGGTGACTAGCTACTGCAAGCATCTGGGCCACATTTTACTAGAAAATACACTAATTGTTTCTGACTTCTGATTCCTGATGTAAACTTCCACTGCAATCAAACTGCAGACTATTAAAATAATCCAGTTTTTATGTTAAAAATATTGAAACACAACAATCACCTACAGATTATAAACACTTGTTGAGATGTGAGAGAAAGCCGTTAAATGTAAAATCTTGTGTTCTGATGTACAAAGTGATTCTCACAAACTATACTATTTACTTCCTGCTCCACACAGACTAAACAGTCCAGCACTAGAAACACTATACCAAGTTTAAATTACATGTAAATCAAAACTCAAGAATGTAAAAAGTTTAATTTCCTACTGCTTATTTAATTGTCAATGACTCTTTTTTACTTTAGCTAATCACATGTCTAGTCACAAGTTGGCTTGATATTCGAATTTAATATTCAATATTGAAAGTAAAATTAGTTTAATGTGGTTTGATACTCAAGATTTGGCGTGGCCTCAAGTACAACTAAAGAAATGTTTCATCACCTCAATTCATTTCAATTCAAGTTGATTTATGCTATACAATTCAAACACAGGTATTTAATAGCAATCAAGTATACAAAGAGCAACTAAAATAATTAGAAACTATGTTTAGAAGAATGCAGTTGCAGTATACAGCCAGTAAAAAAGCTTAATATTCTCATTTAAGATTCATATTGATGTTCAGTTGTCTGCCTGCAAATTTACGAATTTCACGCATTGCCTGTACAAATGCTGTTGTAACCAAAGAAAAGTTTGTGACATCACAATGATACAATTTGTTCACTAGTTCAATAGTAATCTAATCGTACAGCTGCCCTTTGACGGTTCTGCTGTCCGCTGATCTTCAGGCGGTGTTTTTAGTGAAGCCAGGTAGAGTGTGCAGCACATGTAGTACTAAGAAGCTGAACAAAACTTCTGACGGTTCTGCCGTCGGCTGTTCTTCAAGCGCTGTATTTAGTGAAGCCAAGTAGAGTGTGCAGCACATGTAGTACTAAGAAGCTGAACAAAACTTTTGACGGTTCCGCTATTGGCTGGTCTTCAAGCGCTGTATTTAGTGAAGCCAGGTAGAGTGTGCAGCACATGTAGTACTAAGAAGCTGAACAAAACTTCTGATGGTTCCGCTGTCCACTGATCTTCAAGCGGTGTTTTTAGTGAAGCCTGGTAGAGTGTGCAGCACATGTAGTACTAAGAAGCTGAACAAAACTTCTGACGGTTCCGCTATTGGCTGGTCTTCAAGCGCTGTATTTAGTGAAGCCAGGTAGAGTGTGCAGCACATGTAGTACTGAGAAGCTGAACAAAACTTCTGATGGTTCCGCTGTCCACTGTTCTTCAAGCGCTGTATTTAGTGAAGCCAGGTAGAGTGTGCAGCACATGTAGTACTAAGAAGCTGAACAAAACTTCTGATGGTTCCGCTGTCCACTGATCTTCAAGCGGTGTTTTTAGTGAAGCCTGGTAGAGTGTGCAGCACATGTAGTACTAAGAAGCTGAACAAAACTTCTGACGGTTCCGCTATTGGCTGGTCTTCAAGCGCTGTATTTAGTGAAGCCTGGTAGAGTGTGCAGCACATGTAGTACTAAGAAGCTGAACAAAACTTCTGACGGTTCCGCTATTGGCTGGTCTTCAAGCGCTGTATTTAGTGAAGCCAGGTAGAGTGTGCAGCACATGTAGTACTGAGAAGCTGAACAAAACTTCTGATGGTTCCACTGTCCGCTGATCTTCAGGCGCTGTATTTAGTGAAGCCAGGTAGAGTGTGCAGCACATGTAGTACCAAGAAGCTGAACAAAACTTCTGATGGTTCTGCTGTCCACTGTTCTTCAAGCGCTGTATTTAGTGAAGCCAGGTAGAGTGTGCAGCACATGTAGTACCAAGACGCTGAACAAAACTTCTGATGGTTCCGCTGTCCACTGATCTTCAAGCGCTGTATTTAGTGAAGCCAAGTAGAGTGTGCAGCACATGTAGTACTAAGAAGCTGAACAAAACTTTTGATGGTTCTACTGTCCGCTGATCTTCAAGCCATATTACTAAATGAAGAATGTTCTTGAACATTAATATGAAATTTTATCAACAAATTGTCAAAAAATTTCTTTGCAGAATTGGAGGTTTGCAAAACTTCTCAAGTTTAAAAGTAAACACATAGTGCTGCCAGAAAGAAAATTACTGCAAATTAAATCCAAAAGTTTGTTTACATAAAAGACTAAGTGGGTAATAAGTTACCCCACATCAGGTAGTTTCTAGCACCCGAAATTATTAATAGGCCACATTTTTAAAGGCAGTTATGGCGGCAGGTTGGTGTGACGAGTTGTCTCTAGAAGAGTTGTCCTTGATTATTCTTGAGCAATGATTCAGAGTGTTTTGATGACGCTCAGCAAAGAAGATTGCCACGTTTATATTGCATATCCATAAGAAATATACCTTAGTTGAGATAATGCAATACACATATCCCCATTTTTCTGCGAGACAAATGATTAAAGACGTCTGAACGTTTTTATTGAGTAAATAAGACTTAGTTAACATCGGAATACTTTAGCAAGGACATGTGATAGTTTACCTAGCATATAAGTAATGAAAGAAGCACCAATTGGTGAACAAAGTACTATTGAAGATACTGCTTTAGATGCACGAATTTTATAGTCGTTTTCAAGAATTGTCCTTTAGGAACATTGTCATCGTCAAAAAATAATTTGCAAGGCTGTTACAAACTCTGATTGTGCTTTATATCTTTCACTTTGAATTTAAAATAGAAAAGCCTTTTGTTTCCTTAATAGTACCTATGAGCTTCGTATTAATGACGTGTGAACAGGCACGTTTGAACAGGCATAATAGGCGCATGATAGGACTTTGCGCATTCTTTGTATTGTGCATGTTGTCATGTTGCATAACGTATTTCATACACTAATTACATGAAATTTAACAGCCTACATAATAAGATTACTTGTATCTTCCTTACTTTCAAACGATTGCTCGTCTTGATACAGAATCTTTTCTAATCTAGCGGAAACAGCAAACTGATTTATAAAATGTTGCTGTACAAATGATTGTATTTTGATTGAATGTTATTTTAAACAGTCAATTGAAAAGTGGTAGTATAATAGCGTCACGTGACACTTTGTTCAGAAATTAACTAACAGTTCCTCTTTCCATGCAGCTAATTGCAAAGACGATAGTTTAAATAATGCAATTCTAATTAAATTTATGAATAAGTTCTTAAATTTTAGGGTGCAATTGGTTCCGGTAGAGAAGTAGATGCCATATTTATGTAATTTGGTGAAATTGTGAGGTGCCATCACCAGTTGTGAAGGTGATAAATTGTGGATATTAGCCCGATCGAAAATGGCCACCATTTTCAACATAGTCGATAATATATGGTTGTTACTAGTTTTTAACAGCCTTATCTTTGCTGTTTAAAAGCATATGATAACTTTTGTGGTGTCAAAGTAATTATCGGTTTTCAAGGTCAAGAAATCCATTTTGATCATTAAGAACACGAGTGATCATCACCTCTGGATTTATGAAGCCGCCAAAATGACTGCAGCTGTGTAACAATTTTAGCTATATTGGATGTTCTAAGACAAATAGGTAAATTATAGTAACATACTTATAGATTTATGGCAGTGTCCAATATGGGTGCCATGTTCAAGATGGTGAAAAATAAAAAAACGCC
>JAQGDQ010001330.1:0-46927 GCA_030141605.1 Tubiluchus corallicola
TTTATCATTATATCACTCAGAAAATGTCCTGGTTACAGCGAAAACAAGGTGCTGCAAAAATACCACATCGAAGCATCTTTCGTTCTACGGGATTTCCTCAACATGATAGACATTCGATTGATGTGTGTTAGAAAAAAAATATTATAAAGTAATCAAGTTTACTTATTTTCTTTATAATTGTGCAATTAATCGAAAAGCGTATTGATACGCTATTTATATGAGCATGAATTCATAGAGAAAAGTCTGTGAAGTGGAATTTAGAACTATCAGTGGGAGTGTTTCAATAACATGCAATACCTTTCAACACCACTTTTTCTCTGTTCAAAGAACTCTCAAAGTCGCTCATAAATTACCACAACGAACTTTTTAGTACAAGTTGTCTTCCAAGAAGTCTACAAATAACACCCATCAAAGACTCACAAATGCTTTCTGGTGGTGGTTCAGAAGTGACTGCATATTGTACACCATACAAATTTTGCACTAGTCTACAAATGTAGTAATCATAATGTGAATTGCTTTCTTCGTTGCAATACAAATGACGAAATCGAAATATGCCTTCAGATAAAAAAACATCAACACTGTCGTCAAAATTCTCAGTTCAGGTGAGAGACAGTGACAAGATGTATTAGGCATACTGACTTTGTTTGTGAAGACACGCTGAGTATTGAAACAGAGGTGCAGCGCTATAGATATATAATGCTTTAAGGAATGGAAAGGGATTTTTAAAGTGTGTTCAAAAAAGTTTTCACACAAAGTTATATTACTTTGCATAACGCCTACCTGTCTGAATGACTTATGTAACTAGAAAAGAAACGTCTTAGCGATTTAAAATGTGTGCATCTATTGGTAAAACAGCACTCCCAGTGATTCATTAGAAACATATTATTGATCTTAGTGACATGAATAATAAGTAATTTAAACGTTTGATTAGGTAGTCAAGAATTTGTTACAAATGTTTTCAAACTTTACCCATTGTTATCTAAACTTGTTACCGTTAAGATAGTTGCGGTTAAAGGTCACCGCGGGAGTTTAAATTTTCTGGTTTTATACAGGTGTTACTGCTAACGCAACCTTTGTAGCAATAATAGAGCATATAAGTCGTATAAAATTTCAAAACGCATTGTTTAACCTTTATTTATAAAAAGTGTTTTCATGTACTTTAAAACTGATGAACATTCGACAGACGAGCGTGGTACAAGTTTTTCTTCTTGTAGTGCAATATTTTATCTGTGTCTGGTCTAGTTGCCACACAGCAATTACGCTAATTTATGTCATTAAAACGATGTGTTAAGATGATAGTAATAAGACGTCATAGATGAAATTTTTGTTAATTTTGTCATAAAAATATATACCAGTAACACATTTGATAAATTGGTCCCTAGGATCTTTTTTGTAAACTATTTTAGTAGAATTTGTCATTATTAGACATTTCACACAATATATACAATGATAAATACATGACATAACCACAGTAATACCTTTTAGTAAAGAGACAAGACAACAAAAATTATAAAACTTTACTACACAATTGTGGTAAAAGAGTTTTTCTAGGCCTTAAAACATATACTTACTTGACAGCATCATGACCAGTGTCGTTTATATAGGCTATAATGGAAGTTTAAAGTTCTACAACTTTTAATCATAAAGAATTGAGTTATGTTAGCAAATCAATATATGACTAGCAAAGGCCCCGCAAAAGATTTTGCGTAAAAAACCACGTGTAATCAATAATACGCGAACATCCTACCTACTCCTGATTTATAACACAAAGCGGTAACATCCTGCCTACTTACCTAACGCAAAGCCTGTAGCAGGTTTACTCATGCCTACTGTATGTTTAACTAACTCAAAGCCTGTAGCAGCTTTTTGCTGAATTAAAGTTATAGACAGAGTACAATGGATGACGTCAGCACAATGGAATGCGTCAGCAGTTTTCTAAGGCGAAAATTGTCGAAAATAGAACACGTAATTAACTCGTCGACACTCCTCTCGGTGGACCTGCCCTACAATATAACCCACATCATCGTGTAGCCCTGCCCTTCCTCTTTCTGATGAGTCGTATATCTCCTTCCGAGAGTCCCACCGGGCGCCGCTAGAACGTTTTTTAAGCATGCTGTTTGGTCAAAATTTCGAAAAAATCGCGACTTGGGTCCGGGAAAACGCCCGTTACGGGACCCCGTGGCCCTCTCGCGAATTCTAAATATGCCTACTACACCCACTGCTGAACGGGCTATCTATCCATACCCAGAAACACCCTCAGCCCATTCCCGTTCTCTACATCTCAGCCGTATAACTTTTGCAATTTTTTGCAAAAAACGGCCGAAAAATGGCCATTTTTGGAGGTTTTTTGCCCCCCATTCCTTCCGGTGGGCCCGATTCGAAAAATAAACCATCAATGAGACGACACTAGATCGAGACCTTTCGTTTGATATATAGATCGCCGCAAATGGTGCCCTTGTCGAAGCTGTAGCCTCGAATCTTATATATATAGAAATATACCAAGAATATTAATATACTAGCAAAGGCCCCGCAAAAGATTTTGCGTATAAATACACATGTAATCAATAATACGCGAACATCCTACCAAGTCCTCATTTATAACACAAAGCCCGTAACATCCTGCCTACTTACCTAACGCAAAGCCTGTAGCAGCGTTTACTCCTGCCTACTGTATGTTTAACTAACGCAAAGCAGCTTTTTGTTATTAAAGTTATAGACAGAGTACAATGGATGACGTCAGCACAATGGAATGCGTCAGCAGTTTTCTAAGGCGAAAATTGTCGAAAATAGAACACGTAATTAACTCGTTGATACTCCTCTCGGTGGACCTGCCCTAAAATATAACCCACATCATCGTGTAGCCCTGTCCTTCCTCTTTGTAAAGAGCTATATATCTCCTTCTGAGAGTCCCACCAGGCGCAGCTAGAACGTTTTTTCCGCAGGCTGTTTGGTCAAAATTTCGAAAAAATCGCGAGTTGGGTCCGGGAAAACGCCCGTTACGGGACGCCGTGGTCCTCTCGCGAATTCTAAATAGGCCTATGACACCCATCGCTGAATGGGCTATCTATCCATACCCGGCACCACCCTCGACCCATTCCCGTTCTCTACATCTCAGCCATATAACTTTTGCAAAAAATGGCTGAAAAATGGCCATTTTTGGAGGTTTTTCGCCCCCCCTTCCTCCCGGTGGGCCCGATTCGAAAAATAAACCCCCAATGAGACGACACTAGATCGAGACCTTTCGTTTGATGTATAGATCGCCGCAAATGGTGCCGTCGTCGAAGCTGTAGCCTCGAATCTATATATATATATATATATATACATAAAACATACCAAGAATATTAATATAATAGAATAGATGAACATGTAATTTAAAAGAACACATTTGCTTTTATAGAATTTGATGATAGGTTAATTAATTTAGACATTAAATCATTGAAGAACGCTCCGAGTATATAAAAGAGACAAGATTAAAACGCACTTCAGTTACACACTCAATCTTCCTGACTATAGATGTCACTAACAGTCACGGACATCCAAACGAATGAGAAGGATAAGTCATCAAAATAACAAATGAAACTTAAACTGCTATCAGTAGGTGGTACTGATGTTGCTGCTACTGTTGCTGTAATTGTCGCTGTCATTTCCACTGATGTTGCTGGTTATGTTACAGCTGTTGTTGTTGCTGCTTCTGCTAGTGATGTTGTTGCTCTTACTACTATTGCTTTATTGTTGTCATTGCCACTGCTGCTGGTCATGTCACTGTTATTGTTGTTGCTGCTGTTGCCATTGTTACTGTTGTTGCTGCTGCTGCTGTTGCTGTTGCCATTTTACTGTTCTGTAGCAGCTGCTGTTGCCATAATTACTATTGTTGTTGTTGTTGCTGTTGCCATAATTACTATTGTTATTGTTGTTTTTGTTGCTGCTATTGTTGTTGTTTTTGTTGTAGCTGCTGCTGTAGTAGTAGTAGTAGTAGTAGTAGTAGTAGTAGTAGTAGTAGTAGTAGTAGTAGTAGTAGTTGTTGTTGTTGTTGATGCTGTATGCTGTTGCTGCTGTTGTTGTTTTTGTTGCTGCTGTAGTAGTAGTAGTAGTAGTAGTAGTAGTAGTAGTAGTAGTAGTAGTAGTAGTAGTAGTAGTAGTAGTAGTAGTAGTAGTAGTAGTAGTAGTAGTAGTAGTAGTAGTAGTAGTAGTAGTAGTAGTAGTAGTTGTTGTTGTTGTTGTTGTTGTTGTTATTGATGTCGTTGTTGTTGTTGCTGCTGATGTTACCAGGACAATCCCTAAAGAGTGGACATTCTTACTCTCCTTAAACCGCTAATACCCCTAATTTCTAAGAGAAATTCTCTAGTCTGTTCATCCAGAAAATCTTTCTTAGCACTTGCTTGCATTTCAATCAACATAGCGTCATTTTAAAAGAAGCGTCTCTACAAAGAAAGCGAAGACGTACGTGACCAATAAAAAAGCTACACGCATGGACACGTGACCAACAAAAATGCTACACGCACGAACAACTGCGTTTAGAAAAATGACAAGTTTTGTTGAAAATGATGAAAAAGCTGTTCTAAAAATAGCCCACGTCGTTAAAATCGCACAAGAGAACGACACGAACAGTCCTGTAGGAAATTTCCCGTTTATCTTCCCCTACTTTACAGCGCCCTAATCGTATTTCACAAAATTTGTTAAACTAATCGATGCAGCAACGTTGCTATCATAAAATGGTAATTCCCAGGGAAGACTACGGAACATTTGAAATCATTAGAGAACCATTAGTAAAAGACAAGGCTATGACGGTAAGTAATATTTCAATTCCTGTGTCCTGCAAAGCCCCGAGGGGGGATGAAGAAAATGATCAGTTCTGGAATAGAAACGATTTTATATGAAACTATTCAGTCAGGTGAATGTAAGAAAGTGATGGCTCGGAGGCATTCGATTCAATCACATTCATTTCAAGCAATTATTATTACTCAATCAAATTGCTCCATCACTAATGAAGCCACACGGAACGCATTCGTAACATTTTGACGGCAAATTTTTTATCCATTTCGTAACCAAAGTTTTTCCACTTCACGTATTACTTTTAAATGCATAGAAGAATAGCAATGATGATGATTATGATGACTATGATGATGACTACGATGATGATAATGATAACGATAATGATGATGACGACAACGAAGATGATGATGGTGACGACGAAGACTATGGCGATTGTGATGACGATCATGATCATGACGACAATGATGATTATGATGACGATGATGACAACGATGATGATTATGACAACGACTACGATGATGATGATAATGATAACGATAATGATGACGACGATCAAAACGACGACGATGATGATGACGACAACGTCGATGATGATTGTGATGACAACGATGATCATGACGATGATGATTATGGTGATGACGATGATTGTGACAATGACTACCATGATGATGATGATGGCAACGATTGTGATGATGACAATGATGACGATTGTGATAATGACAATGATGATAACGATGACGATGACGATGATGACGACGATGACAACGACAACGACGATGATGATGATTACGACGACGACGATGATGATTGTGATCAGCTTTTCTTATGATACTGAGTGAAGCAGAAGAAAATAAATCTACCTGAAAATCAGTTTAATTAGTCTAAATTACAGATTAGGGCATTCAGGATTTATTACTGGTAACCTCCATTGTCCAGCCTCCTAAACTGAACAGAAGAGATTCCATTCAACACACAGAGCAACAAACTATCCCAAACTAGCGATCAATTTTAGCAGATCGTCTCAAATGATGCCAATATCAATAAAACACGAGAAATCAAGCAGAATACGCTGTGGAAACACAACGGGGAGACAAAAAACTCCATAAATCAAATGTTTCGAGTTAAGCCTTTTCGAAATCGCTTTCCGGGATTTCTCCCGTGCAGGATAACCGCTTCTGCGAGCAATCTGAAAATATCTACAAGCTCGAAAAATAAACTAGGCTAGCAAGAGCAATTTAAATAGCTGGAGCCGTTTTACTAGAAGCAGGTCAGACCTGAAGCACTTTCTCCCTGCAGTGTTTTAAGCTGTAAACATATCTCCATAACAAACGTCTGCTCTCTTGTTTTTCAGCTCAGCTTGTTTTATTTATAGTTCAGAAAGTTTGAGGCTAGGAATAGGAGACGGAGGAGAAGAAGGTTAATTGTAACGAGCTTGTCAAAAAACTGCAACAAGCCTTTTCACACTTGCAACGATTGATGATGATCGTGAAAAGGTCAAAGTGCAACAGGCAATGTACGCATTTGTCAACGTGAATGATTGATGATGATCGTGAAAAGGTCAAAGTGCAACAGGCAATGCATGCATTTGTCAACGTGAATGATTGATGGTGATCGTGAAGACGTCAGAGGTTAAGTGCAACAGGCAATGTATGCATTTGTCAACGTGAATCATTGATGATGATCGTGATCATGACGACAATGATGATTATGATGACAATGATGACAACGAAGATGATTGTGACAGCGACTACGATGATGATGATAATGATAACGATAATGATAATGACGATGACAACGACGATGATGACGACAACATAGATGATGATTGTGATGGCAATGATGACGATGACGATGACAATGGTGATTATGACAATGACTACGATTATGATGATAATGATAATGACAACGATTGTGATGATTATAATGACGATGATTGTGTAATGACGATGATGATGATGATGATGACGACGACAGTGGCGATGATGACGACGATAATGATTACGACAACGACATCGATGATGATCGTGAAAAGGTTAAAGGTTAAGTGCAACAGGCAATGTATGCATTTCTCAACGTGAATGATTGATGATGATCGTGAAGAGGTCAAAGGTTAAGTGCAACAGGCAATGTATGCATTTCTCAACGTGAATGATTGATATGATCGTGAAGAGGTCAAAGGTTAAGTGCAACAGGCAATGTATGCATTTTCAACGTGAATGATTGATGATGATCGTGAAGAGGTCAAAGGTTAAGTGCAACAGGCAATGTATGCATTTGTCAACGTGAATGATTGATGATGATCGTGAAGAGGTCAAAGGTTAAGTGCAACAGGCAATGTATGCATTTGTCAACGTGAATGATTGATGATGATCGTGAAGAGGTCAAAGGTTAAGTGCAACAGGCAATGTATGCATTTGTCAACGTGAATGATTGATAATGATCGTGAAGAGGTCAAAGGTTAAGTGCAACAGGCAATGTATGCATTTGTCAACGTGAATGATTGATGATGATCGTGAAAAGGTTAAAGGTTAAGTGTGACAAGCAATGTATGCATTTGTCAACGTGAATTAATTATTGAAGGAAAATGATTATCTATGTCCATCTCTGTATTGTGTATTGCATTAATTAAACGATACATATACTAACGCTGCGTCCAACTGTTTGAAATACTACAAGTACGCTGTTAGTTTATTGAAACTGGGATTCAGACAGAAGCTGTTCAATTCATTACACACAATTTAGAGTGGGAAATTTTGCAAAAAAAAGTTAACCAGCGCAGATTATACTCTCTTAGCAAAATGAAACGTCATCGTCAAAATGAACAACCCACGGATTTGCGCAATTTCATAAATGGCGCGACGCTTTGCATATCCGTACAGCCTCAGGTTAATGCAAACTGGTGAATTTAATCAAATTAGTCGATTGACGTATTCGAAAAGGGAGGAGATACGGTTGGTCTGAGCAAATACTCCCAGCAATATGAGCCAAATAAGAAGTCATACCAGGCAAATGGAAATACGTTAAATACACTTCCTCCCGGTTAATTAATTCTGCTGCTGATGGGGTATCAGTTACAGCTGCAAAACGTTCTAATCGTCTCCGTATTACTCGCGTTTATGAGAAAATTTTCTCACAATTTCACTCAGTTTCATGCGAAAAGAGGAAAATTAGGAGATCTTGTAAACGGTACACGCCCTCTTATCATTTAAAAGATCATCATTAACGATGAAATGATAATCCAATCCCACAATACGTTGATGATTTTTGGTAATGAATCTCACCTAAGACCACTGAAATGCAAAAAAACCGATGCTAAGCATGGTTTATTTTTATGCACAATTAATAAACAAATTATTAGTGTTTTTACTACAGAATAAAATCAAGTAAAGCTTATTAGCTTTGTTTACTAGTGATTCGAAAACTTATTCAAACATTTTTTAAACTGAATTCGAATTGTTCGACTCGGATTCGAAATCTCGACATTCGGTTTTGTTCGAGTTGTCGGATTCGATTCGAATTCGCTTTCTGCCACTGAATCCTCACTCCTAATTAGACGTTTAACGTCACGCCCCCATAGTCACGTGATCAAAGCAACCCCTGATTCAATCTTAACAATTTACGAATAAATCCAGCATCTTCGTACGTTTAATTTACTCCTACTATAAAAATGGCTGAATATGGATTGTTTGTGTAATTAATTAACATGGGTAATTAATTGAACTAACTAATTAATTAATTATTTCTAATCTTAACGAAATAATAATGAAATGAATTAACAAATATTAAGTTTTTGAAACCAAATTTGGCCGAAGGAAAGTCCAAATCTATCCTCAAACAGTTTTTGCACATAATCTTATAATTTTAATGAATATTACTAAACGTCGGTCATGTCCTAATTGATCCATGTTAAATTAGAATACCTATTTTCACAACCCATTTATTGCTATGCCGGCAAACTAACTGAGACCACACATTCATAAAAGCCGTCCTACTGTGGAGAAGAGATTTAAAACTACCTAATTTGCGTAGCATTCAGAGATTTGATAGCTACAATCAGAGCAAATAAGAACAATTCAACGTGAGTTAAAAGGTAACCGTAAAATTCAAACAACATTCACTAGGCTCAGTTTGCAGCAGTAGTAGTTGCTTTACTAGAATTCGCTAAACTGTTTTATTGGCCTCAACAACCATCACACACATAAAGCATCACAGATAATTGAAAGCATGTCACCATAAAGGATTTTAGTTATATGTTCACACAAGTCGAATCTGATGCTCTGATAAAGGCTTTTCACATTTGCTGGAAAATGATGACGCAATACTGAATCGACACACTTGTACTAGGGTAGAGTGGAAACTCATTTTTTACTTGGATATGTAAAAATGTAACGTTGTTTCCATTACAATCCAAGTGTGGACCATTACAGTCCAAGTGTGGACCATTACAGTCCAAGCGTGCACCATTACAATCCATCCAAGCATGGACCATTACAGTCCAAGCGTGGACCATTACAGTCCAAGTGTGGACCATTACAGTCCAAGCGTGGACCATTACCATCCAAGCGTGGACCATTACAGTCCAAGCGTGGACCATTACCACCCAAGCGTGGACCATTACAGTCCAAGCGTGGACCATTACAGTCCAAGCGTGGATCATTATAGTCCAAGTGTGGACCATTACAGTCCAAGTGGGGACCATTACAATGCACTCGTGGACCATTACAGTCCAAGTGTGGACCATTACAATCCACGTGTGGACCATTACAGTCCAAGTGTGGACCATTACAATCCACGTGTGGACCATTACAGTCCAAGTGTGGACCATTACAATCCACGTGTGGACCATTACAGTCCAAGTGTGGACCATTACAATCCACGTGTGGACCATTACAGTCCAAGTGTGGACCATTACAATCCACGTGTGGACCATTACAGTCCAAGTGTGGACCATTACAATGCACGTGTGGAGCATTACAGTCCAAGTGTGGACCATTACAATCCACGTGTGGACCATTACAGTCCAAGTGTGGACCATTACAATCCACGTGTGGACCATTACAGTCCAAGTGTGGACCATTACAATGCACGTGTGGAGCATTACAGTCCAAGTGTGGACCATTACAATCCACGTGTGGACCATTACAGTCCAAGCGTGGACCATTACCACCCAAGCGTGGAGCATTACAGTCCAAGCGTGGACCATTACAGTCCAAGCGTGGATCATTATAGTCCAAGTGTGGACCATTACAGTCCAAGTGTGGACCATTACAGTCCAAGTGTGGACCATTACAATCCACGTGTGGACCATTACAGTCCAAGTGTGGACCATTACAATCCACGTGTGGACCATTACAGTCCAAGTGTGGACCATTACAATCCACGTGTGGACCATTACAGTCCAAGTGTGGTACCAGTATTTTAAAGCATTCCAAAATTCGACCAAGCAAAACGCCGAACTACCATATTGTGACATAGTAATTTCTAGTTTAGAAAACCATGCTGCGAGGTGGAAAAGCGGGGCGGTGGAAAAGGGGCATACCATGTTCGGATATAAAATCCCAGTTCATAATAAGCCTTTTCACAGTTTTAACAGCTAGCTAGAACTTTGCCTAGTTCATTTTTTCTTGTTCCCAAGCAATATCCTGTTAGTAAATCACTCTACGCACAGACTAGTGCACAATTAAGTAAAGTCCATGTAAAACAACTGAAGTTAGTAAACTGATGTAGCAGGCGGCTTTGCTTTAGCAACAAGACACGTGACGGTTGTAGTTAAGACGCGTTGCTGTGGTACACTTAACTTTTGACGTACAGCAACAGCGCGTGCGCACAACGAAACTGTGACAAAACTTATTATCAGCCTAAATGAAGATTCAATATTAACCCTTTCAATATCATAAGATGACTTCCGGTAAGTGACAGCCATCAACGTGTACCTGATTCGCATACACACCACGCTTGAAAGGCTAGCGTAATTAGCATCTACTAATTATTGGAGTTTAATTACCTCATGTGCATCATCACTAAACTAATTCATTGTGACTTTGGCAAAGATGCAGGCATGAATTTTCTAATGAGACAATACTAATTAAGCCTTTTCACAGTTTCGTTGTGCGCACGCGCTGTTGTTGTAGGTCAAAAGTTGAGTGTAGAACAGCAACGCGTCGTAACTACAACCGTCACGTGGCATGTCTGTAAAGCAAAGCCGCCTGCTGCATCAGTTCAGTAACGTCACTTGTTTTACGTGGACTTTATTTAATTACGCATTAGTCTGTGCATAGAGAGATTTACTGTTATTAAAACGGTTACTATCACAACAGCATATGCTGCGAGGCATTATCAAATGTACACAAATGTGTTGTCTGGAACACTTGAACTTTGACCTTTTCACGATCATCATCAATCGCTGCAACTGTGAAAAGGCTTATTGACTGCCTTGGAGTAAACAAAAACTTGACACTATAACAGAAAGAGACTGTAGTTTGACCCTTAATTGAAACAGTCTTAACCTTGACCTTTGCCTTCTAGTTAAGAAAAGCTAAACTGTCTTAATTGAAAGAGGTTTAACCTTGATTCCTAACTAAATATGCCCAGCCAGATCCCTGATAGAAAGTGAGTGACCTTTGACCCCTAGTTGACAGAAACAGAACTTTGACCCCTAGTCAAACAGGGCTCAACCTTGACCCCTATTCAGTAAACACCAGTGCAAATTTGAGTATTTCTGTATTTTCAAGATTTTGCATCACAATTCATGGCTGTGAACGGATACATTTACAATAATTTCAAACCTACCTGTCTGAGCATTTACAATTATTTCAAACCTACCTGTCTGAGCATTTACAATTATTTCAGATCTACCTGTCTGAGCATTTACAATTATTTCAAACCTACCTCTACATTAAATATTTATACTGTCTGATTAAATATTTCCCTACCGTCTGAGCATTTACAATTATTTCAACTACCTGTCTGAGCATTTACAATTATTTAAACTACCTGTCTGAGCATTTACAATTATTTCAAACCTACCCCGTCTGAGCATTTACAATTATTTCAAACCTACCTGTCTGAGCATTTACAATTATTTCAAACCTACCTGTCTGAGCATTTACAATTATTTCAAACCTACCCCATCTGAGCATTTACAATTATTTCAAACCTACCCCGTCTGAGCATTTACAATTATTTCAAACCTACCTGTCTGAGCATTTACAAATATTTCAAACCTACCTGTCTGAGCATTTACAATTATTTCAAACCTAACCCATCTGAGCATTTACAATTATTTCAAACCTACCCCGCTGAGCATTTACAAGTATTTCAAACCTACCTGTCTGAGCATTTACAATTATTTCAAACCTACCTGTCTGAGCATTTACAATTATTTCAAACCTACCTGTCTCAGCATTTACAATGACTGTTATCTCAACTGCTTCTCCAATTGCATAACTGGCATACTCGCTTGGCTCATATGCTTTCCCATTCAGTAAGATCTCTGAAAGAAAGAAAAGAAATATAGAGCTTAAACTCCGTATCTAAGTGATGTGAAATGATAAGAGCACAGATATAAATACAACAATGCCGCGCACTGCCGTATGTGGACAAGAAATAGATTGCTAACCTCCAGCAAATTATCAAGCAAACAATGAGCCACGTTGTTTGTCAAAAATAGCAGTCTGTTGCTACAAACAATGGGTCATGTTGTTAAGATAAAACAGCAGTTCATTGTTAGACAAACAATGGGTCATGTTGTTAAGATAAAACAGCAGTTCATTGTTAGACAAACAATGGGTCATGCTGTTAGACAAACAATGGGTCATGATGGTAAGCTAAAACAGCAGATTGCTGTTAGACAAACAATGGGTCATGCTGTTAGGCAAATATAGTAGTCTGTTGTTAGACAAATAATGGGCCACGATGTTAGGCAAAAATAGCAGACAGTTGCTAACAAGCAATGGCTTGTGTTGTTAAGCAAAAACAACTTTCTGTTGTTAGGCAAACAATGGAAAATATTGTTAGGCAAAGACAACAGTTTATTGATAGACAAACGTACAAGGTACTTTTTGTTCTGCACAAAAAGCATCGGTGCAAGTCATGACACAAGTTAACGTCTTTCGTCAGTCCAGTTTGCTGAAGACCAGTTTTAGAAATTGGTCAAATCTTCTAAAATTTGAATATTATTTCATGGTATCAAAAGAACACCAAAAGACATAGAACACACGAATGAATACATCATTTAAAAAGAATGATTTACTGCTAATAATGGATGCATCAGGATCAAGATTTTTCATCTTAAGAAAGTGGTTATTTATTTTCCTAATAAAACATCCAATAATTTGCATAAATTTTTATTTTTCCTCTCTGTACGAGACTCTAATGTTAACTAAAGCTGGTTACAATCTTATCGATGGTCGTTTAATGTCAAAAAATGCTCTGGCATTCCAATCCTGTGGACAATGTAATCTTGAGTTCGATTCCAGCAGCAGCAGACTGGACATATTCCCTACATGGTTTTCGTTGTTTGTGTGTTGCGTCATTACTTCTATTGTTGTAAGTGTAGTTGCTAAATAGGTGTTAGTATTAATGTTGTTTGTTCAATGAACGACGGTAAATAAATCTTGTTTTTGACTTTCTAAACGCTGCTCAATGAATTAAAATGAGTCTTGTCTTTTTGGTTTAGGGAAGCCCAACACAAAAACTTTTAATACTGGTTCAGTTCAAAATACCGTGAATTAGGAAATGCAGAGACTTGGGGGTCAATCTTGAAGACATGTGTTTAGTCTAATGAGACACAGAAACTTGAGGGTCATGAATTCGGTCCAATTTGAACGCTGGTCCAGCGAAATCCAGAGAGACTTTAGGGTCAATGTTGAAGCCATGCATTCAGTCCAGTTTGAACGATGGCCCAGCAAAACCCAAAGAAACTTGAGGGTCAATATTGAAGCCATGCATTCAGTCCAGTTTGAACGATGGCCCAGCAAAACCCAAAGAGACTTGAGGGTCAATATTGAAGCCATGCATTCAGTCCAGTTTGAACGATGGCCCAGCAAAACCCAAAGAGACTTGAGGGTCAATATTGAAGCCATGCATTCAGTCCAGTTTGAACGATGGCCCAGCAAAACCCAAAGAGACTTGAGGGTCAATATTGAAGCCATGTGTTTAGTCCAGTGAAGCCCACAGAAAACTTGAGGGTCAACGTTGAAGACATGCATTCAGTCCAGTCTGAGCGCTGGTCCAATGCAGCCCACAGAAACCTGAGGGTCAACGTTGAAGCCATGGGTCCAGTCCAGTTTGAACATTAGTCCAGCTAAGCCCACAGAAACTTGAGGGTCAACGTTGAAGCCATGGGTCCCGTCCAGTTTGAACATTAGTCCAGCTAAGCCCACAGAAACTTGAGGGTCAATGTTGAAGCCATGGGTTCAGTCCAGTTTAAACGCTGGTCCAGCTAAGTCCACAGAGACTTGAAGGTCAACGTTGAAGCCATGGGTTCAGTCCAGTTTAAACGCTGGTCCAGCTAAGTCCACAGAGACTTGAGGGTCAACCTTGAAGCCATGGGTTCAGTCCAGTTTAAACGCTGGTCCAGCTAAGTCCACAGAGACTTGAGGGTCAACCTTGAAGCCATGCATTCAGTCCAGTTTAAACGCTGGTCCAGTGAAGCCAACAGCCACTCAAAGAAATCATATGCATAAATTGGCAATAACAATAATACGTTTACCGCATTCATGAGATCATCAAAAGCTGTGACCGAGAAAATTGTACAAACATGTTTACCAATAATCAATACACTAAACATGTGTTAAAAATCCCATACACTCGCGCATGCGTAAATGAGCAATACGTAATGTCTCCAACTAGACGAGCCTGACATTGACTGCTAAGAAGGTATCTGTCAATATAGTAAACTAGAGGGCAGAATGAATCGTACGGCAAAGCGATTTAGCAAATGCATAAATTATAATATTTTAATAAGCACATCAATTACGCAACAATTAGACTGTTTAAGGGGGAAGAAAAAAGTTTGTACAAAAGAACTTTCTACACAAAGTTATACTAGTCCGCATTACGCATTTAAAAGACTTGCGTAATTAGAGAAGAAAATTTAATTAAAAATATTCGCGCCACCTGGTGAAACGGCACTGCATGCCCATCCTAGCATGCACCACTGATTCACCAACAGCACTGCATCACCATCCCAGTGTGCACCACTGATTCACCAACAGCACTGCATCAACATCCCAGTGTGCACCACTGATTCACCAACAGCACTGCATCACCATCCCAGTGTGCACCACTGATTCACCAACAGCACTGCATCAACATCCCAGTGTGCACCACTGATTCACCAACAGCACTGCATCACCATCCCAGTGTGCACCACTGATTCACCAACAGCACTGCATCACCATCCCAGTGTGCACCACTGATTCACCAACAGCACTGCATCACCATCCCAGTGTGCACTACTGATTCACCAACAGCACTGCATCAACATCCCAGTGTGCACCACTGATTCACCAACAGCACTGCATCACCATCCCAGTGTGCACCACTGATTCACCAACAGCACTGCATCACCATCCCAGCGTGCACCACTGATTCACCAACAGCACTGCATCACCATCCCAGTGTGCACTACTGATTCACCAACAGCACTGCATCACCATCCCAGTGTGCACCACTGATTCACCAACAGCACTGCATCACCATCCCAGCGTGCACCACTGATTCACCAACAGCACTGCATCACCATCCCAGCGTGCACCACTGATTCACCAACAGCACTGCATCACCATCCCAGTGTGCACTACTGATTCACCAACAGCACTGCATCACCATCCCAGTGTGCACCACTGATTCACCAACAGCACTGCATCACCATCCCAGTGTGCACCACTGATTCACCAACAGCACTGAATCACCATCCCAGCGTGCACCACTGATTCACCAACAGCACTGCATCAACATCCCAGTGTGCACTACTGATTCAACAACAGCACTGCATCACCATCCCAGTGTGCACCACTGATTCACCATCAGCACTGCATCACCATCCCAGTGTGCACCACTGATTCACCAACAGCACTGTATCACCATGCTACGCTGATCTGTAAGTCGTCTCTAAAGTACTGTACCTTGCGCAGTTTTTTTATGCTATGTAGATTTTCTAGTTTGCCATTTTATCACCATTTTTAGTTTGTTGTTATTGGCTTAAATCAAAATAATTATTAACAGATCAAACAACTGTCAGTTTTAAAATTTTATTAATTTTAAAGGCAGAAAATATTCTCGTATCCCACGGGATACAACGGGTATGAAAGGGTTAAAATATTTTTCAAGACCCGTTTCCATTCTCTAGCAATGAGCACCACTGGTCACAAAGACTCTTGCAGGACATGCCTTTCTGACTTGATTCCCTTAAGAGACCGAGTCAGCCTGTTCAACTGCCCTTTCACATCCCGATCAAATGCTGCATGAACTGAATAGAATTTCAACCATCTGCAACTCATGTGAGCCAAGGGAAACGGCCGTCATTAGAATGGGTTCCCCGTGGACGTCGACTGTAAGGACATCTATCAGCGCGTATCATCATCAACTTTAATGGACGATGCACGTGCGCTCTCTGGCGGGCAGGACTGCTGTAATTCACTGTTAACAAGGTGTATAGAGGAATTTAACAAGATTAAAGACGGGCGACAATTGGACTGCAGCATTGATAAACACTCCAAGATAATGGCAAAGTTACGCTTTTATAAATACTGGCTTCATTTCAATCATCCATCTTGCTTCTCTTGTGCGTGTTTAAAGTAAAAATACTCTCGAGGCAGCAAAAAATCGGAAAAGAAATCCAATAAAAGTACCAATAAGCCTTTTCACACTTGCACTGTGCGCACGCGCAGTCAAAGGTTAAGTGTACCGCAGCGACGCGTCTTAGCTACAATGGTCACGTGATCTGTCGGTAAAGCAAAGCCGTCTGCCGCATCACAAATGCGTTGCCTGGTACACTTAACCATTGACCATTTCACGGACATCATCAGTCGCTGGAACTGTGAAAACGCTTATTGTGAGAAGGCACAACACCCAAGCGGTTATGACATTTGACTACGAGCCACAGGTTCTGGTTCGCACCTCATTTGTGTCGGTTTTTTTCGAGGAATTTACCAATTTACCATCTATATCTCTATGTTTTTTGGGTTTATTAAAGTTTTACTGTTATCACTTAAATTTAGGAAGATATAACAAACAAATTTGCTAAACACTGCCTATAAAAGCATAAAAAATATACCACTTTCGAATAGAAATTTTCAGGCGTGGTGGTTGCCGCCATTCACTTGAAAATGATGACGTGACTAGGAGACTTCGTGACTTTTCGTAAACGCGTCGTGGCTTTCCGTAAATGCGCGAACTGCTTAAACCAATTCAAATTCCTGTAACTTACCTAATGTTCGTGCAAAAATATTATAAAATTAAGTATCTAATTATTTTGCAAAAAACTTATTATACTTTTGACGAAAGATTGGCAGTGCGCTACTTTTCTTCAGGCCGAATGACGTCATTGAAAGAAGAAACTGACGTCATTGGATGAGAGTCATGACATGTTTTAGCTCTCTAGACAATACGCGTTTGAACGGCTTCAACTGAAAGAAACAATTTGGCGCGAAGCCAGATGATTCGGCACTAAAGACCTGTGCAAACGCTTATCTGCTAATCTTTAAAATTGCCTTTGACGGTTTGAATAGCTTCGCAATATGTGCTTTTCTGTAGACAAACATTTTCCTTCACGAAAAACTTAAATGGAAAATATGGGGACGATGAAAACCTGTGAACAGTTTGCAGATGACGAGGAAAAATTTCACAATGGCGGGTACAAACACAGCGGAATGAAGGGGAAGTGCATTGATTTTCACACGCTGTTACAATGCTTGAAGAAACTGTAAATATAGGCGACAGGGTCCGCAACTTTCCGCACATAAATACTTCATAGAATCACCCGTCCATTATTTATGAGTAGTGGAAAGCGAGATGGTCATGTGTTTGTGGTCAGTGGCGAGGAATTTAACTCTCTAGCAACGTCTTGCTTAGCCCGCGCATATGGTGGCTATCAAATCACTCATTTATAAATCCATTAAGTCTTGAATGCATTTTAACTCACTCATGGAAGCAATTAACATCTAATTAGGTAGGAAACGAGAAATCTGTAAATTTGTCATTCGAGAATTCGCGCTAGTTTAAGCATAATGCAATTACTTAATTACATAAGACTGGTCCCAGGATTCCTCCTTGCGGGACTCCCGGCAACCAATAAGCAAAGTAATAGCATCGCTGTAATCATATTTACTGAAAAACTTGGTAACGAGTTCATATGGAAATCATGAATATTTCTACGCCTCAAAGAAGTGATTTTCAGGCATTTCTTTGAGATATACCTTTGAATTTTAAAGGACAAGAAAAGGGGTGAAGTAGGTTTCAGAAAAACTGCCTTAAAAAATTATATTACTTTACAGCAATTTAATGCGTATATAGCAATCATGTTGAAAAGATTTTTTGTTTATTTTCATTTTAAATTTCCAGCAATACCGCGCCATTTAATGACGTCATATACGCACAACGTAAATCAGGGGAGAAAAGGAAATGTTAAGTTGTGTCCCGAAACACTTTTCATGTAAAGTTATATTGCTTAGCATTTCGTTTACCTGCTTGAAAGACTTATGTAACTAGAAAAGAAAAATGTTAATAATTTAAAACGTTTTCACCAATTGGTAGAATGTCGCTGACTCACCCTCCAGGGTGCACCACTTACTAAGCAAAAAACGTATTTTTAACCTTATCGTCAAAATAGCTGCGTCTAACGGTCATCGTGGGAGTTTAAATTTACATGTTTTATACAGCGCGGCTGCCGACGCAAGCCCTGTGTGTAAAAAGCAGTATGTAACTAGTATAAAATTTAAAGACGAATTTTTTAAGCTTTATGTACGTGGAGGGGTGTCTTGTGCTTTAAGGTAAAACTTATTGATGTTAGCGGTATGGGCTTTGAACTATGAACTGTTGTGACACGGGGTTTAATCACAAAACAACATGAATCGTAACTGGATAAATATTTATTGTTACAGTTCTTTGCAAGTAAGAATTATGTCCCCATTAAATATGCTTGAATTGGAACGGGACTCATTTACTGTAAATTTCAAGTAATAAATTCTCTGCATTGAAGCTAATTAATCCCATACAGTATGATAGGAAACGAATGCGCCACATTAGCTAGCTTTCCCTTTTCAGAAGCCCTGAAAAGACATAGTTTTAAATGTTCTAATACGTTGTAATAAGTTGGATAAAAAAGTTCATCAAAGCTTCATCAAAAAGCCAAATTTCATTCATATTACAAGTTGTATTATATCAGACGGTGCAAAAAAAACGTACCGAAGTTTCGATCATGATATTAGGAACATAATGGAATCTCTTGAAAATTACCACACCGATGTTCCGGGTTTATTTACAATCACCAAGAATTTTGGATCATTATTAGATTTTTCTAAAAATACAGAAGTCTTGAAAAACAAATAAAAAAATACCAGAATAAATGTAGTGTCACATATTGCCAAAATTTACAAGAAGTGTTTTTGTGTCTCCATTTTCACTGCAAATAGGACGAAGGCATCTCTTCCAACAACTGGCACAGTTTTTTACTTCTTTGAGGGGTATTTGGTAAGCAATATGCTAAGCAATATAACTTTACATGAAAAGTCTTTTGGGACACAACATAACATTTCCTTTTCTCCCCCTGAATTATGTTGTGCGTATATGACGTCATATAATGGCACGGTCGGAACAGTATTGCGGGAAATTTAAAATGAAAATAAACAGAAAATATTTTCAACGTGAGTGCTATATACGCATTAAATTGCTATAAAGTAATATAATTTACTTGTCTTTTCTTGTCCTTTAAACTTCAAAGATATACCTCGAAGAAATGTTGAAAACCACTTCTTTGAGGCGCAGAAATATTCATGATTTCCATATGAACTCGTTACCAAGTTTTTCAGTAAATATGATTACAGCGATGCTATTACTTTGCTTATTGGTTGACGGGAGTCCCGCAAGGAGGAATCCTGGGACCAGTATTATGTAATTAAGTAATTGCATTATGCTTAAACTAGCGCGAATTCTCGAATGACAAATTTACAAATTTCTCCTCAACAATTTCTCCTTTTACTTTCTCTGAATCAAACAGCTTTCATAAAATTCGTCTGGGAATTGCAGATACCGTAACCTATAGAATTATGTTTCATTTTTTCTTGATAACAAATCTTTATCAGTACTTGTTTCTGTGGTGAAGAGACAATAATGTAAACTTGTTAATTTCTTTATTGTTTTGCTGCCAGGTACTGAATGTTTGAAATACGTCAACGTGGCTGTTTTTCCACTGCCGGTTAGCTGATGTTATCTTGGCATTTAATTTTTCAACGTGTAAAAGTGTTTCGACCATAAAACTACTAAAACTACAAATGTGCAACTTTCACAGGCAAAAGTTAATCAGTTATATGTAGTATCATGCTGTGAAATTTCAACGTTGTAGAACGTTTGCTGCTAATATTTTTGCAGTCTAAACTTCGGCACCTTTTTTCTGTGCCACCCTATATAAAAGACGTCAGTCGAAAAAGACACAAGAACCTAACCTACAGTGATGACGGCAACGGTAGGGGCAACGGCTGGAACATCATCTTCACGACATACTTAATTGACTTTTACCATGTAGTTGCGACTACAGTCGAAGCCGTGCGTAACTTGAAATAACTCTGACTGGCATTTATTGCGAATGCAGGTGGTCGGACGGGTTGAAGAGCATGGCGCTAATGGCTTTGTGCGCTCAGGTGCGCAGCATTTATAACATGCAATGATATACTCTTCTGCCATAACTGCAAGTTTTATACGTTGCAAACGTTCACAGATAAAGGATTACATTGAAATAAATGCAACGATTTTTCTTGCGCTTTATACTCGCACGTGAACAAGTAAATGTAATTAAAACACTGAAGTCCCCGGTGGCAGAATTTTCAAGCAACGTACTTGCCGTTTTATCAGCGCGAATGCCGCGCCACCCTTGAGACTCTTAATTTACCGAGTAAAAAAAACTTAACTGACTTGACTCCTCGAGAGAAAATAGATTTGCGCGTTTGCAACGACGCGACTCGCAGGTTGTTGAGGAGCGACGCAGAACTAGAAATGGACGAAGCTGTTGTACATCCGATGAGTTGGCAACATCAGCAATTTACAAAGGAGAAATGTTTATTTAGATGCTATTTGAAATCGAAGTAAATAGATTGTTGACATTAAAATGTATTTACAAATATAATATACGATAATTACATGATGAATAAACCGAATGTCTAATCAGTAAACATTTTTTAAAGTAAAACCGGATCTCATCTTAAACTGTAGATCAAAACTATTTAAAACATTGAAAGGAAATATACTATTTTTTCAAAAATGACTTACATGAAAGAACTATTACCACACAAACACAATTTCACGTTCGCGATACTAGTTTTTCACTGTTATATGCATTTCGGATACGCACAGTACAAAAAACGGGTGCTGTACCTCTTAGCTCTGATGTGTTAGTTTGTGACGAACTGCAGACGTTCAACAGCTCATGCGGTAAATATGAAATTTGAATTTTTATCTTTGCCAAGTTTTAGTACAACACAATGAATATCTTACAGTAGCACTGTACTTCAATTTTCAGTTTTGAAAACACGTGCAACACGCTCGTGGAATATTTGTGCTGTTGAAAACTGGTTAGTTTGTGATGTCATCAACAGTTGGGCTCGCCCGCCGTTAATTAAGTTTTTAATCTATTATTTAATTATCAGAAATGCTTTTGCACTATTAATTGTGTTGAAATGTATACTTTTTATCGGACTTGAAAATGAAATATATGAAGCATATGAAAAATCATCCTGTTTTTCTTTAATTTTCATTTTACTAAAAATATAATTAATGGCTGGTGAGCTGAACTATTGATGGCATCACAAACTAACATAAATTTCAACAGCAAAAATATTCCGCGAGCGTGTTGCACGTGTTTGTGAAAGAGAAAATTGAAGTACAGTGCTACTGGAAGATATCCAATGTGTTGTACTAAAACTAGGTAAGTTTTAATACAAAAATTCAAATTTTAAATTCCCCGCTGTGCTCACGCATGAGCTGTCGAGTGTGTGCAGTACGTCACAAACTTACATATCTGAACTGAAAGGTACAGTACCTGTTTCTTTGCGCAATGCGTTTCCGAAATACAGGCGCTAGTGCCCGTCTAACTAGCGAACGGCGAAAGGTGAAATTGTGTTTGTGGTAATGATTCTTTCACATAAGTCATTTTTGAAAAAAATAGTATGTTTCCTTTCACTATTTTAAAGAGTAGATTGTTTTGACCTGCAGTTTAAGATTGGGTCCGGTTTTTGCTTTTATACGGCTGTTGGTGTTAATTGTATGCAACATTGATTTTACATAAATGGGTAAACCGTATTTGTCTTTCTAAAACTAGCAAAACAAGACTGTTAATTTACATACTTTGTGAGCAATTAGCAGACGTTCAATTTCCATCTAGGAAAACATGTAAATTTTTTAATGACAACAGAAAAGAAGTAAATGAAACCATTAGCTGGGGAGTGAAACAAATATTGTCTTTACACCGTCGGCCAAAAACGGCAGTTGAGTTACGCGCTAAACGCGAGATTGATTAACGCGTAAGTGACTGACGCGTGTGTGTATAATGTCTCTGCAGACAATGCTTGCATAGCAAATGCAAGTTGAGTTACGCGCTAAACGCGAGATTCATTAACGCGTAAGTGATTGACGCGTATGTGTATAATGTCTCTGCAGACAATGCTTGCATAGCAAATGCAAGTTGAGTTACGCGCTAAACGCGAGATTGATTAACGCGTAAGTGATTGACGCGTATGTGTATAAATGTCTCTGCAGACAATGCTTGCATAGCAAATGCAAGTTGAGTTACGCGTTAAAGGCGAGATTCATTAACGCGTAAGTGATTGACGCGTATGTGTATAATGTCTCTGTAGACAATGCTTGCATAGCAAATGCAAGTTCAGTTACGCGCTAAACGCGAGATTGATTAATGCGTAAGTGTATAATGTCTCTGCAGACAATGCTTGCATAGCAAATGCAAGTTGAGTTACGCGCTAAACGCGAGATTGATTAACGCGTAAGTGATTGACGCGTATGTGTATAAATGTCTCTGCAGACAATGCTTGCATAGCAAATGCAAGTTGAGTTACGCGTTAAAGGCGAGATTCATTAACGCGTAAGTGATTGACGCGTATGTGTATAATGTCTCTGTAGACAATGCTTGCATAGCAAATGCAAGTTCAGTTACGCGCTAAACGCGAGATTGATTAATGCGTAAGTGTATAATGTCTCTGCAGACAATGCTTGCATAGCAAATGCAAGTTGAGTTACGCGCTAAACGCGAGATTGATTAACGCGTAAGTGATTGACGCGTATGTGTATAAATGTCTCTGCAGACAATGCTTGCATAGCAAATGCAAGTTGAGTTACGCGCTAAACGCGAGATTGATTAACGCGTATGTGTATAATGTCTCTGTAGACAATGCTTGCATAGCAAATGCAAGTTGAGTTACGCGCTAAACGCGAGATTGATTAACGCGTAAGTGATTGACGCGTATGTGTATAATGTCTCTGTAGACAATGCTTGCATAACAAATGCAAGTTGAGTTACGCGCTAAACGCGAGATTCATTAACGCGTAAGTGACTGACGCGTGTGTGTATAATGTCTCTGCAGACAATGCTTGCATAGCAAATGCAATAAACAAAACAGTGATTAAATAAGGAGGATCTGCTTATAAATCCGCTTTTCCATCGGACTGATTATCTGTGAAATTTTTTAAAAAATGGAAACTACAAACTTAGTCTATTAAAGGGAAACCGGACAACTGATTAGTCTCAATCACATTTTAATTTAGCATCCAAAATATACGCTTTCTTACGTTTCTCATGTTTGAATAATTAGCTTGGAAAGTTAATTAACGGCAACCTAACACGGCTGTCGCCTACGTCACAAACTAGCCACAGTTTGTGCAATGGTATGGCATCAATGCAATGTTAAGCATGTTTGCGTAAGTGAAGACGCTGATGTGATGTCACGAAAATGAGTTGTACATCAGACTGACGTCACAGACGAACACTGCAGTTCATGATGATGCTTATCACAATAGCGCGCCTATTTGTCGGCCACACTAATGTGACGAAAAGGCACCATTATCAGTCTTAGTGGATTCGCTGAGCCGCGCGTATTTTAAAGTTTAACAAAATTTAACTATCCGAAGTAATTATTATTTAATCTAAGCTTTGATTCAAAAAAAGCTATTGTAGTTTTCATTACAGCATAGTTTATTTTGAACGAATGTCTACACAATCGTCCGGTTTTCCTTTAAAGAAGAACACGGTAGAATTAATCTACAAATAATTACATTACTATTTACTAACACAGACAGATACCCAGTATCAGTACGAAATTAGCTATACCCGGGGAGGAATTCTATTTAATTTTCCATTGTCCGTTACCATTGGTTAGAAAAGATATAAGAGTAATTCTCGCACGCAGCTTAGAAAATAATGACATTCGAAACATTTACAGAAAGAGAGACACTAATGTAATTAAAATGTATATAGATTTGTAAAAGAACTAACCCAAAATGATCTTATAGTAAATTGATTATACATTGATTATAAATATTGGATATATATCTAGAATAAGTAAATCGTAATGCAAAATTGTCAGCTTGTTTAGTAAGTAATTCATTAAATGTACATAGTGTAAAGACGTATTTAACATTTTTGTACTTTTGTGCCCTGCAAATAGAGGGCTTCTTGTATAATTTTCAATAAAAATTTTTAATAATAATTCTCCTTCTCTGGACATTTTCATCCCCCTTACACCCCCAATGGCAATCAAACTTGTTTAGGACGAGGTGTATAAGAAGCGCAGGCCTGCGTCTTGTACAGCGTGAAGATTGAATAAACATGATGAAGGCATTTATCAAACACGCATGCGCAAACAACAAGTTTATCATGGCGGCAAAAACAGTTTGGAAGAACATGAAAATGTTACACGAACCAGGCAACAGAAATAAAATTTGACTGTGAATCAACTACGTGCTTTTGAAAAGGTCAGGTTGCTTAAACAGGCCAGTATGTAAGAAGAGCTTGAGAAAGTAAAACGAAATTGTGGATGACCACAAGCAGTCCATCCATTGTCCATACTTTCTTGTCCACTGCATGCTTTCTCGTCGTAAGTAAGACACGTGAAGAAAATTTCTTCGAATAATACACTTATGATAAAAACAAGCAGCTGTGAAAATCATTTACGTTCGCCAAGAAGCCCAAGTTCAACAGGGTCGGTCAAACATTCTAGGTCTGCTTGGCTTCATCGCAAACTACAGGCGTCTAGGATTGCACGCGGTTGAAGAGGAAACTTGAAACTCTCTTCTTCTCTCTTCAGCAAGAAAAAACTACATGTCTAATACAATTCGTCTCAAATCAGTACGTGGGCCTCTTCCCGGCCAAGTATCACAATTCCAGTACGTAGGCCTCTTCCCGGCCAAGTGTCACAATTCCAGTACGTGGGCCTTTTCCCGGCCAAGTATCACAATTCCAGTACGTGGGCCTCTTCCCGGCCAAGTTTCACAATTCTAGTACGTGGGCCTCCCTCCGGCCAAGTGTCACAATTCCAGTACGTGGGCCTTTTCCCGGCCAAGTATCACAATTCCAGTACATGGGCCTCCTCCCGACCAAATATCACAATTCCAGCACGTGGGCCTTTTCCCGGCCAAGTATCACAATTCCAGTACGTCGGCCTCTTCCCGGCCAAGTATCACAATTCTAGTACGTGGGCCTCTTCCCGGCCAAGTGTCACAATTTCAGTACGTAGGCCTCTTCCCGCCCAAGTGTCACAATTCCAGTACGTATGCCTCTTCCCGGCCAAGTATCACAATTCCAGTACATGGGCCTCTTCCCGGCCAAGTATCACAATTCCAGCACGTGGGCCTTTTCCCGGCCAAGTATCACAATTCCATTCGGAGCCGCCGAGAGACTGCGACAGAGCAAGAGAAATTTTGGGCCCCCTTCCTCACAAGGGCATGAAGACTATATATACAACACAATAATTTATGTTCAATAATTTTCATTGCTTAATAACTAAAATATGTTTATTCTCTGTAAACCATAACACGTCCCGGTTTATTTTCTACTAACTGAGGCTGTGCGACTTGTAGAAAAACCTACAGATGAGCTCTGACTGGACAATACACTAAACTGAGATTAGGTTTAGAAAATTGAAAATTATCCTGTGGTGAGAGCAGCGCAAATTGTTAGACCTAACATGCATAGATCAAGTTAAAGCTTCATATGTTTTACAGTAATAGAGTCTACATTGTTTAACATATTAACTAATGTCAAATGTAGATGAAAATCCGATAAAAATATTGTTTAAAAATGTGGTATAGACAAGAGTAAAGTATCTGATTCACATCGGCACGAATACTGGTCATGCTGACAAAATCTAATATTAATGGGTTGCGAGGCAATGTACGGCTGCACCCCCCCCCCCCAATCCCCTCCCCTCTCCTTGAGCCTAATTTCACTACTTGCAAATAAAAGTATATGACGTTTCAATGTCTAAAATGCTTTCATCAGTATTTAGGGTGCTTAAGACAATTCTATCTGCCGACTACACGTCATCAGATGGGTTTCCTGCCTTATTGAAAACGTTTTTCCAAACTAATCAAGAGTTTACCTAACTTCTATTTATTATTGATGCCACAGTTACGGCAATATTGACTTCAAAATGGAAAAGATAATAAAAATGATGTGTAAGCTTCACTTCTTAATTCTTGCATTATTTACGTCCGAGCGTAATTGACAAATCGATTTTTTAATCAGTCGCCACGCTTGGCGATAAACTTTACCCGCGGATAGCAAACGTCTATGCAAAATTGCAAAGTACAAGATTACAACTATCAGGATCTAATCTAACCTTGACCGCGGTGGTTGGTGGCAGCACTGTGCAGTCGACAGTGGTTAACGCTAATCCCTGGGTCCAACGCTGTTTTGAGGAGTTTACAGGCTGTACTTAATCGCCGATTCTGTAGAAGGTAAGAAAATTCAGCTGCATTTTACTGATTTTCAAGGTTAAACGTTTATGTGATGCATATATACCTTTCACTGGCAGTTAGTTTTCTTAGCATTCAATCACAGCAATAGTACAGTACCAAGAAATTTGCAACCAAAACTTATTAAGCTGGTCTTGCCAACTGGGCAGTATCCACGCCAAAATTTGACCAAGGAGCTTTGATGTAAATAGCTGTTAGAGAGCTATAGTTATGTATTTGGTTGTGCCATTGATTTATGTTGACCAGTTAAGTGGAAGACTCTCTCATAATTATTTATCAGGTGAAACACACCTCGTTAAAGCATTCAACTACGCTCCACGTGCACTATCACTGCTTATGTTTACACTGTGTCGTAATAATAATCGTGTGAATTGCTACTTCTGATATGTTTATTTAAATAACGTTTGTTTAAGCATAAGGAGTTTGATTAGTTTCACAAAAATGCTACCAATTGTAACTTTCACCGACCAAATAATGGTAATGCTAAAACACTGGGTATCCCATAAAGCACAATATGTGCTAATTCTGTGTAAGCTAAAGAAGAGTAAAGATGAGTGTGAGCTATTAATGTGTGAACAGTTAATGGCAAACATGAAAATGTGGTCTGAAGCACATCGTCCTCCAAGCAAGAAGTCTTATAAATACCTGTTAAACTACATAGTAATTTGACAGTCAAATCAATACATGCTTGGGTTTGGCAGATACGTCACAATATCCCTGCAGTGCTGTCAATGACAACTGAAAACTGAATTTCTGTATTGCCAAGGTCCTTGAACAGACATTTAAAAGGGTATACTGGACAAATGGAAATTTTTAATCTTGCTTTGCTCATCGACAGAAATGGTAAAATTAAGACAGTCCAAGCGAGAAGAGATGGCATTGCTAGTGGAGTGGTGGTTACGGCATTATCCATACTGTCACAGTATAGAATGTATTAAACTCATGCACGATTTCGCCGGAGATGGTTCACTGTGTGCAGTAGACGAAAGTGATGCTCCAGTAGGTATGTCTTAATATTATAATAGGAAATTTTCTAAAATATTTACAATTAGAAGGGGTGAGCATTCTCTGCCAAAAAGCAAATTTGAATCGAATCAAGTTTGGGACTTTCAAAGTTGAATCGAACCGAATTTCAGTATTTCGAATTCGAACTGAGTTTGAAAGATTTCAAACAAGTTTTTGAACCACCAGTAAAAAATTATCTTAGAAAGATCATGCATATTGCTTGATTTTGCTCTGCAGTAAAACCACTGATAATTTATTTCAAAATTGCAAACAAAAATCACAGCTAAACTGTGCTAATTGCACGTTGCTTCAGACGTTTAAATGATGAAGAATGCATGTGGTTGAAGTGCTGAATTATTCAAATCTATAATTTTAGGTTCAAATCTCATTCGAACTAAAAAAACTCGTTTGAACTCGAACGTTCGATGCTCACTCCTAGCAATTAGTACGACTATGAAAACTTTTGTTTCTCAATTTACTTTCATTTTACAAACGGTGAACGAAAGGTATCAAAGCTGCACACCTAAACCATCCACTATTGTGTTTCAGGATTTGGAATGGGTGTTAAATTAAGCAGTACACAAGCTTATGCCGGCTGGTTAATAGTGCGCAATGACTGGCAGTATCACGGTGTCGGCAAGCAGATTCTTAGCCATGCTCTCAAGAACCTTCAGTCCTACAATCTGGGTATTAATGGTGTTGAAGATAAATTGGAAATGTATCAGAGAATTGGATTCAGAGTACGTTCCTTTAGCACTTTGATTGTATCCGGTGTACCTGATCGTAGTGAACTTGAGAGCCTTCCAAACAAAGTCTTCCACGTCATGCCATTCACCAGTGACAGACTGGATGAACTGATACAGTATGACACAAGCATACATGCAGGAATTGAACGACGCACTTTAGTAAAACCATTTCTAGAAACTAAAGACGCTCGAGCATTTATAGCCGTAGATAAAAAGGATAACCTTATTGGCTACACAAACATTATGCCAACCTCTGGGAAGTATGACTATGGCGTGTTTCCTTTATACGGCGATTCACAATCTGTCCAGAGAGAGCTATTTTCTGAAATATTAAAGGTTTTACCACAAAGCAAAAGCCTCATGCTTCCTGTGCCTGAAGCGAATAAAGCAGCTATTGCTCTGTTGGAAAGTGTTGGACTAAAAGCATCTGCCAAGGAGCTACGCCTGTACACGAAACAAGATGTTCAGCTGCCATTACACAAGATAACATCGTTGCTAACTCAGGACATTACTCTGTGTTAAGAGACCACAAACCTATATTACTCATATGCAACTTTTTGTTAACTCAGCATACAATTTCAAAATGTCTAAGTATAGAATAAAGAAATTGATTATTTTTACATAATTATATTTAATACTCTCTCGGGATTTTCATTTGCGTCTTCAAAGTTTCTGAGTTGCTTGATGTCTGATTATAAGAGAAGCTTAAAAATGCAAAGATTCTGAAACGATATTTACACGCATGATTCAACAACAAACTATAACACTACACTGTGAGGACCATTTGCTGATGAATATGACAAAACATGGGATTTAGCGTACACAGTTCTTTTGGCACACGAATAACGATGGCGGATTCGCATCGCCAAGTCTTATAAAAAGTTTGCAAATGAAGCATTTACTGTGGTATCATTTGCAGAACCAAGATATGAACACAATCAGAAACAACAAAACTTAGTTAATGAGGTTTCCAAGCTCATGGTTCATAAGCTCAAGCTCATATATTAGTAACATGTGTTTCTATACATGTTATAAATATATATACATACATATACATACGTATATACATAGACATACATATACATACACACACACACACACACACACACACACACACATATAGATATAGATATACATACATGTACATATATATATATATGTGTGTGTGTGTATGCTCAATACGTCAGCTGATTCATGATGCATAAAGCAATCATGATGCATGCTAGCTAGCTACAAGCAGAAAATTAATTTTTTTCTTCCTTTGGCTCTAGGTCCTCATAACATTAATTTTAAATACGTAATGGTTAAATTATTATTTAAAGATAGTCATGTGTGTCTCTTCTTTCCCCTTATTGAACATTATTTTATTATAAACTAACACATTCATATAACGTTCAAATTTTCATTCATCTTAAATGCAAAATCTGATAATTTTTAATTACCTGATACATGCGCATTAACTAATTAATTATATTAGTAACAATCCTGAGAAGGTGGCAGACCTCGATAACTTACAGTTCTTTCGCCACCCTTTCACCACTAATCGATAATTATTTTTGCACTTTGCAATATTATTGTACATTGTAAAGATTTATAAATCTGCTAGTTATGTATTTTGCTATTTTAAAAATGGTGATAAACTAATAAACTTACTTACTTACTTACTTAGTTCCTAAACAAGTGAACAGTCAAGCGCATTGGCTAATAGCTGTTTGTTTTATTGTTTTGTTGCACTATTGTAGGCTTGGTAGCTTTGTGTCTATTTTTTTACACTCGGAACAAAGTGTTAACTGTCAATTTTCTGAAACTGTTATCAATGCAGGCTGTATCTTGATAGATGTTCCTCAGTTTTGGTTGCACTTATCAGTAATTGGGCAATTCAAGGTTGGAATGGGCAAAACACAATAGAAACACAAGCTTCCTATTTATATCCAGGCTCTCTAATCATACACAATCAGTTAGCAAGAATTAGATTTTATTTTATTTCCTTAGAACTATTTCCGCAATAGATTGTAATAATCCAGTAGTAAAATATAAAAGAATTGACATCACCATGGCCAATAAAACCGTCTAGGTTTCTACATGCTGTTTTCCTGGTGGCCACCCATTCATTTCGATATCCAGCCAAATGCTGCTTTACTTTTGCAGGCAGCCAACCATATAAATGTGACAATTCAGTTAAACCCCAAAAGTTAGTCACACATAAGCAACCTGAAACACGGAAAAGAGCAGCAAATTGTTCCACTAAACAGTCCAACACTTGATGTTATGAAGCTTCGTGTTTATGCAGACATTTAAACTCGTTTCCAGAATCAGTTCACACCTAGTGGAAAAGCTTTTGAACATGGCGGAGGTAGTTCTGAGACAAGCTAAACCCGAGGAATTTTCCCTGTACGTCACGTACTGGCTGCAAAATTATCCGTGGTGTGACGCCGTTGACACAAATCAAGCCGTTTGTAGATTTGCGGGAGAAGATTCGATATGTGCGGTTGATGAAAATGATGTTCCAATAGGTCAGTTCTAATACGTACAAACAGTCTATTTCAAAAAATGTCAACTATCCTTGAAATCTTATTAAAACAAGGACCACCACATTTAGTGTAAAAATAAGTAATACTAGTAAAGTAAATACTAGTAAAGCGGCTCATGTATAGGCACTGTGGAACTACACCCCCCTCCCATTTTCACTCAATGTTATCGATAATATTCAACATAATGAGTCTTTTTTCTTTATATTTGTACAGACTCAGGGCACGTGAGGGTACTACTGTTTGATTCACAGCCCTGCACAGTGATGTATTTGGCTGTTGTGTGCATGCAGTCATGTCAAGTATCTGTTCTCTTATCAAGAACAATATGATGTCAATATCCAACTGTTTTCTTATCAAGTACAATATCTAACTGTTCTGTTCTCTTATCAAGTACAATATCCAACTGTTTTCTTATCAAGTACAATATCTAACTGTTCTGTTCTCTTATCAAGTACAATATCCAAACTGTTCACTTATCAAGTACAATATCTAACTGTTCTCTTATCAAGTACAATATCCAACTGTTCTCTTCCCTTACCAAGTACAATATCTAACTGTTCTCTTCCCTTACCAAGTACAATATCCAAACTGTTCTCTTCTCTTATCAAGTACAATATCCAACTGTTCTCTTCTCTTATCAAGAACAATATCCAACTGTCCTCTTCTCTTATCAAGAACAATATCCAACAGTTCTCTTATCAAGTACAATATCCAAACTGTTCTCTTCTCTTATCAAGTACAATATCCAACTGTTCTCTTCTCTTATCAAGAACAATATCCAACTGTCCTCTTCTCTTATCAAGAACAATATCCAACAGTTCTCTTATCAAGTACAATATCCAACTGTTCTTTTATCAAGTACAATATCCAACAGTTCTCTTATCAAGTACAATATCCAACTGTTTTCTTATCAAGTACAATATCCAACTGTTCTCTTATCAAGTACAGAATCCCAGATCATTCAACTGTGACAGTGTTTGAGGTATCTACAGACTCTATAATAATTCTCATTGACACTGTTTTATTGTAGGATTTGCAGTTGGCGTCAAACTAAATGACAGACAAGCATTTGCCGGCTGTTTAGTTGTTGAAGAAGTTTGGAAAGGCAAAGGACTAGGCAGGTTACTCTTCAAAGACACCATCCTACAAAGATTTCAAGACTACAACTTAGGAATCAACGCAGTAGAAGACAAGGTAAACATGTATCAAAAAATGGGATTCAACGTGACTTCCTTCAGGATGCTGATAATGGCCGGCGTTCCTGTTGCTCATGAAGTTGAAAACAGTGTAACAGATGGCGTTGATATTGTGCCATTTGAAATGGACAAACTTGATCAGTTGCTCGTGTACGATGCAGAAATACATGCTGGTATAAAGCGCAATACTTTAGTGAAATCATACCTCCATATTAAACAAGCACGAGCATTCGTTGCAATTGGCAAAAACTCTAATGTAATTGGCTATACTAATCTCCTTCCTGCTATTGGAAAATATGATTATGCTTTGACTCCCTTATATGGAGATACACCAGAAGTGACAAGACAATTATTTACACACGCGCTCAGGACTCTGCCATCGAGGAAGAGCCTCTTCCTTCGTATGCCCGAAGAAAATGCCACATCGGTAGCTATGGTGCGGAGTGTTGGTCTTGAGGCGGTGGGAAGAGAGATTAGGATGTATACAAAAGAAGATGTGTCTTTACAGCTACACAAGATCACATCAACGTTAACACAAGACGCTGCTCTTTGCTAAAACAATAACAGCAGTAAACACTTTTTCATTAAAATATTTCGTTTGATTGATTAAAGCTAGTCAGGCTGAAGCAAAACAGTTGTCTAAGCTCTGATTGTTTACTAAATTGTTTACTATTTAGCAAATATATGTAGTTTGAGCACAGAGGCAACCACCAAGTTTGACTGCTTGCAGCAATTTTGTTGCAATGCACAAAGTTTATGTTGCTTCTCCCACAAAATCAGTTTAAATGTGTAACTATCAGCACTTTAACATGTTACTGAAATGAGTTTTCTTAATTGACGATGTTATTAGACATCATTTAGCGACCTAACATCGTCGTTAATGATAATTATGATATTAAAAATAAAGTATCGAGTAATGTAGTTTGCCTTTGCAATAAAATGTACAAGTTTTAATCACAGTTTGTATTACTAGCAGTGCTCATCTACTGTTTTGTGCTTTGGAATCCTGTTTCCAATTCTTATGGCAGTCTTAAATTTAATAAGCACAAAAAGACGTTTAGAAAGTCGCTGAAAAGTTACAGACGTTTAGAAAGTTACAAAAAGTCGCTGACCCTTTGATGTGAAGCAAGGACATAAAGCAGAAAATTGATCAAGAACCTTTAACAATCTTCTTTAGCAGAAATACAGCTGCTCCACCCAATAGCATTTTTTCTATTCTATTCTAGAATTTTTGGTATTTTTTCTTCATTATTTACATGTACTGTATGGTGGCTACATGTTAAAATGAAACAAGATTAATAACATGGTGGATAAAAACTCATTTAAAATTTCCATTTTGTGTGAAATTGGTGTGTAGATTCACTAAAGTGTGCTTCTATCATTTTATTTGTTAAAGAATTAGCTATATTTGCAGACGTTCGCTTGCTCCACAAAATATTAATCACTAAACAACCAACTTACATCTATAATCAGCTAAATTTCAGCTGTAATATGATTTCTCGCATCAGTAGACAGTCAAATTTACTTTATATTCTTACTGTAAAATCAAATTCTGGCACAGGGCGGTTCCTAGTCAGGGCAAGTAAACATTACAATCAATATGCAATCAAAACCGAATTAAATAAAATTAGAATAGTTGAAATATGTAAAAAGAAACTCAGGGAATTACTTATTAATAGTCATTAGTTACAATGTATTTTATTTTCCTTTGACTGTATCAAGTTTTATAATTATACTTTTATGCAATATTAATTAGGATGGTCTTTATTTTTATATTGGTTATTTAATATTTTTACCTCCATGTATTGTAAACAATGCAAAGAAAAACCTCATGCATGTTTAATATAAAAATAAATAAATTAACAAATAAATAGCTTAATAATTAATTTGAGAATTGTGAGTTCTTGGGGTAAAATATATAGTTAAGTGGTCACGATTTTCTTTGCTTACAGAAATTAAGCAGTGTGAAGCTAATCAGTAAATGGCAGGATTACCACCAAGTCATTTTTAAAAACTTACTTAGAAAAAAGACTCAAATTGCAAGTATTTATTGCATAGTAGCGTAACTTTGTAAGATCATGAGTGTGATTATATATTATTGTTGTAACCGTATTTTGAATATGAACTTTATATTTGGAATAAACAATAAATCAATCAATCAATCAATCAATGATCCAACTATATCTCTATCTTTCTTTCTTTCTGACCATACAACAAACATTTCATACATATATGGCACAGGTTATCATAACCTACATGTAGCATGCAAATGTATTTTAGCTTTTCAGCTGTTATTTCATTATCCAACTATATCTCTGTCTTTCTTTCTTTCTGACCATACAACAAACACATTTCATACATGTGTGGCACGGGTTATCATAACCTACATGTAGCATGCAAATGTATTTTAGCTTTTCAGCTGTTATTTCATTATCCAACTATACCTCTATGTTTCTTTCTTTCTGACCATACAACAAACACATTTCACACATGTATGGCACGGGTTATCATAACCTACATGTAGCATGCAAATGTATTTCAACTTTTCAGCTGTTATTTCATTATCCAACTATATCTCTATCTTTCTTTCTTTCTAAACATAAACAAACACATTTCATACATATATGGCACGGGTTACCATAACCAACATGTAGCATGCAAATGTATTTTAGCTTTTCAGGTGTTATTTCATTATCCAACTATATCTCTATCTTTCTTTCATGCTAACCATACAACAAACACATTTCACACATGTATGGCACGGGTTATCATAACCTACATGTAGCATGCAAATGTATTTCAACTTTTCAGCTGTTATTTCATTATCCAACTATATCTCTATCTTTCTTTCTTTCTAAACATAAACAAACACATTTCATACATATATGGCACGGGTTACCATAACCAACATGTAGCATGCAAATGTATTTTAGCTTTTCAGCTGTTATTTCACTATCCAACTATATCTCTGTCTTTCTTTCTTTCTGACCATACAACAAACACATTTCATACATGCATGGCACGGGTTATCATAACCTACATGTAGCATGCAAATGTATTTTAGCTTTTCAGCTGTTATTTCATTATCCAACTATATCTCTGTCTTTCTTTCTTTCTGACCATACAACAAACACATTTCATACATGTGTGGCACGGGTTATCATAACCTACATGTAGCATGCAAATGTATTTTAGCTTTTCAGCTGTTATTTCATTATCCAACTATACCTCTATGTTTCTTTCTTTCTAACCATACAACAAACACATTTCATACATGTATGGCACGGGTTATCATAACCTACATGTAGCATGCAAATGTATTTTAGCTTTTCAGCTGTTATTTCATTATCCAACTATATCTCTGCCTTTCTTTCTTTCTAACCATAAACAAACACATTTCATACATATATGGCACGGGTTACCATAACCAACATGTAGCATGCAAATGTATTTTAGCTTTTCAGGTGTTATTTCATTATCCAACTATATCTCTATCTTTCTTTCTTTCTAACCATACAACAAACACATTTCATACATGTATGGCACGGGTTATCATAACCTACATGTAGCATGCAAATGTATTTTAGCTTTTCAGCTGTTATTTCATTATCCAACTATATCTCTGCCTTTCTTTCTTTCTAACCATACAACAAACACATTTCATACATGTATGGCACGGGTTATCATAACCTACATGTAGCATGCAAATGTATTTTAGCTTTTCAGGTGTTATTTCATTATCCAACTATATCTCTATCTTTCTTTCTTTCTAACCATACAACAAACTCATTTCATACATGTATGGCACGGGTTATCATAACCTACATGTAGCATGCAAATGTATTTTAGCTTTTCAGCTGTTATTTCATTATCCAACTATATCTATGCCTTTCTTTCTTTCTAACCATACAACAAACACATTTCATACATATATGGCACGGGTTCCCATAACCTACATGTAGCATGCAAATGTATTTTAGCTTTTCAGCTGTTATTTCATTATCCAACTATATCTCTGCCTTTCTTTCTTTCTAACCATACAACAAACACATTTCATACATATATGGCACGGGTTACCATAACCAACATGTAGCATGCAAATGTATTTTAGCTTTTCAGGTGTTACTTCATTATCCAACTATATCTATGCCTTTCTTTCTTTCTAACCATACAACAAACACATTCATACATGTATGGCTCGGGTTCCCATAACCTACATGTAGCATGATCATGTATTTTAGCTTTTCAGCTGTTATTTGATCATTAGAGACATTAAATGAACATTCACAATAGATCAGTGTGACTTGACAAGTGTGAATGCATCACTACAATGTTTTCAGTGTCATTAATCATTCCTTTTCTGCCACTACCAGTGGTAGAATAAATTATCACGTTTCTACTGTATAGTACGTGTTCAGCATTAAATATTAATTTGCTCAAATGTTTTAAAATATTAAAGTCTTTTCATTAGTTGTCAACTAAAATTGACACATAAATAATGGTAAGTGGATTTCTCTGACGGGTACAGATGGAGCTAAATTACTGCATACGATAGCAAGAAATTGTTAAACTATAAAAAATAATCTTGCTTCGAATTTATTGAAAATATAACTCATTAATAAACTCCGTCTGATCAAAGTACAATGCTTTTCTGCCAATAATTTAATAATTTGTGTCTGAGTTGGGTGCTTGACTGAGTGGTCTAGATTTCAGACTGCAACCGCGCAGTCTTGAGTTCGATACTACAGGCTGCAGACTTGATATATACCATACATGTTATTTGTTATTTGTGGTTTGCGCCCTTACCTGCATTGTTGTAAGTGAAAGTCGCTAAACAGCCATTGGTGCTAATGTTATCTGTTAAATGAGCGAAGGTAAATAGGTGTTGTGTTTGTCTTTTCAATAAAAAAAGTGGCTTTTTAAAAGTACAACATCAATAGTAAAAAAGCTTGCAAGAAGTCAGCAAGGCTGGGTGTACCAAAATCACACAGTGAATGTGCAAAAAAGTTATACGGCGAGCAAGCAAACAGACAGACTCGTCAGTATTATGAGATCTTTCAAATGACCATGGTATTCGACGCAGATTAACCTTGCTAACTAGTTAGGATGATAAACATATTGATAAATCACAGAAGATTTAGAGTGTAAAAATTTTGGTTTAACTCCGGTTTTGTTGCAGTACGGTCACTTTTCAACCTTTCTGTGCAGTCCAAATATGATTCTAGTATATCTCGTCTTGATAAGGTTTTTGCACTGCTGCGTCTTTGAAAGCCGGAAAATATGGGTGCAACACCTGGGTGGTCAAAAAGCCTGTTTAGTTGCAAAGTTATGCAGTAGAAGGTGGTCCAGAAAATGGATAGGTGGCACTGGCAGATTTCAACTATCCCAGTGTATGTCTTTCTATCTCTTTGAGGTGGCTAAGACACCAGTGTTTCAACTATCCCAGTGTCTGTCTTTTTATCTCTTTGAGATGGGTAAGACACCAGTGTTTCAACTATCCCAGTGTCTGTCTTTTTATCTCTTTGAGATGGACAAAACACCAGTCTTGCCACATCGACCTACATTAACTGCCAAACTGTTTAAAATGTTACAGAACATGAACTGTTTGCTTCAAGTTGGAGAGCGCGGCAGTCAATTTACAGCCAACGTCAATCTTAGAGAAACACTATTGATAAATGCAGCGCCGAGTTTGTTGAGAAAGAGGAGCAGAAAGAAAGCAGAGGATCCTACGCAGCTTAATCAGCAAACATCGCAGGCAGAAGCTTCGATCGAGTTAACCGAAGACTGATGGGGTGGGCACACCGCTAATTTCTCAATCACCACACATGGGCAAACAAGAGCAGACTGACAGTGATTTTAGCAACTGTTTGCCAAGATGCTGGCACTCACAAGAGGAATTTCCAGCTTTACGTCAGCTGCCATCTTTTGAAGTGAAAGAATAAACAGACGAAGTTTTTCTGCTGATAATGAAGGGCAGGCTAGAAGAATGAGTAAATTTTGCTAGACTTTGGCAGCCAGCAAACCGTTACTGCAGATTAAACATTTGGGTAAATACTTTCAACAGTGCACAGAGATGTGTGCTCGTGTGATTTAGGGGTGAATGTACACTACCTTCTGATTATCTTACAAAGAAATTTTGTTAGATTAATGGATAATCTCAAGCAGAATCACCATGTGAGCCTCTTGTCATATAAACATCCTCTAGTTATTTGTTATCTCATTCGCAACCTCACTTTTTTCTCATTATTTTCTTTAATGTGCAACTTAAACAAACATCTTCCATCGCGATTCTGTTTTTAACTCGTTCTCTCTCTATCTACCTATTTCCTTACCTGCATTTTCAAACACCACATACCTGGGATGTTTTACGCATTTACTTCTGAAGTACCCCACTTACATACTTGAATATTCAAGCTTATGATTTGATTCTACATTGTTACTGTTGTTTAAATGTACGTAATTATATGGTTACAATAAATTTAAAAAAACTTGAACACCAATCGAATTTTAGGATTTCGAATTCGATCTTCGAAATTTCAATTTTGCGTTCAAATCCAGCATTAAAAAACTTTTCAAGCAAATTTCACCTCAGTAATAAATATAATAATATTATCTTCATAATAGGAAAAACCTTGAAATAGCTTTCAGTTGCTAAAGAAATTACAGAAAACCTCCATGATTTTATTACATTCACAAACATCCAAGACAAACTATGTTGATTATATGATATTTCAAGCATTTTAATAATTAATGAGAAATGTTAATTCAAATACTGACCTATAAGAAGCTTTTAAAAAACTTTCAATATTCACCCCAATGCAAGTTAATTTATTAAAGGAAAGAACAAGTCACTCAGTATGTTGGGTTTATTTCGCTTAAACTTAGAAAAATATAACAAAGAAATTTGCAAAGAACTGCCTATAAAGCATAAAATTAAAATGTATCACCTCTGAATAGAAATTCTTAGGTGTGGTGGTTACCGTCATTCACTTGAAAATCATGACGTAACTGGGAGACTTCGTGACTTTTCGTAAGCGCATCGTGGCTTTCCGTAAGCGTGCCCTGCTTAAACTAATTCAAACTGCTAGAGTTTACCTAATGTTCACTCAATAATATTACAAAATCAGCTATCTAATTTTTTGTTATACTTTTGATGAAGATTGACAGTGCGATATTTTTCTTCAAGACGAATGACGTCACTGGAAGACGAATGGGCATTGAAAATGGAAGCGCTCAAGCATGAAGTGATCGCGACTTTAAAGTGATTTTACTAATTACACGAGGCGCTTATTGAAGTTTTATTACAAAATCCTTCTGACATTTTTCGCAAACATTGAAATAGACGTTACCTCCTAGAAGACTTGACTTTTCTTTTAAAAATCTTACTGATCAAACAGAACGAATATATGCAAGAATGCTGATCAAAATGTCCAGACCAATATTAAAATATCGGTTTGACTCCTGCATTCTAGGAAACGGATGCCGGGAATTTCCACCCAAAATTTAATCGTGACTGATCAAACAGCGGTGATGAAATGATGAAAAACTAATAATTATGCAGGAAAACATGCACACTTAATTAAAACTATCGATTAGCAATACGGCCTGTGCAAATAATCGTTACGATGCTCAACTTTGATTGTGCACAAATGGACAGCGGAGTAAAAACACAGGAAAACGAAGAAAGATCTGTCTGTATGGCGGATGTGATCAGAGATGGTTGCCAATTCTACGAAAGCCTATTGTTCGCATCACTTTACAAACTTAATGTGTTTATTTATGCAAAATCAAACAAATGATGTTCTGTAATAAACCTTTTTACAGGTCCAGCGATTGATGATGATCGTGAAAAGGTCAAAGGTTAAGTGTACTAGAAAACACATTTGTGTACACGTGACAACACCTCACAGCCTATACTGTTGTAATAGTAACAGCTTTAACAGTTAACTAGAACCTTACCTAGTTCATTTTTTCTTGTTCCCAAGCAAGATCCTGCTAGTAAATCACTCTATGCACAGACTAATGCATAATTAAGTAAAGTCCACGTAAAACAACATAAGTTACTGAACCGATGTAGCATACAGTTTTGCTTTACCTACATGTGAGTGACGGCAGTACTTAAAACGTTACTGCAAAACACGTAACGTTTGACCTACAGTAACTACCAAACTTGCTACAATGCCAACTTCTTTGTAGTCCCATTTTTGTACTTTCATATATACGGCCTAAAGAAGTTTAATAGAAATTTGATGCTATAGCAAGAGTAAATTTATTTAACTTCATAACTGAATACAATAGTTAAGAAGCTAGACAGATTACACAGACAAAAACGAGCAGAGGTGACGAAAGACCATGCAGTCACCTCTAATTAGATGTTAGTAACATTAACATTGTACTAGTTTCAATTAATCGAAGTCATAATTACATTAATTCATAAAAATAAAAATGCAAACATGTCTATATACATACATTACCTACCACTACCTTAAACTTATAAACCTACACACATACTTTTGCATACTTACACTAAAAATGAGAACAGATTATAGAATGATGGTAATAAAAATAATGAGTAAAATACTACAGTCTTAACATAAATTTATGGGAGGTAAATCAACGACATTAAAGGAATCAAAATGAAGAATGAATTATAGAATAATTTAGAATATTTAATTAAAGTTCTTTTTAGTAAGTGTACAACAAATTTTACATTAGGAAAATGATGTTTAGAAATTGTAAGTTATCCACTATATGACTGAAATAATTTATTTCTATATTTTGATACTGGTGTTTTAATAGAGGTAAAGAATTTTATACCTGGGTTTAGGGAGTTCCATAAAATAGTTTCACAGTGTTCTATTGTGCAGAAACCTTGATTAGTAATGCAGCTAATTACTATGAATTAGTGTGAAACTAGTGTTTCTTATACAAAATCTAGCATTGAATAAGCCACTTTAATACACATGGTTACAGTAGAAGTATAAGGATAATAACAATGTTATAAGATGAGTCAAATGCTGGTGAAATTTGTCAGCTACATTTGCATTATATCATCTTTCAAGTCATTCAGAAAAAATTCTACATAAGGTCATCCATCCATGCACTGATCAGGCTTGGCATTGCTTAATTTCGCTCGCTATCGCACATTACCAAACTGTTGCCCTTGATACTCTTATATTATATCATTCTTCAAGCCATTCAGAGGTAACTTTACATGGGGTCATCCATCCATGTACAGATCAGGCTTGGCACTGCTTAATTTTGCTTGCTATCGCACATTACCAAACTGTTCCCCTTGCTAATTTTGCATTATATTATCCTTCAAGCCATTCAGAGGTAATTTTACATAGGGTCATCCATCCATGTACTGATCAGGCTTGGCACTGCTTAATTTTGCTTGCTATTGCACATTGCCAAACTGTTCCCCTTGCTACTTTTACATTATATCATTCTTCAAGCCATTCAGAGGTAACTTTACATGGGGTCATCCATCCATGTACTGACCAGGCTTGGCACTGCTTAATTTTAGTTGCTAGCACAAATTGCCAAACTGTTCCCCTGGCTAATTTTACATTATATCATTCTTCAAGCCATTCAGAGGTAACTTTACACGGGGTCATTCATCCATGTACTGACCAGGCTTGGCGCTGCTTAATTTTGGTTGCTAGCACAAATTGCCAAACTGTTCCCCTTGCACCAAAGGGCATATGTGAAGCCTGCAGTTCATACTGAGCAGAAAAAAACAATTATTTACCACAAACTATTAAGAAACAAACAATTACCCATCAGAAGACAGATGGACAATGTCCGTGGTAAGTAATACTCTAGCGGATATCCAGAACGTCGTATTCCAGACCATTCCATATACCAATAACGATGTTAATCTTCCTAGTATCTCCCAAGATGAAACAATAAGAGAATGTAAATTGCCGAATGAAAATTGTTACGGTACGACAATTCCCCGAGCGTAAGTAAATAATAAACGACTAATAGCTTGACCTAGCAAAGACATTATAAAATGTAACAGATGCTCCAAGAACAATAGACTCCGTTCCTCAAGAGATAACGGCCAATTAGTACGAGGACCGGCGACCGAAAAAGTAATCGAGCTCATACTCGCACGGGAGTTGAACCAGCTGCCCAAAATTGCAAACTTGAGTAGAGTTGAATCAACAACTGCAAATTTCACGGCTATTTTTAACATCTGCGACACAAAGTTTCTACAAATTTAATGTTCCTAGCTTACTAAAACACACGTGAAAAAATAATTTTCATTTTATTGAAGTTTAGAATCCCCGTGCTCACACATCATTCGTCTTGAAGAAAAGTAGCGCGCTGTCAATCTTCATCAAAAGTATAAGTTTTTACAAAAATTAGATAGTTAAGTTTGCAATATTTTTACGTGAACATTGGGTAAGCTGCAAAAGTATGAATTAGTTTAAGCAGCGCGCGCTTACGGAAACTCACGAAGTCTCCCAGTTATGTCACGATTTTCAAGATGGCGGCAACCACCACGCCTGAAAATTTCTATTCAGAGGTAGTATATTTTAAATTCATGCTTTATAGGCAGTTCTTTGCAAATTTCTTTGTCATTTTTTTCTAAGTTTAAGTGAAATAACAGTAGAAAAAAACCCACATACTAAGTGACTTGTTCTTTCCTTTAAGCGAAGTATGACTGAAAGATGTTCGCTTGTTTTGCAACTCAAACAGAGAATCTGTATCTCAGGTGAGAAATAAACTTGTTTTTCCACATAAATAAAAGTCACTTACCCCATTCGATTGGTGACGATCGAATCATGTCAACCATTGATAGACTCCACGGAATATCACATATACTCGCTACGCCTGAAACTTCAAGCGTCGGCTGAAATGACTCAGTCAAGTATCATAAACTTAAAGAGACTCGTAAAAAACGGCTAGAGAAGAAGAATAAAGAATAAAGAATAAGGACTATAATCAATAAACTGCAAAAACATCTTCATCTAAACATTGTACCTAAACAAAACGTTTGTTAAAGCAAAACCGGATCCAATATTAAACTGCAGGTCAAAACAATCTACTCTTTAAAATATTGAAAGAAACATACTATCTTTTCAAAACTGACTAACGTGAAAGTATTATTACTGCAAAAACACAATTTCAAGTTTGCACCACTGGTTCTTCACTGTGAGAAGCATTTCGCCATTCATTAGTTAGACGGGCACTAGCGTCTACATTTCGAAAACGTATAGCACAAAAAACAAAAAACAGATGCTGTACCTCTCAGTTTAGATGTGTTAGATTGTGACGAACTACACACGTTCGACAGCTCATGCGTGAGCACAGCGGTAAAATTAAAATTTGAATTTTTATCTTGAAACTTACCTAGTTTTAGTACAACACACTGAATATCTTACAGTAGCACTGTACTTGAATTTTCTCTTTCACAAACACGTACAACACGCCCGTGGAATGTTTTTGCTGTTTAAAATTATGTTAGTTGGTGATGTCTTCAAAAGTTGGGCTCGCCTGCCGTTAATTACGTTTTTAGTCTACTATTCAATTATCAAAAATGCTTTTGCAGTATCAATCGTGTTGAAATGTATGCTTTTTATTGGCCCTGAAAATGGCTCGTAGTATATGAAAAATTAATCTTCCTTTACACAATCAATACACAAAAAAGAAATATATTTTGCTAAAAATATTAAGCTGTGCAAAATATCTACAGAGTGTGTTTACTAGCGGTGAACATGTTATTATTATTATATCTATTAGAAAGCAAATTTGAACCGAATTGAGTTTTTCACTTCAGAACTCGAATCAAACCGAACTTCTATAAAATTTTGAATACGAATCTAAAGATCTCTCACTAAATTTTCGAATGACTAACAAAAGCTGTCTCACAAAGATCTTGCATATTGCTTAATTTTATTCCACAGTAAAAACACTAATAATTCGTTAAAAAAATTTGCTGATTTCATGACATTTCAAACATTTTAATGGGAAAGAACGTATTCAGCTGAATTATTTCAATCCAGGTTTAAATTAATTCAAATTAAAAAAAGGCGTTCGAATGGAATTTCAAAATTCGATGTTCACACTGTCGTTGATGTTTCTACTTTTGATAAAATTGTAGCTTGCAGGTGATGACCCTAATGCTAATGAGCAGCAGAGGAAGACAGTCAATATTAACAAGATAGAAATTAGGAATTTTGGATTTGCTACATTTCATATTACGTGTGTGCTAGCATAGCAAAATTGTCCATAAGTCGGCAATTAAGTTTTTCTAGCCATTCACATATCCTGAATCTCCATTTCATGAGGGTCATTTTGATACCAAGTTCATCATTCTATGTTATTTCTAAGCTGAGATAATCCACGTTGAAGTTGAGGTCCGTTTGTGTGTGCTTGCATAGGAAAATCAGCAAATAAACTTTTCTAGTTATTCACATATCCTGAATCTCTATTTCATGAAGATCATTTTGATACCAAGTTCATCGCTCTATGTTGTTTCTAAGCTGAGATAATCCACGTTGAAGTTGAGGTACAGGCTGCACATTGAAAAACATAATCTTGAGAAAATCACTGTTAAAGTTAGCCATTGTTTTTTGTCGCGTTTCTACAAAACACTTAGCAACCGCGCAAACGTTGGTTGCTACGGATATTACAAGAGCACGTTGAAGTTATGTTCAAATCCAGTAGATGGCTCTCACTGACGAAGATCTGGGTTTAGCAACAGAAAAAACCTGAAGCAAAATGAACTGCTTCCACGAGTTACAATCAGACTTTGAGAATACAAGTTTTCCGCATTCGCAGCACTAGTTTTTAGACAAGGAAGTGGATGCATTGTCATAAAATTAAATTTTGAGTATTTTTTGAACATTTTCTTAGTAATTTGATGCTAAAATACGAAAGTCCAATATATTTAGCATTTGTTTTAATAAAAAACAAAAAATTGACGTTTTAACCAATTTTTGGTGCATTCTTCTTTCAAGCATCATAACGCAGTTTTAACAATAGTGACTAATGGGTGATTTTGGTTTGCAAGCACGCATATTACAATGAAAATGCGACACAATCTTAAACATAATCACTGATAATACATTCCTACAACACTGACAGAACACTGCTAACAGGAAAGGATACCAAATGCCATTTGATATTGACTAGTTCAGCTACGTGTTCTCTGCATGTCTGCTCGATCGACTGCATGTGGTTTAATAAGTCGACTATCTTCTCCAGCGGACACCTTTCTACTTGAATTGGTATCCTGTAAAAATGAGGAACTTGCCTTGTATTTAAATACTCAAAACAAAACACAGCAGTACTAGCTAACTAATATAAATGGCTGTTTTATAAGCTGAAACAAAAGTTGAACTGAATTGAATTGAGCACAGAACAGATTTTCCAAACACATCAGTCGACAGGTTTCCAGTGACTGGTGATGATCATGAAAAGGTCAAAGGTTAAGTGTACCGCATTTGTGTACACTTGACAACACCTCGCAACCCATGCTAGTGAAGTAGTATCAGTTTTAACAGTTAGAACTTGACTTAGTTCATTTTTCTTGTTCCCAAGCAAGACCCTGCTAGTAAATCACTGTACGTACTGATTAATGCATGATTAATAAACGTCCACGTAAAACAACTGCAGTTACTGAAGTAATGCGGCACACGGCTTTACTTTACATACATCACGCGATGGTTGCAGCTAAGGTGCGTTGCTGTGGTACACTTAACCTTTGACCTACAGCAACTGTGCGTGCGCACAACGAGACTGCGAAGAGGCTTATTCTCCTACTGCTAGAAAGTACGAGTATGCAACATTTTTACTGCACTTATAAAATAATTAGCTAATTGGAAACAAACAAATCCGACTAATTAACATACCTATTGTTATTACCTTTTGCTTGATTAGATTTTTGCAACGGTTGAGCGCATTGCACAACAGACGCATCGGTCCCTCGGGGTCACAGAAGAAAAAGCACAACTACTCAACTGGCATTTTATAATCAATTTGCAAAGCATAGATGAAATAAACCTCGGCATTTCTAAATAATTAATGGGATGAGGAAAAATACGATTGCAGCAGCTTCGTGAGGAAAGCCAGTAAGCAATCTAAACAATACAGAAGTAAGAAATCTACTAAAAAGGTCATTAATGATTAATGCTAAACATACCTGCTCGTTTCCTCAGCTTCCACCAGCATGCACTTATCGGTCGCGTAATTCAGTTCCATCTCGTGTTGCGTAGCGTTTAGAATGTCAAACACCAGGTAACACATCGAAGGTCTGAAAAAATGTAAAAAGGAAGTATGCAAATTTGTTAGTGGCCACCTTCTGGGAGCTTAGACTCGTGTTTCAACTTGAATACTAAACAGGCAGCAAGTCTTGCAATACAAAATTTAAGATTATACATTGGAGGAAAGATCAACTCACTTAAAGGAAAAGTCAACTATACTGGGAAGTTAGGCTTATTTCTATGTTCGAGAAAATTGTTAG
>JAQGDQ010000613.1:0-127928 GCA_030141605.1 Tubiluchus corallicola
CATTACACAAGATATTCAGTCGAAAACTATGTACTCCCCCTTCCAAAAAAAATATAATGAAACAGTCATCAAAATATAATGCTATTAAAATTTAGCAGAAATTAGACTCATCAATCGAATATCTATCATGTAGAGGAAATCCCGTGAAACGAAAGATGCTTCGACTTGGTAGTATTTTTGCGGCATCTTGTTTTCGCTGTAACCAGGGCATTTTCTGAGTGATATAATGATAAAAATGATAAAAAATATCATAATGATTTTTCGTATTTAACCAACGTTGCACTGCAATTCGATGCGATAGCATTAATATTGTTCTTAACATGCAAAGCAAAATGACTATAGATATAAATATGAAAATAACAACGAACAGTGAGCCCAGTCCCCACTGTAAGGTCTCCAAGGCACAAAATTTACCTGATCTGAAAATCATGCGTAATAAAGTTTGAAGAGTTTTAGCATTCGTGCTAAAATCTTCTTGTATGTTTGCGGAAAGCAATGTAGTCAGTACAAGTACAAACGGTACTAAAAAAATAAATACTAGCAACCAAAAATGTAACATAGGTCGGAAGGATAGTGATAAAGTTAACCAGTAAACTGACATACTTTTGTTCAATAGTAACATGTGCCAAAGATAAATTGTTACGCTGATGACGAGTGTGCCCAATGTTATTGTAAACAAGTAATGCCAACTTACTGCCTCATAAAAGTTAACAAAACTAGACTGCTTCCCTTTAAAGTTCTTCTCTAAAAGTGTGTTAACTGCAATTGTTCTTCTGTAGAAAACTACTATGCGAACAGCAGACAAAATCACTATAGTTAATAGCACATAATTCCAATAGTTACGAAAATATTCAAACTTAATTACATTGAACTTCTTAACTTCCATACATATGAAAATAATTAGTATAATTAAACAAATACCTTCAGTTACCATGACGCGTACATCTAAAAATGTGGCATATTTTGCCAAGTCCATGGTGGAGATGCTATAAAATGGAGTTACTGTACCTAGACCAGTAAATTCTACTATCAAAATAACAATGCTAAACAAATTTGTGTTAGAATTAAATAAAGTAAGTTCAATCATTAAAGCGCGAGTGCGATCGTCTATCCACCTCGAGTTGATCAGTGATTCAATAATGGCTCTGTTTTCAGCAGTAGAATGATTTAGTTCCACCAAATAACCGCCTCCACTGTATAAATGAAATCTACCAGGGAATGCAGGAGTCCACAATGACAAACTAGACTGAAATGTCCAGTGATCAGGAGGATAGCGGGGATATCGACTGTAGCTCCACCCAGGCCCGTAGGAGGTGGTATCTTCTCGGTGCCAATGGTATTCACCGGTGCACTTTCGACCATACGGTTCAAAAATTGAAATCACAAAACACTGGCCTGGTTTCACTCGTACCTGACGAAATCGGACAACTCCTATTAACCTCGTAACTAAATCAGCAGCGACTACAAATGGTACTGGTTGCCCGTTATAAAGACTCCCTGGCGTCAGACTTGGTAGCAAAGAGTTAGTTACATAATCCCATATACCTGGAACATCCGTTATTGCAGCGAACGTTGTATTTCCTTGATAGTAAGCTCCATTAATCGCAAGATCCTTAACAGTTTTGGTTACCCAGAAAAAGCTTTTGTCACGAAAGTTAAAAACTAGGGTTGATAAAATTAAAGCGAAAAAGCTAAAAAGGAGAAGTTCGCTCATTATTTTATTGAAGTTCTGTTTTTGTAGAAGTTTTTCTCTGATAACAGCAATTTCACTTTCCTTTGGAGGTCTGTATTTATATCGTCGCTCTGTAATAATTCGATGTTTAACCAGCCAGTCAGATTGCAGCCTGTTACTTTCTTCAACTTGCAATAGCTGTAATTCGGCCATTGCAGGTTCTATTTCAGGCGGATGGTTAAATATCAACGTTATCACTAGAGCCAATATTAGAACTTTTGCTGGCTGAGTTAAGCAAATGCTGGACATAACTGACACCAACATTGACAAGAGCCATTCGACACTTTTCTGATAGCCAAATTTTAAACCATAAAGCATGACTAAATAAGTACAAATCAATGAAATGCTAATAGTTAACAACCAAGCGATATACACAAACCACCATGGCAAAATCATGACTGGACTGCCATAGACGTCCTTCCCAGTGCAGAGTGAAAAGGGAAATGGTATCGATTTTATATGATTGTCAGTGCTCATGGTAGAACTTGTACTCTGTGAGTCAATGCTGAAGTCGTCACTGTATTTATAAGCGATGTCTATGTTAGATTCCACTCTATTTTTTCGACTGATATTTGTGGAATAAATGTAGGGATTTCTTTTCAGTGATATTACAGATTTTCTAGCCAAATGTCTGTTTTGATCTAATGCAGGAACGCACTTTGGCAGAATTTCTATCATTCTTCTTGCCTCCACAATGTTGTGCTGTATTTCCTTTAAGGTTTCAATTTCGATATGTCTAGTGTTATTTATCCACTTCAGCCAATCATTTTCACTTCCAAACAAGACAACGTTTTCTTTCGTTGTTTCTTCAAAATTTCTTGAGGAATCGCTTTCAATTAAGCTCTCGTTTTCTGTATGATCACGATTTCTTCTAAAGCACCATCCAAAAGAAAAATGCTTGAAACGATTGCCCGGATAAGGTTTTGCAGAGCGGAACATTTGAATAATAAGTATGTTGATTGGAAAAGTAATTAAGACACTTGCAACACCAATATAAATTTGAGTCCAAGATAACTGAATTTCCCCTATTATTATTTGAGTCTCAGGCTTATTGGTGGCTATCCCGTAAAACATAATGTTGGAAAGCATGGCAGTCAGCATCAATGACAAAGCACATGATAGCCTTTGAACTCTTGTAAAACTACTTCTAGGTGGTCTGTAAAACACACTTGCCCACAAGTGGCCGTCTCTAAAGCCTCGCAAAGCCCTATAAGCAAAGATGTGAGTAAACCTCACAAGTTCATGTTTGAAGGCTGGGAAGAGCCTACACTTCACAGTCTGTGGGCCACGATCAATAGCTAGCCAGTTATTGTAGGGAAAACACCAGACTGCATTTGTTTGTACGTCTTTTAAAATGACTAGTTTTAGAAACCAATTAGGATCATATCCAGAATTATCATGCCATATTTCGATAGCAGTAATTTCGCCAAGACATTGATGTGTAGTCATCAGAAACCAATCGTCAGCTCCGCTGTCAAATGTTGATCTGTCTTTATGATAAAGCTTAATAGGCAAACTATTTCCATTTTTTCCTTCGATTAAAAATGTAACTTTAGCAGTTGTCCCTGCACCTTGCCTCAATCCTGTGAACGTAATGATGAGGTATGTATATTTGTCAATGGGATTATTGTCTTCCAGTACTGTCACACCTACCCGCGTGGTATCCTTTTGATCATTTCTCCTTGCATATAGAAGCAAGGTCAAATACAACAACCACACAACCAGCATGAACACAATAATTACGGGATTGTCAAAAAATGTCGCGAACAGAACAACATCTTCAAATGGATCAATCTGATTTGGTTTTACAACAACGGCTCCAGTAAATATGGTCATATGATAGCATTTACAATGAATTCGACTTGGCGTTGTTAATGGGCCCACAAAGCATCCCCCGTCCAACCAATTGTACAATGATATGTTCCAATATAGACACTTTACTGAGTAAAAGCTGAGATTGAAGTCAACACGTTGTATGGGAGGATTAACAGTAGGAGTAAAATTTGCAACCACGTAGCAGGAAAATATTTTTTCGTTTTCTAATGGGCTACCAGCCAGCCAAGTCATACAGGGACAAGTAAACTCTAGCTGTTCTTCCTTGACAACTATCTTTTCCAGGAGCCACCCTGCTCCTATTCCCTGGTTATTGTGCCAAACAGTAATTTTTTCCAATTTTCCAATTGACTGTGACTCTATTGTAAATTTTTCAACTGTAGCTCGTTTAAACGTTCTTTTAGAAAGCAGCAGCTCATTTGTAATTCTGCGATTACCATGAAGTCTGAGATACACGCGTGCCTTGGTACCACTATCCTTAATATCAGCTGTATGTAAAAACACAAAATATGTCAAATCTGGCTCCTGAAATGCAGGAGTTGCAGCTTCGTTTTGCTCTTCATTTGTTTTCCATGGAATATTAGCACAATTATCATTGTTCTTAATTACGTATTGCCTGCATACTTGATTAGCCATTGAATAACAAGATGTGCGTAGGTTTTTGCAGGCTTTGACACAATTTTGTGTAACTTCTGCATCACATTTAGGCAGACATTGATAACACGTTGTATTACAAGAAACAAAACTTGTGTCACACTCACCTGTCGACTGTTCGTCACATTTCAGCATCATATATCTACAATGCTGTGCCTTGGTTTCAACAAGCAGTGTATCAATACAAGCAGAGTCACTATTCCTAACACAACTTTTTACAGTTTCGCACTTGAATTGAGAACTCTGGCGACACCGCTGATGCTTTTTCGTACAAATCGGAAGACAAGTTTCAATTTCGAGAGATGTACTGCAATCATGAGAGCATTTCACATTATGTTTACTGCATCTGTAGTCTAGCACTGACAGACATTGTCTGTGCTGCGAATCACAATAACGAGATATATTTTTACAGTTTTCAACCCAATCATTATAGCATGCATACTTCTGCATGCAGTTATCTACACTGCAAATCCTACTTGCATTTCCTTTGCACGAAGCTTCATGTAGGCTGCCATCACAATCGCTGTAGATCCCTGCCATGCACTCAACATTTTCTGACTTACATCTAAGAGATGGATGGAAGCACGAAGGCTCATAATAAGAGTCAAATAAAATGCCAGCGAAATACTTAATGGATACGTTCTGTTCATTATAGAAACTCACAATATTGTCAGCAAACTGTCTACTATAATAGCCTCCATTTATGGCAGGAATGTGAAAAACAGTGGAACCATCATTGAAGTTTTCAATCACAGGTCTTTTGCCTGTTTTGGTAACGACCTTTAATGCAACTCCGACAGGCATGTCTTGAAAAGACATTATAGCTGTACTATGAGCATTAAGAACAAATGAGTGAACAGTTATGTACTTGTTAAACAAATGGTTTTCAAGTTTCACAAAAGATGATTTTGAGTACTTTGCATCAGCTGCAACATCCATGAAAAATTCTAGGGGCTCAGAAAGTTCATCAAATTCAGTTCTAGAATGCCTCAGCTGTCTGCCAATAGATAAACTTGCAATAGGAATGCTACTGTGAAGAGTCGACTCAAAAGGTGTGAATATATTTTGTTTTATGGACAAAATCTCTAATTCTAGTTCATCTTCATGTTCTTGCATTTTTGAAAGCGCTGCAGCAGAAGGCAACTGAAAATGACCAAAACCATTTAACTGCAGTTCCGAACCTCCTAAATGACTAACCTTTTGCCGTGCTACTCTAAGCGTTAATAGATTTGTCGTGAAAGTAGTTGGTTCATCATATACAATTTTATGACGTAAAGTAGCTGATGCTGCATTATGAATCGTGTCAATTGATTTCAGAATTATATTTTTAACCTGTGTAACATTTTCGCGTTTGTGACGAAATGTATTTTGAAGTTCTCTTTTTGAAAGTTGTTTAAATTTTTCATCATTAGATGTGCTAGTTCGTTTAGTAGTTTCACCAAGAATAATGGATACCGCAAGCAGAAGAGCACTTGTAGTATCTTCTAAATCATTCACGTTTATATCTTCTGTGCTTTGTTTCATAAATGTTGCAATATCGTGAAACTTCGCAGTGATAGGTACTATGATTTCTGGATTTAGGTCGGCATCAGAAGTGATGACTTGGCTCATCATTGATGATAGGAATTTCATAACTTTGTGAGTGGACACAGGAACTTGAATAAGTTGATTTACCACCAACGCTTGGATCTCAGATTTCATCTCAGTAACTTTCTGTACAAATTCAGGGTCTTCTGTTTCATTTTGTTTTCTTATTTTACTTACTTCCTCCATTATAACTTTCAAAGTCTGAATAAAATCAAGAATGTCTGTTTCATTTTTCATACTTGTCAAAGATGTCAAATTCTTCAAAGCATTTAAAATGTATGTTTCGCATTCAACTTCTGATACCTTGTCAGTTTCGTTACATAGAAATGGTAAAACTGTAACATTATATTCAACTAGAAATGTTTCTTTTGTAATATTCGTTGCTTGAAGCAAAATCTTACCTTCTCCAGCTGGAAGAGTTACCGGCGGAAGTATGGGCTCTGTGCTGCTGTATAAAAAATCTCCTTTAGACCCTTTCATTTCAGTTTTTCCTGTAAAATTTCTGTAATAAAAATCATAGGTGAAGAAGGTGCTGACGAAGCTACTATTGTCGCATTGTAACGAAAATTTTGTTTTCAGTGCTATTCCTTCGCTTGGAATAACAGAACAGGCAGTTTTGAATGGTGGTGGCTCATAAACAAACACTTCATAAAAGGCCGTTCCTGGAATACTAATAGCAGGACCACCCTTTACTTCTATCAGATACACATGTCCTGGAATGAAAACATCTTTTTTCAGGACAATTACATCAGTTCCCTTTCTGACAATGGCAAATGCTGTAATATTTAAGAGAGTGCTACCATCATTTAGCAAGGATCTTGCTCTTAGAGTCCAATAATAGATACCAGTTGATAAAGTATCGTTATTACAGCTCACACAAACGCTTTGCAGGATTAGGCTTTCAGCTTTGTTCACACGGCGTCTGCAGTTTTTTAAACAATTTATTTGGATAATTTCGGCTCCTGCTGGTATCACTTTTACTACTTGTTGTTTTATTTCTGACGGCCGATTAGGCTTCCCCAACTCAAGCGTGAATACTAAAACTGAATCTTGTGGAAAAGTTTTGGCTGAAATTGTAAAAGTTGGTTTATTAAATGACAGAGCAGTAGTGTTACGTTCGATGCAGCCAATCCCCGTTGTGAATGAATAGCTAAACAAATCTAGCTCTATATAACAGCTCCACTTGTAGGTTAGGTTAGTGTCGATTTCATTAGTTGCCACACAGGCATCATAAGAAGCTGACGCATCCATTGTTAGATTGTCTTTCCAGCTTATGTTTCTAAGAAATTCTCCAGCAATAATAGGTTCTAGCTTACTGGAGATAATAATCCATCCCAATGTAGGCTTATAGCTTCTACTATTCAACCAGCTCTGTGTTGAAGTCAATGTTGGTGTAAGGCTGACAGTGTATGTACCTGGTGCTAGAATACCAGTATCTACTGTGATGAACTTATCAGAATCTATTTTTAGAGTTGTCTCTTTTGCAAGTTGACTTCCTTGCAGACAAGAATACATATCTGACTCTGGCACCAAACTGAAATGCCAGGCGAGAGACATGGAATAATTTATGGAACAGTTGTATACCGTCACAGTGCAACCTCAAATACTTTGTCATCACCATTCGATACTGTAGGAGATACTGAATACGAATTGCTTGAACCAAGAGCATCAAATTATGTGATATCTAACCTTTCAGAAAAGTGAGTTCGTGTCACTTGGCAGGGTTAAGAAAATTATAGAACGCACTGTTGTTACGACGCCGATTGTTTTCTGTGCTTCTATTGTTTTTTAGCAAAGTTTACATCGCATATATTAATTCTACTGGTATATACATACATATATATATATAATTATAATATATATATATATATATAAGATTCGAGGCTACAGCGCGGACGACGGCACCATTTGTGACAATCTATATGTCAAACGAAAGGTCTCGATCTAGTGTCGTGCCATTGGGGGTTTATTTTTCGAATCGGGCCCACCGCGAGGAACGGGGGCGAAAAACCTCCAAAAATGGCCATTTTTCGGCCGTTTTTTTTTTCAAAAGTTATACGCCTGAGATCTGGAGAACGGGAACGGGCCGAGGGTGGTACATATGGATAGATAGCCCGTTCAGCGGTGGGTGTCATTGGCATATTTAGAATTTGCGAGAGGCCACAGCGTCCCGCAACGGGCGTTTTCCCGGACCCAACTCGCAATTTTTTCGAAATTTTGCTCAAACAGCCTGTAGAAAAAACGTTCTAGCGGCGCCTGGTGGGACTCTCGGAAGGAGATATATGACCCTTTAGAAAGAGCAAGAACAGGGCTACACGATGGTGTGGGCTATATGTTAGGAAACGTCCACCAAAAGGAGTATCGACGAGTTAATTAGATGTTCTATTTCTTGGCAATTTTCGCTTGGATAACTACTGACGCAAAGCCATTGTTGTGACGTCATACATTATACTCGGCCTATAGCTTTAATTCAGTAAAAGCTGCTGCTGCTGGCTTTGGGTTGTAAATGAGGACTGTGTAGGATGTACGCTTATTATTGATTATAAGTGTATTTGTACCCAATTTTTTTTGCGGGGCCTTTGCTAGTCTATTATATTAATATTCTTGGTATGTTATATATATATATACATATATATATATATATATATATGTATATATATATATATATATAAGATTCGAGGCTACAGCTTCGACGACGGCACCATTTGCGGCGATCTATAATACATCAAACGAAAGGTCTCGATCTAGTTTCGTGCCGTTGATGGTTTATTTTTCGAATCGGGCCCATCGGGAGGAACGGGGGGGGCAAAAAACCTCCAAAAATGGCCATATTTCGGCCGTTTTTTGCAAAAGTTATACGGCTGAGATGTGGAGAACGGGAATGGGCCGAATGTGGTGCTGGCCATGGATAGATAGCCCGTTCAGCGGTGGGTGTAGTAGGCATATATAGAATTTGCGAGAGGGCCACGGCGTCCCGTAACGGGCGTTTTCCCGGAGCCAACTCGCAATTTTTTGAAATTTTGACCAAACAGCCTGCAGAAAAAACGTTCTAGCGGCGCCTGGTGGGACTCTCGGAAGGAGATATACGGCTCTTTAGAAAGAGGAAAGACAGGGCTACACGATGATGTTGGCTATGTGTTAGGACACGTCCACCGAGAGGATATTTTTTTTATAATAATAATAAATCTTTATTAAAGAAATGAATATATATACACAAAGGTGCCTCTTTTTGCAGGCTCAGATCAACAAATTACATTTTCACATAACAAATCTTTTAAATCCAGTTTCACACTATGTACAACGAATAACATTTTATACTTAAATTAGATATAATTTCAAACGAATCACAAGTATTATACAAACAAATTAACTTTACACAACTACATAATTTATTTTTTTTATACTGGAGCGGGCCTAAATTAACAGTTACTTAGTATAAAATTGTCCCTGATCAGGTTAGTGAAAGCCATTATTAAATTTTTATCAGATTGAAGCATAATATTACGTGTATAATTGGCATCAGCTATTTCCATGAACGGCATTCTTTTTGCATTATCTATTTTATTACATCTGAATAAAATGTGCTGAGGAGTTTGCTCTTCTTCTCCACATGGACATAAACTAGTATCACACATATTAAGTCTATACAAAAAGCTGTTAAAATTCCCCTGGCCAGTTAAAAAGGACATGGCAATGGATTCTATTTTCCTTTCATTATTTCCAAGTGGCAAATTTAAGGGTGTACATTTTATATTCTGTATTTCAACATTATCTCCTCGAAATTGCATAACATGCCTATCTTTAGTTGCCCAGGTATAAGAAACATAATCTGTAATTTGACGTTTGGTATAAATTAACATATTTTCAGGAATTTGTTCAAGATCTGTATTACGAAAGTTTTCATTCCAGACAAATTTTAAAAAGTTTCTCACAGTCTGCACATTTGTATACATAATATTTTTATAAATATGTCTTCCTGTCAGACGTGTACTACCATACCGCAGAATCTGTTGTTTTACTAAATCATTAGCGCTCTGACATAATGTCTTAAGACATGATTTAACCACAATTACATTTAGTTCAATGTCTAACGGTGGAAGACCACAAAGTAATTCCAATTTAGTACGATCTGGTTTAAAAGCCAACCCCGCAGAAACTTTCATTATATCATAGGTTATATCTTCAAATACAGTAAGTTTTTTACCTAACCATACAATAGCACCATACAGTATAATCGGCAAAATAGTAGTTTTATAAATATTTACAATGGTAGCAAGTCGCAAACCTGCATATTTACTGCAATTGTTTTTTACTTTCAACCATCTATACCATACCTTTTTATGAACATTGCCCGTGTGTTTAACAAATGTTAATTTCCGATCAACAGTTAGGCCTAATATTTTGCTGTCTTCAACAAACAATATTTCATTGTTACTAATTTTTAAATTGTCTGGCTTGTTATTTTCATCCCATGCCCCTACTAGCAATGCTTCTGTCTTACCAGGTAACGTATTTATCTTTAAACGCCATTTCTGGCACCATTTGTGAAGCACATCAGAACAGCTTTGTGCAATTGTAACACAAGTTTGCGGGTCTGTATTTGACACATGCAAAGATCCATCATCAACATACTTGTACTTTTTAACAGAGTCATGCATATTATAAAACATATCTGCAATGAAAAATATAAACAGTATTGGGGCTATAACTGACCCCTGTGGGAGTCCTAAATTGCATCGATATTGATCGGACATATAATCATTTATCTTTATGCAGATATTGCGATTTTGTAATATATATGCTATAAGGCGTAGCATAGACCCTCGTACATTTGCACAAATAAGTTTAAATAATAAACCTTTAACCCAAACACTGTCGAACGCTTTTTCGTAATCACAGCAAATTGTTATACCGTATGCATTATTCAAAATGTCGTCTTCCATATCAGTAACTAATCTGGTTAAATAACGTACTGTATTTTTGCCTTTTATGAAGACTTCTTGCTCTGTATCAATGCAGTTTAACTGAAAGAAATGATTTTTAAGTCTATTTGATATTAAACGCTCAACAAGTTTACCTACATACGAAGAAATGGTTATTGGACGATAATTACTGGCATTTGAATAATCGATTTTGTTAGGTTTTTTAGTGGAATTACTTTCGTGCACGTCCAAGGCCATACTTGATTCTCTAAGCACATATTTGCGATACGTAATACAATATTTTTTGCTACTGGCCCAAAATGTTTTATCATTTTTGGGTGAAACCCATCGGAGTCAAGCGACTTGCCTTCAGTTCGCACTTCACTTACTGCATTTTCTAATTCTTGTAAATTAAACCAGTTATTTACACAAAAATTTTCGTTTTGTTCCCAGTCCATAACTGATAATGAGCGTTCAATGTGATTTTTCCAGTTTTCATCAAATTCTTCCGCGTTCATGTGTTCCCCACTAAAAAAAGTCTTATATAATAAATCAGCACTATCCGAGGCCGAGACTACAGGTGAGCCATTACTAATTAATAAATCAACACTATTATTATTATTGCTATTTACACCTTTAAAAATTTGTTTATATGTTTTCCAGAAGATGGCACCTTTTTCTACATTTAGTTTTTCTGTCTTGCTCTGTAGCCATCTATTCATAGCACTACTAAGTTCACTATCAAAGTTTTCTTTGTCAGTAATATAGATGAGTTTATTTTCGTAGCTTGAGTGTCTTTTGAACTTCTTCCTGCTGCGTCGAACAAGTCTTGATAACCGTGATAGCTCTGCAGTCCAGAACGGTTTATTGTGAGCACAGATAACTTTACGTTTTAGAGCCAACATATTACTTTCGGCAATAGTTTCTCTAAACCAGTGCCACATACTAATGACGTCATTGGATAATAACAAGTTATTGAAGACTACGTCGTTTGCCATCAAGCGCTCGTCTAAGTTACGTGACCATTCTGTCCAATTGCTACCCTTAATGTCGAACACATGTTTCTTTTCTGCCAAATTTGCTTGCGACGTATTAAAGCTGGATATCACAGGATAATGTCCCATTAAGGGGGCGCCACTAAACAACTCGACCTCACAGTCCACATATTGATTTAACACTATATTTGCCATTTTATCAGTTGAAATTATTAAATCGATTGTACTTGCACCAGTACCGGAGCGAAAAGTGCTCGACGATGGAGCAAAAAAAGTTACTTTGCTGTTATTTGCACAAATGAAATCTTTGAGCACTTTGCCATTCGCATTATCTGAAGTATCCCACAAATACCGAGAGGAGTACTGGCGAGTTAATTACATGTTCTATTTTCGACAATTTTCGCTTAGAAAACTGCTGACGCAAAGGCATTGTTGTGACGTCATCCATTGTACTTTGTCTATAACCTTATAGATTTAAGCTAAAAGCAAAAAGCTGCTACAGGCTTTGCGTTAGGTAAGTAAACAAACAGTAGGCAGGATGTTCGCGTATTTTTGAGGACTATGTAGGATGTTCGCGTATTATTGATTACACGTGTATTTATACGCAAAATCTTTTGCGGGGCCTTTCCTAGTTTGAAGTTTGAATAATAATTTCATGCTGAGCTACAGTTAATTAGTTGTTGGCTCTGTTTACCTTAGCGTTACAACAAGGCGCTGTTCTGGTAAAATACAATCCCGAAAATTTGTGTTCTGTTTCTTAACGCATTCAGAACACAAATCAAGTAAAATTCGGAAGGTTGCAGGTTGCATTCTCAAATAACTAAGGCACTTTTCTTCATCCATTACAACATGTTACAACAAATGATGATATTCGCCTGGCTGTCCACGGTTTTCAAATATTGGGTGAACCCAAGAACGATGTTGTCGCTTCCTGTATCGCCTACTTGCCTTTTTATTTAACCACCACAGCAAAATAAAAATCTTCATTCGTCTAGAAAGTCTCATGTTTAGAATTTCGCGCTAAAATTTTGGTTCATTTTACGGAATGAGTGCGGTCCCAATGGAAACAACTTTTGCTGACGTAAAACGTGCGGACAGAAAAGTCTGTGTTTGTGCGGACGTAGTGGAAACACGACCTTAGTTACGACAGTGTTTATCATTGTCACAATAACATTTCGCTGTGTAGCATTGTTTACAAATCCTGCGTCACAGAAACGACAACTTTACTTAGTGTAACCTGCAATTTTCCGAAGATTCACGTGCAAATGTTTTTTTTGGGGGCTGGGGTGTAACTTTGAGGCCTCGTTTCAGTAGAAGATAGTAAAAAAGTTCCTTACAATAGCGTTTTTTAAATATAACTTAATCTTAGAAATCTTTAATCTTTAACTGAAACTAATTGGTAAAAAGTTTATTTATATAAGTTATAATTATAAAAACAGTTAGGAAATGAATTCTTCATAAATTAACAAATTTTTACGTAGATTGTGGCAATTTAACCAAGGCTTATTATTTACACATTTTAACGCACTTCAAAATTGGAAACGTAACATTATTTTCCTGGCCCATATGCAGAGAACTACACGGTATTGAGGTTGTGCTGCCACCTGCAGTTGAAAACAATTATTTCTTAGTTATTTAATTTTACGAGGTTTAATCCATTAAGAGAGTGTATAAACAAGTTCTATATATAGATAAAAACTGATTACCTGCATTAGTACTGCGTTTAACGAATAAAAAACAATGATTTCTATTAGAATTTGATATAAAATTATTGAATGTATATGCACAATGTTTATTAAATTTCCACTTTATACTGCATTAGACTAACAGCTTTGGCTTCCCAGTCTTTCATAATCAGAAATATACCAGAAAAGCGTTGTATTTGCAAGCAGCAACGTTGCTATTTGCAAATTTCCAATTCATCACCGATCCACTCTCCATTATCGTCACATTCCAATTTCACATTTTTGCCAGAACTTCTACACGTCACATCCAACTGTTCCGCAGTAAACCAATAAGTAAAATTTGAAACATTTTGAACGTACGAAGGTATATATGGTGTTGGGCACACCCGCTCACAATATCCAAGCGTTCCAGACCATTGTCCACTCGATTCGCAAGTAATGGACATATCATAACCTATATCTCTGCATTCACGTTTCCGAGACGCAGAAATATGACGACAGACGTCCGGCATTGGTTCATAGCCGCCATTACATTGCAATATGGCAGAAATCTTCTCCTGCGTGTGTGAGCTTAATAAAATTCCATTGTCCACAATGTGAGTAGGTTCTCCACAGTGGACCAACTCACATCGTGGCTCAGAACTGCTCCACTGTCCGTCAGCAAGGCACATTCTCAAAACAGCACCGTTCAACTTATACCCGGCGAAACATCTATACAAGACAAAAGCGCCAACTGGATACGTCTCTTTAATGTCGCCTGTAATGTAACCCTTTCTGACGTCAGACAGACCAGGACAGACGGTTTCTCTGCAAACAGGCTCCGGAGAACTCCACATGCCAGAGATAGAGCAAACTGCCACTTTCTCTCCTGCAAGATGGTAACCTCTGTCACACAGAAACGTGGCTTTACTTCCTGGGCTAGTCTTATTATAGATTACTTGACCATTTGCTGGTGCCACAGGGTCATCACACACAAAAGGTGTACATTCTGGTGGGCTGTTGCTCCAAGTAAAGTTCTCTCTGCAATACAGCGCTTCTGTACCTATAAGCTTGTAACCTGGAAGACAGTTAACAAACGTTTGTGCTCCAACATGCCTGTCACCAACTACAGCGCCATGTTCCACAAACAACTCTGGACAGGTTGCATTGACGCATGTAGGAGCTTCGTCACTCCAAGTACCATCCGGTTGACATTTCATCAGTTCTGTTCCGCTCAGTTGATAACCAGTGAAGCATGTAAAATACGCTTCTGTTTTGGAAGCTAAGAAAGGAAAACGCGCCCTCACATATACCTTGCCATTTTCTGGTGCTTTTGGTGGCATACAGGTCACTAGAAAACACACAGGCACAAGCTCATTCCACCTATTCCTTCCTACACAAGTCAGTTCATCATAACCTACTAAAGCATATCCCGGTCTACAGGTAAAGCGTATTGTATCGCCAACATTTAGTGTGCTATATTCCACAGAACCGAAGGAAAAATCAGGTGGCTCACAGATATTCTCTACACATACAGGTGGTTCAGCATCCCATGAAAGATCATCTTGACAGAGTAGGGATTTTGGCCCCTTCAAGCCAAAACCCTGAATGCAGAAAAACGTGATGTTTTCTCCCGGAAACTGTCCCTGGGTGCTGATTCCTCCATTTTCTGGAGCCAGTGGAAGACAACAACTTGATTCTGATTTACACACGCAACCAGCATTTAACTTGTACGTCCAAACATGTCCCTCTTCACAAAGATTATGCACAGGAGCACGACTATCAATAGGATAGTATCCATATGGACAGGTGTACAATACCAACGTGCCAACGTCCCACTTAGCACCTCTGGCAACTGCCAGAATTGTATTGGGACCTAGAGGTGGAGGTCCGCAATCCACAGGAACACATACTGGCTGCTGTCCCCTCCACTTGAAATTCCAAAGGTCACAATACTGCCTCTCAGAGCCATCTAGCTCCCATTTTGGTTCGCAGGTATACAGAGCAAAATCTTCGTACAGTTCCACAAAACCATGAGCAGGCGGTTCAGGAGCTTCGCAGGAACCATCTGATATTTTGATGCACGACGGTGGAATGCCAGACCACTCTCCATCAAAGCAAGTCCTCTTGCGTATTCCCTGGAGCAAATATCCTGCTTCACACACGTACGTGGCACTACTTCCATTGTCCAAGCCATCTAAACTCACATATCCATGTGGCACAGATATTACCTGAATGTCACGGCATCGTCTACTGCACGTAGGCGTGTTTTCTAACGACCATCCTGTCTCTTGGCTGCAAGTGGCAACTTGCAGTCCATCCGTGACATTCAACTGTTCAAAACCCGCCAGACATTTGTACTCGCCCTCCATTACTCTGACGTAATAGCTCTGCCCACTGCTGGTTGTACGATGCATAGTCTGCTGCCTTAACCAGACAAAATGAGCGTTCTTGACACGTGGTACTTTTCTACAGTCGTGGATACATCTGTACACAGCCGGCCTCCATTTTCCATTATTACAAGTCAAAATCTTGACAGTTGAGGTGAATCCCTCGGTACAGGTCAAATCAACATTGTCCCCGTGTCGATGCCAACCTTTCTTTGGCGAAATTCGTCCATGTTCGGGCGGTACTGGATCAGGGCAATAGTCGGTTTCTAAACATAAAGCAAACAATAATATGTATAAATTTGAGGTCGTCGTAATTTACACTGTAGTCTATATCATTTACCTTGAATTAAATGAATGAAAATATTATTATACATACACATTTATTTAATCATATACACACACACACACACACACACACACACACACACACACACACACACACACACACACACACATATATACATATAAACAGTTCAAATTAACCACATACGTATACAAATACAAATATATATGTCTATATATATATATATATATGTATACGACGTATACACTATATATATATATATAACCAATTAAAATTAACTGCTATTTGCAAGTGTTAAAACAAATACCAATATGAGCGACATCAAACACAAACATTTCAATATAAAGCTAATACACATATTACAAATGATAACAAGCATAAAAAAATAACACGTACAATTGTGTAATTCAAATGATAGAACGACATAAAAACATACTTTCCGACACAAGACTAATATCCATCACAAACTAAAACTGTACAACACACTAACGTTATTAACGTATTGAATTTATTAAACGAAGCTGGAGTGTTAGTAATAATTGAGATTGTTAATATTGTATATAACTTTACTGCAAACTATTTGTACTAATCCCTCTTTGTAAATTAAATGTACATTTCAATGTATGTAGTTTACCAATGGTTTATACTAACCTTGTAAATTGAGACAAACATTATCACTGCAATTACACTGTTATTTTTTTATATTTCATAACAGCCCAGACAACTTTAGGTAAGCCTGCCTGCAGTTTCGTAGACTGTTATATATGTAGAATATTTCAGTTATACTTCTTCTTCTTCTTCTTCTTTTTCTGTTGCTCTAAACATCTATTGTAGCCTTAGAGTCTCTATCCTTTATTAGAGCACTCCACTGTTTCCTGTCTACAGCTAAAACTTTCACCTCCCGTGATGCTATGATCTCAGCTGTTGTAAATCTGTATTAATTCTTGACATCCAAGTTCTTTTGGTTTTGCCTGAAGGTCATTTAGTAGGTTTCAGTGCCTCGTTTAATGCTAATCTTACTGGTGTTGTTTCTGACAATCTCATTAAATGACTTACCCATCTTAATCTTCTGATTCTGATTTTAGTGCTCCAGTGTTCTACTTTGGTTCTGTTTAATGCTAATCTTACTGGTGCTGTTTCTGGCAATCTCATTAAATGACCTACCCATCTTAGTCGTCTGATTCTGATTTCAGTGCTCCAGTGTTCTACTTTGGTTCTGTTTAATGCTAATCTTACTGGTGTTGTTTCTAACAATCTCATTAAATGACCTACCCATCTCAGTCTTCTGATTCTGATTTCAGTGCTCCAGTGTTCTTCTTTGGTTCTGTTATACAGCTGCTCATTTGAAATGATATATGGCCATTTTATTTTTAAGATTTTTCTGAGTAGGCCTCTGTGAAATACATTTATTTCTGCTTCCTGAGTTGCAGTTAAGCCCCACGTTTCACTGTTGTACATTAAGATACTAGTTATATATGCATTAGAGAGTCGCAGCTTTGTTTTGAGGGATAGTCACTTGCTGGTTAGAATTGATTTATTTTGGATGAAACCGTACATTGCCCATTGTTTCCTGTTTTTGATATCATCGTCTATGTTAAGTAATGATCCCAAGTATTTGCAACGTTTCCAGGATTGATTTCGAAGACAAAGTAATTGGCTACACGTTTTGTGCATAAGCCTTGCTGGTAGTAATATTTAAATTGAAACGCCATTTAATATCATTTCTAAGAAATAACATATTCAGGATTTTATATATTCCATTGAATTCAATTCAATTCACATACTTATACATATACATATACGTACACGTACTCATATTCAAATACAAATACATACACATACATTACATACATACACATAAACATACACATACACATATACATATACGTGTACACTATACATATATATAACCAGTTGAAATTAACTGCTGTTTACAAGTCGTAAAACAAACTTATAAGCGACATCAAACACAAGCATTTCAATATAAAGCTAACACACGTATTACAAACGGTATCAAACATCAAACAAATAATACATACAATTATATAATACAAATTCAAATGATACAACGACATAGAAAACATACTTTCCTGCACAAAACCAATATTCATCAGATACTAAAACTAATTACAACATACAACACACTGCCTTATACACTATATATTGCATAATAATTGCAACACAACCTACGTGGTGCTGCTGATGTTGACGACAACAACGACAATATGAAGACGAGTTCGCAAATTCTTGACATTTTCTTATGAAGGGAAAGAACTTCCGGTTCACTCACATTCTTGACTTCTCAGCAAATTAGGTAGTTTCCTTGATTCCTACAAATAAAAGGCAAAAACAGTAAAACATTGTTCATACGAAACATACATTGCGTAAGAAAAACACATACAGTAACTCACACACTTACTTATTACCACATCATCATACTTACTCAATCTTAGATCACCATTGTTACACGGATCCATATAATAGATCTAACTAACAGCATCAAGAAAAGTCCAGGAGGACCACCAAGGATGTCAAGAGGAAACCTGTATGTCAAGGAGAGATTAATATTGCATTTTACTGATGACCATATTTTAATAGCATTATATTTTGATGACTGTTTCATTATATTTGTTTTTGGAAGGGGGAGTACATAGTTTTCAACTGAATATCTTGTGTAATGATCTTGTTGATTTGAAACTGGACTAAAGTAAGACTGAGAAGCAGGTGGAAGTAGTGAATTTTTATTGTCTTCATTTCATGTATCACTATAAAAATTCACTACTTCCACCAGCTTTTCAGTCTTACTTTAGTCCAGTTTCAAATCAACATGATCATTACACAAGATATTCAGTCGAAAACTATGTACTCCCCCTTCCAAAAACAAATATAATGAAACAGTCATCAAAATATAATGCTATTAAAATATGGTCATCAATTCCGCGTGACATGAAAACTCTTAATCTTTATCAATTTAAAAAAAGTATCAAAGAATTACCTACTACAAAGGTATAATTAACTCACAATAATTAACTCCTGATCTTAAGTTACTAACAAAACTTATTTTGTTCCAATGTACGATATAACTGATGAAAATGTAATGTTAATTGTCAATTGTTTCACTTATCTGGAGGAGGACTCGAAAGCTCAATGCTCCTTCCTCCTCCTCACAGTAACTCGCATAGTTTATTTACTTTTTTTCAATGTTATATCAATTTATATGTACGTTTGAGTTGCTGTGGAATAAATAAATTCATAAATTCATAATTTACTAATTCTCATTTATCAAGGACGCGAGTGACATACTTTGTTTCCGGCTTACTATGTGCCGAATTGTATTAGAAAAATAGTACGCTCAAGTATGGATATTATTGTACAGAAAGGATTGTGTATATCTATAGTGCATTCTGCATTTAAAATTATTTTGATTAGACACATCTGCTTGCATTGAACTTGAAGAAGTTTAAACTGCTGTTCTACAAAACTCGCAAACACATTGACATTCACAAACCAAAATTCGATACCGTTATTAATGTTCCACCAAGCTTCCTCATCTTATTCCTAGGAAACACAGTAAAAATCGCAGTGATACACGCAGTCTTTGACATATTTTATACGCACCATCACTAATATAAGACGCAACGTTTGCAGCTGAAACTTTGTGAACGAGAAAGAGACGCAGCAGCATCTATCACAGACTGAAGATACTCATTCCAATTGGGCTGGTATCATATAGTCCCAGGAGGAAAAACGGGTAAGAGAAACTGTTGCTAAAAGCGCAGTGTATTGATGACCTTAAACTGTCAGTTTTGTTTTAACTCAATATACACAACCCAGAGACGGAACGATGGAGGAAGTTATTGAGGTTGTTCAACTTCTGCTTAATCGAGCGACCGCGTTTTATGCGCAGAATATTAGATAGAGTATCTTTCTAAATTTCATCACTGCAGTCTAAGAAGTACGAGATTAAATTTTTTATTAATAATAATGGGCGTTCAGCAGAAGTCGATTTATTTAGGCTTCCCGTAACAGTTAAGACTTCTGGCCTTTAGCAAATACGATCACAATGTGTTCTTTTAATCACAGTGTACAACTAATCTAGTTTACTGATGGTCACTTTTTTTACGGTATAAGCATTGTAGCTTTATTTCCTACATCCAAGGGCGGACAGTAATCAAAAGCCTTGCAGTATTACAATACGTAACTTTTGGCTTCGAAAATTACAAGGTCATGACGGAGATCATGGCATGCTAAGTCTTATTACAAATGCCACGCGTAAGCAACATATTTAAATATGTTCAGAAATTTCTGGTAACCTATGACAAAAGGACTAGATTAGATGTAGATTTATTTCTCACAAAAAGCAATGTACATTCAATGATACGTAACAATAATTACAAAATTGCGAGCCAAAAAAACTGATTGTTTACAATAAAATGCTTCAATCTGTGCTGAAAGAAAATCTTGTAAGCACAACATTGACAGTAAGAAAGGTAGTAAGATAGCTAGGCAACACAAGTCAGGGTGTAACATTCAGGTGTGTGCATAGAGAAGAATGCGAATACATAGGAATCACCTGTGGAAAAGATCAGAAAGCCCCAAACTTCAAAACATCCCTCAGTACATTGGCTTAATGAACACACCAAGCCAAGTAAGATTGTTGCGATGTTTTTTTCGTTAGATTGCGTTGTGCAAAGCTGTTTTGTGGGTGGGGTCTCGGAGGGAATTTTATGCCTCTTTCTACAAAGAGAGTTATGAGAAAGGGTAGTTCGTTTTTGTAAACACTTCCACGAGAATGAACGATTACGAGCTGGATTCAGGCTCCATTTCAATGAGGTGCTGCTTGTGAAAATGCACAATTGCGTGTATAACCTGTGCTTATGAACTGTCTTCAATATACAGAAGACCAAACTCTCGCACACGCACACGCGCTCACTCTCCGTCTCTCTTTCTCTTTTTCCTCTTTATCTATTTATCTTTTTTATAAAAATATTATCAATAGTGATGCAATATTCACCTCCAACATATGACATAATTATTTTGTCGTAAGAGTCTGTATCCATGCCCAAAATGCATTTTTAGTAATGTGGGCAATCAGTGTAGTCATTATTTGTTCTGTATTTCATATGAATATAATTCTTGAAATTTAGTGCTAAATAAAATAAAAATCTCTCTCTTTCTCTCTCTCTCCTCACAGCCTTTATTCTCTTTAGAGCTCTCCACACGACAAGATATACTAACAAAATGTCCAAATTACTTTCGTCTTATCCTACAGTACACATTTACTGGATACCATTAACTTGTTTGAAAACCTTTCACCTTAAATATAATTGTTGACAACATATGAAATTGCACTTATTTCATTTCTGACAAAATGTAAGAATCTCTCTAAAAAACACTTGTCAACGATAAACAACAATTTTAATATTTTATAACAATATCGACATCATCACAAGTATTTTCTAAAACACATCCGAGCAACTCGAGCTGCTCAACAACAATCACTGTGTGAAATAACCGAACATTTGAAAAAATATTATTACAAAAATATTGTTTCATAAAATATACTTTATGAAGAAATGCACAATACTGAAAGACATCTGTAAACATCATTAATTGAAAGTACCACCTTTTTAAATTTGTTAATAATTAAAAAGATGCATTTTCAGTGTTTGGTGTTTTGCCACTTGCTTTATAGATAAACTAAATACAGTTAGACCTGTTTATACCCCCACTCTGGGACTGCAAAAAAGATTGGCATTAGCTGAGTTTGGCATTATAACGAGGTGCATTAATACATACATACTAATGTGTATTGATACATACATGTCTATGCTGATGTAGATATTTGAATTTTGCTAAAAATTACGATGCTAAGTGAGGTTGGCTTTACAAAGGAGGCGTTACAACGAGGTATGATTGTACTCAAAAAGCAACGCAATAGATGCAATGCTCACTGAGAGAATGAAATGCATTATAAGAATTTAGAAACTAATTACCAGTTAAAGGACATTGATGTCAGATTAATTTTACCTTAACACTGCTTTAAAATTGATTTTGCTAAAAAAAAGCATTTACATATTTTGGAAAATCTATTTGACAACTTCATTGTACGTTCTCATACTCATTTAATAGTTGTCAAGAAAATAACATTTAAAACGAATGATTTCAATTTCCATTGTTTGAAATGATTCTAATGGCATGTTCATACTATAGTTTTCTCTTACAAGTTCTCTCCAAGAGGAAACTTGCAAGTGTGAACAACTTTGCAAATTCTCTCGCAAGTTACTGCAAATTCAGCGAGAGCTGCTGAGAGTTCTCGTGCGAGAACTTGCCAGGAAATAAACCCTTTCACAGTTCTTGCGATTAATAATTATCGTGAAAAAGTCAAAAGTTGTGTGTACCAGACAACGCATTTGTGTACACTCGACAACGCCTCACAGCCCACGCTATTGCAAAAGTAATTAAGAAAGGGACGAAAGCTAGCTATAGAACATTACCTAGTTCATTTTTTCATGTTCCCAAGCAAGATCTCGCACAGACTAATGCGTAATTAAGTAAAGTCCACGTAAAACAACTGAAGTTACTGAGCTTATGTGGCAGACGGCTTTGCTTTATCCACATGTCACGTGATGATTGTAGCTAAGACGTGTTGCTGTGGTACACTTAACTTTTGATCTACAGTAGCTCCGCATGCATGATGAAATGGTGAAAATGCTTATATAAAAGCCTTTCACACTTGCGAGTTCACTCTCAGAGAGAACTTGTACAGAAACTTGAGAGAGAACTCTCTAGTCTGGAAGCACAATAAGACAACCAAACTATCACAGAAGGTTGTAAACTAAAATAACTACATATTTGTAACATATTTTGTTATAAAACTATGCATATCCAACATACAAATTTAAGCGACGAAAAAATATGTGAGAAAAACGCAAGTGACATACATTTTTATACACAAATTTGTTCCTAGTGCTTTACATGATACAACATGAAATTATACAATGACTGTCTATAAAAAATCACAGGGTTAAAAATCATGATCCTTAACATGATTTTACAGTATTATGCCCACAATGAAAGCTAGAACAGTTTAGTTTAAACTAAAATTATTAAACTTAAACTTCAAACTTACTTTATTTAAAGTGGATTTACAATACAAATTCGTTTGAAACAGGTATAGGGATGCCACCCCTTTATGAAGCGAAATTAGGAGTGAAGAACTAGCTACCTGCATTTTAGATGTTTGGGAGGTCTTTTTCAGAAATTGAAATCAAGAAATTCAAACTAGAAAGTAGTAGATAAAAACTCATGATTTTAGACTCCAAAAAACTTTAAAAAGTTTAAAACTTGCAAAGTGCAACAGTGTAAATCAATTTTTGGAGTTTCTCTCCAGTCACATTTCTCACAGTCGTTTTTGAGGTTTGTGGTTTATCTATCAAATTTTACTTTATGCTAAGTTGATAAAAGCTAAAGTGCAAGAACACTTAAAAAATGTTTCAGGAATAAAAGCGTGACAAGTACTTTGTGCAACTGGTAAGGTGGTCTTACAATTGAGATCATATCATATTGAGACCTGGTCACACTCATTTTGAACAAGCCTAACATCAAATTTGCGATATTGTTGAGTAATGGTTAGACAAATTGCAGGAATGAGTAGTTTCAGCAGCGGTTGCTTACAAAAAGCAATGGCTCACCTATGAAACCATAAAAAGCCTAAAAATGGCCAGCTTAGTTCATTATTTTCAAACATGATACCAGCTGGATTTGTTTCACAGGAAATAAAAATAATTATAATAATGTTCTTTTGTATTATCAAAGGCAAAATTTAACGTACAAATAAATTTTCTTTAATAAAAAAAGCTAACCCTAACTTAAAATTTGACATTAATTTTATTAAATTTCATGGCTTCCTTACTAATGAAATTGGGTCTCAAAGTTGCATTTTACCCAAAACATTTTGTTCAGTTTTGCTCGTGAAACTTGAGGGTAATAACCAAACCTAGGTAGTTAACCTCACTAAAACTATACAGCAAGCACATAAACCTGGCTTCCACGAGGTTTGCAACTTCGGAGACTATACGAAAATTTCTAAGTACAACAATGGTGGAACATTCGCCAAAAGTTTGCCAAATGGTCACAAAACATTCGCAGGTGTTGCCGTTGTTGCCGAAAGGTCGACAGTTTCGGATAATTTTTAAAACTGCTTAAAGTTTGTCTCCGGAGTGGGAAAACTCACCACTTCGCCAAACTGTTGTAAAGTTGTCATAACATGTGCGAAACGTCTGAAACATTTTGCGACACTTTTAGAACACTGTGACGACCTTGTGACTATTTTTCGATATTTTTGCACCCCTCGGTTCTCCCACACTTTCTAAACAAAAAAAATGATCGCAATACACTCGCACGGATCTTGTATGACATTCGCCTTGTCGCAAATGTGTTGCAGAAGTCGCCAAATTTACGCTAAAGCGTCATGCAACATTCTAGCGATTTTCACCTGAGAAAAAAGGGCGAAATTTGCACGAAATATGGCGACAATAGCGAGAACTTTGTAAGAATCATGATTTGTGACAAAACACAGTCGCGGGAATTTTTTGACTACTGTTGGACTTGTTGCCAGTCTTCGATTGTCGCAAAAAAGTTGCAGCCCCACGAAACCTGGCACATTACAAAAGTAGTATATCCAACAGTCGAAACTTTTGGTGACACTTTGGCAACTACACTTTGCTTGCAGGCACTATTTCCGGTAAGCTCGATAATAAAAGTTGGAAAACAGCACCACCATTGACACGCCATACATAATGCTGTAGATGCAAAACCCATGGTACAAGTATCCAAAGACAGCATGCACCATACCAACAAAAAACTGTGCAATTTGTAACAGTGTCAATCTTCGCTTCCACTTTGTTGCCACTGAACCTTGCAAAGCTGTCATTCCATAGTAAAAATACAGTAAAATATGTATGAAAGAATTTAAGCAGAGTGGCACCGCGATTGCCGGCCACGGATAACGGTGATATGCGAAGTCGCTGAGTAGCACCATTGTAAGGTGGTGGTAAACGTGAAGAAAAGATATCTGTCTTGAGTTGTGCCGTAGGACCATGAAAACTGTGTCTAGAAGCTCTGTCATTTTTGCTATCCAATAAAGGTAGAAAGGAAAGCTGAAAAAAATGAGACAAAGTTCAATGTACGACGAAGATCTGGGCTTGGCAACAGAAAAAACCCGAAGCAAAATGATTACTTCCAATGAGTTACTACTGGAGTTTGAAAATACAAGTTTTTCTCAATTGTAGTACTAGTTTCCAGATAGAAAAGTGAGTACTGAGTAAATTAGATTTTTAGCATTTTTTAAACATTTTCTTGACAATTTGGTACTAGAATATTAAAGTCCAATATTTTTAGCATTTATTTTTACAAAAAACAAAAAATTGACATTTGAACAAATCTGTGGTGCATTCTACCTAGACGCATCATAACATAGTTACAATTAACTAGGCGAACTTATGGACGATTTTGATTTGCAAGCACACAAATAACTAGTTTTTAAGTTTATGAAAAGATGGACATTAAATAAATTGAAGAATAATGCAATTTTATCCAAGATGTTGTTTTTACATTTACAATAAAATGACCTTGAATCAAACATATACAAGTCATCAGGACAACATAATGACAGACTCTGTATGCAGGAAATCATCAACATTGCACAATTTTGTTTACTTATTAAGCAGATCATTATTGTTTACTTAATACAATTCAATTCAATTCATCTTTTATTTTAGCATTAAAAATTGCCATATAATTCACTAAAAAAGATAACTAACTACACATACATATACACAAACACAAACAGACAGAATACTAACTTTACTAATTACATGCAACAACAACAACAAAATAAAAGCTACCCACACTTAATCCCAAACAAAATCCAACAAGTCAAAAAACGTTAGCTAAAAAACTAACAGACAGGCAACCCTTGTTACTTACCTAAAATTTTGGCCAATCAAAGGACAAAGATGTTGAGACACAGACAGAACAAGGCAATAAATTTTCACTGAAAGCAGACAGTAAATTGTGTGCTTGCAAACCAAAACCATCCACAAGTCGGCATAGTTAAAACTGCGTTATAATGCTTCAAAATAGAATGCACCAAAAATTCCAAATGGTCAAATGTCAATTTCTTGTTTTTTTATAAAAACAAATGCTAAACATATTGGACTTTTATATTCTACCATCAAATTATGAAGAAAATATTAAAAAAATACTAAAAATCAAATTTCATAATCGCATACCCATTTCTCAGGCTAGAAACTAGTAAACCAATTGCAAAAAAATGTTTTTTCAAACTCCGATAGTAACTAGTGGAAGCAGTCATTTTGCTTGGGATTTTTTCTGTTGTCATGCCCAGACCTTCGTTAAGAAGAGCCACAACCAATATTTGTGCAGTTGCTAAGTGTTCTATAGAAATGTGACAATACCAATAGGTAACTTTAACTGTAATTTTCTCAAGGTTACGTTTTTCAATGCGTAGCGTGCACCTCAACTTCAACGTTGATTATCTCAGCTTAGAAATAACATAGAGCGATGAGCTTGGTACCAAAGTGATCCTCTTGAAATGGAGATTCACGATATGAGAATAACTATAAAAGCTTAATTGCCAACTTATGGACGACTTTGCTATGCATGCACACTATGGGAAGCTGTTGTCAGATTAATTTTACCTTACCACAATCTTTTTTCATAAGGCGCTGCAGAAGACAACTTTAACATTGATTTTGTTGAAAAATTTTCATGCCTTTGGGAAACTCTATCTGGCACTTTGTACCATCTTATTACAGCCAATTACTGGTATAAACTAATGTACAACATTCAAAGTATAACAACTGTAACTAGTATAATAAGAAAATAATATTTAAATATGCACTTACAGGAAAGATTTCCAGGGTTGCTTAATGTACCAGCCATTGTTTGAAATTATTAGCACAGCAAAAATGAGCATTGTGTAAAAACTGAGTAAACTGCATCCAAAGTTATACACGATCAAAACCTGTAAAAGAACATCATACAAAAAACATAGAAAAAATAAGGACAGAATAGCAAATGAAATGTGACATAGAAGAAGAATTAAATACTGAAAGCAGAGCTTGGTATTTAAGAATTGTGTGATGCTGATTCAATGTACATAGAGCCCAGAGCCTCGCCATTTCAGTTGAGTTCCAGCCGGTTCATTTCTACAGCCGACCTAGCCAATAAAAACCAGCTTTAGTCACGCCAGCCGCTGGCGTGAATTTTTGAACGAGAAAGCTGGTCAATTCAAAATTAAATACACAAATAGGCAACGTTAAAGAATTGTGTGATGCTGATTCAATGTACATAGAGCCCAGAGCCTCGCCATTTCAGTTGAGTTCCAGCCGGTTCATTTCTACAGCCGACCTAGCCAATAAAAACCAGCTTTAGTCACGCCAGCCGCTGGCGTGAATTTCTGAACGAGAAAGCTGGTCAATTCAAAATTAAATACACAAATAGGCAACGTTAATCACACGTATGGGATCATTTTGGTGTTTTGCTATTGATTTGTCGGTAATCAAGATAAGCTTCACCAAGAGTTGAATTCAAATTACATTTGCAATAAATCCATTGCTTTTTATCATGATAAAAAATTGATCTCTAATGCATTACTTGAATTTGTACATCAGCTTTTTTCTATGTATGAACAACACTAATTATTTAAAAAAATTGTCTACATAATTTACTGTTAACTAACAATCTATCATTTATTTAGTTAACAAGAACTTGTAACTTTAGCCACTGATTTATTCTTTAAGCCAACTCAGCTGAAAAGTGCGTGTGTCAGCTAATGTAGTATAAATATATATTAGTTTAGTCTACCTTGCATATTCATATGCATACTTGTAGGCCCTTTCACGTGCTCTACAACAGCCTAAGGTAAAAGCATGTTCGCTCGTAAATGGATTTTTAACAAATGAAAAATAAATTCAGAGGCATAGAAACATAAAAATTTTGCATTAGGAAAAAAGTAAACTGAACATTATGGACTACTCTGACCTACAGGTCATCTATACATGTGTATGCAGGCAAAACTGCGTATATAAAACAGGTCAGTTAAATAAACTAATAACATGCTTTCAGGATTCAGATATTTACTGAGTAACATCCATAATTATAATATAAAATTTATCAACCAAATAAAAAATTCTCAAGTTTAGTATAATTACTATATATATATAAATATATATATATATATATGTATAAATGATGCATGATAATTAATGAAACTTCCAATGAATACTTCAAAAGTATACTATAAAAATTTTGTTCACTTCTTTATGGGTGTTTAACGATGAGCATTAAAATGCTATCATTTCAGGTGCTGTCAGTGCTGACAGTTATTACATATAATGTAGTGTAAAAAGTATTTAATGTATAATGAACATGTATAAACAAACTTGTCTACATATATATGTAAAAATTTCATTCCTGAAAATTATCTAATTACTGAAACACTAGACACATAATCATTGAAATTATTAGAACATCCAGCCTTCAGTGGCCTTTCAAATAAATTTTTGAGTAAGCAAATATACGTACACTTGTGAACAGAGCTTTAGGAGGATTAAGATCTTAATGGCTAGAGTGTTAAAGGGGAAGAAAAGGCTATTCCAAAATATGTTTCGAGATCTTTCAAGACAAAGTTATGTGGCAGTAAATACCACTTAATAGACTCACATTGAACGAAAGTGTTTTGACTCAATTAACCGACTGATTCAATTAGCTGATGGGTGTAGCCTATTACTATAGAAGTATGACTCATCACTTTAGTATTCACTCTAGTATTAAATTCTCATACTGAAAAAAATGTTGAAAATCTGTTTATATTTGCCAGCGTATATTCACGGAGAACACCTAGTCACCTGGTGCTTGAACTGCAGTTGGTGACGACCTTGTTTCCCTGTGAAAAGCAGCGGGAATTTCAAAAACAAACCGCAGCGCAAGTGTTTAAATGCTTAGCTACCAGAAACAACGAGATTAAATGCAGTGAACAAGTGGGTGATGAAAGCAAGGCCACTATGTTAACTTATTAGTGCATACTACAAACTGTCCTGTACCTGCTTACAAACAAAGCTGTGCTTAACATTACAGTGCACAAAATTGATGTAAAGATTACAACAGTAGTAAAAACTCTTTGGGTACATACAAGTGTTGTTTTTAGTACATGAAGGAAAAACATTCAGTCAATTATGTGGGGTTATTTGAGTCAATTAGGCCACTGATTCTATTACAGTGAATCTAAGAAATGAAGCCTGCTATACTTAGCATTAAGCTTACCAGCTTGTAAGGCTGATGTAACTAGAAAAGGAAATTCTTTCTTATTTAAAATGGTTGCTCCAAGTAGTAAAATGTTGCCAACTCAACATTTCCAGCGTGCACCACTGACTCACCAAAAATGTATTTTTAATCTTACTGTAATTTATACTTTTCTTTAATTAGTGAAATGTGCATTGCAAATGCTCTGATCAATTTTTCAAACTTTATGCAATGTTACTTAAGCTCGTCTCAAACAACGTACCGTTAAAAAGACTGTGCCTAACGGTCACCACAGGTGCTTAAATTTCAAATTTTAAACAGCTTTGCTGCCATACAAGCTCTGTGTGCAACAATTCATTACGTAGGTGATATAAAATTTCTAGACAAATTTTTTATGAGGAGTGTCTTCTTGTGTTTTAATAAACAGGACCATATTAGTGTGAAGTTTACATGATGTTACATAAAAAGATTTACTCACCTCTTTAAGTCTGAGTGGCTTCGTATGTTTCTGCCAAATGCCCGCAAGCAGTACAAGCAAAATGTATGAGCAAGCTAAAGGAAATGTTCGCAAGTTGTATACAATGGTCCACAGCGTAGAAATAGATGCAAAAGTAAGAGCCATCTAAAAAATTACATGATTTAACTTAGTCAAAACCAAAAAAATGCAAACACACAGGTGCTGCAGATAACTTAACAACATACTTGAATGTAGAAACATATTTTCTTGATAAAACAGCTAGGTATGACCATTAAGACTTAAATGTGCTCGTTAGCCATATAAATCTCGTAAAATCAATCTATCCTTATAACACGTTTTTATAAATTCACTCATATCATGGTTTGTCGAACAAAAGCAGGGAGACATCGGCCCGAACTTGCCGATTGTCCGTATTTACCGATACTAAGCTAATACGGTAGGTGCCGTGTATTAGACTCACGGTAATGTAGAATCAATCGCCTAATTGACTCAAAAACGTCTAATACGGGCCGCTTCTATGCAAAAGTATATAAAAACTACCGGCAAGTGACTCAAATAATTCTGCATTAATTGACTCTATATTTTCCTATATAGAGATATACACATGATTATACTAATGTAATGATGTAAAGAAAGTGACGGCGTGCCAACTAGTGATCAACTTGCGAAACAACGGATTGTGTCTGTAGTATAACAGTCCAGATTTTGTCAGATTCTTCCGTTATCCGTAAAAGCGAGGTACGGCAAATCAAGATATGAGTATACACTTCTGCAGTCATGACACTTGACAAGCCGAAATCCAGCATCCAGTAGCAGGCCCTATTCGATGGGGCAATGAACTGAATAGGTGCTGCACTCTATCAGCCAATACTGTCATTCTGGACTTTGTACTTTAAGCCTTACTTATGTAAGCATGCAGCACAAATCTATAAACATGTTTTTAGCTATTTAATTAGGTTGATAATGTACTGATATGCTCACATGATATAAATATCACTGCATAGATATAGCTACCATGCGGGTCTTACTGTTCAAGGAACCATGTAAGGGATACAAACACCAATGTTAGGGTGCTCTCTAAGTTTTTTTATTCCGAACTAAAGTAATGAATTTTACAAAAGGCTACATTTTCACCAGAAAGTAATTTGAAAACTGATTGAAATTCATATTACTTAACAGTAAATTATAAACAATCGAGAAGATTTTATTGCAAAATTACAGATACATGTAAATCTAATTATTGAGATAAATTGATTCACATTATCAAATTAGTTGAACTTAAAAATGATTTCAATATACTAGACACACATTATTACTTAAATGTTAAGGCTTTTAAAGGAAAACCGGATGATTGTTTAGACTCAATCTCACTTTAATTTACTATCCAAAATACACATTTTCTTGCCTATAAAAGTTAGCAATTGTTTCTTATATTTGAATAATTAGCTACAAAGTTAATTAATGACAACCGAACACAGCTATTGCTTATGTCAGAAACTAACCACAGTCTGTGTAATGGTAGGCATCTTCCCTTGCGCATCAAGCACGTTTGCATAAGTGCTACTGCTTAAACGCGTGATGTCACGAAAATGAGCTCTATGTAATATAACATCAGAAACTAACACTGCAGATCAAGATCACGATGGTTATCATGGTGCCACCTTCTATTTGTCGGCTATGCTCGTGTGACAAAAAAGCGCCATTGCCAATCTTAGTAGATTCACCGAGCCACACACCCAGCTTTGAAAGTTTAACATTGAGTATCCGAGGTAATTATTATTTAATATAAACATCGATTTAAAAAAAGCTGTTGTGTAGTTTTCAATATTTCAGAACATTCTTTATTCTGAACTAATGTTTACACAATCGTCCGGTTTTCCTTTAACACACAAGAATAAGATCCCCAGTGTTTTACAAGAATATTCCAGCTAACAGCATAAAGTGTTCTACTCCAAAAGATAGATTTGGTTGAAGCTGTTAAACATCTTTATTTATCTTAGCTGTCCAGGTTGTTTTTGGTTTGCCAGGTGGTTTTTTTTGCAAGGTTTTAAGGCTACCTCTACTATGATTCTTACTGGTACTTCACTTAGTAATCTCAGAAGATGTCTCAGCCATCTTAATCTTCAGACCTTGACTTTTGAATTCTAAGGAACTTCTTTCGGTCTAGAGTATAAATCTTCATTTTTGATTATGAAGAGCTATTTCATCTAGGTAAAACTAAAACATTCCTTAGACGACTTCTGTGAAATGTATCAATCTGCTTTTCTTTAGAAATTTTTAAATCCCAGGTTTCTCTGTGGTGCATAATTGTGTTAGTAACTTAAGCATTAAATAATCGAAGCCTTATCTTAAGACTTAATTTCTTGCTAGTTAATACTTTACATACTTTGAAAAACTGCACGTAAATTTCAAGAAAACTTGAAATGAGCAATAGCCACACTCTCTCTCGCGTAATATCAATACTTGCAGCACTTTTTCTGCGTGCACCTACAACGGAAATTATGAGTTGGCATAGGTATAGCGTGGTTCAACATCATAAAAAATTTTTGCCTAAAAAATAGCATTTGAAAAATTGAAATCGTATGATTTGTCATTTAGCAAAATTGTACCAGTTCGGCTCATTGCTTATTAAACAAAAAAGCCTTATTTTTATAAACTTTGTAACAAACTATATTAAGTGTGGTGTTGTTAATTCTCAGCTGAATTGGATGAAAAAGTTATGAAGAAAGTTGTTTTTATCTGTTACGTTTTAGCTCTGAGATGCTTATTTCTGTGACTTAAAGCAAGAATGCATGTATATTTTGTAACCTTTACAATAGCTATTCAGATTTTTAGCCCAGTAACATTTTATTGCCGCTGCAAATACTGCATTGGTAAAGACTATTCGCACTAGTGACTGTTATCACCATAATTGAATAGCCAGTACAACACTAACAACTAATGAAGTAGATCTTGCTGAATTTAGTGAACAGAATACACACTGTATTTTTGTATTCACTTTGCACAAAAAATGGTAACAAAAATCAATAAACTGGCAAACAAAACTAGCAAACATTTTCTTCACTGAAATTATTAATAATTACATAATAATTATTGACATACCACAAGTCTACTTCTTTTCACAAAAAATAATATTGCTATTTTAACCGATTCTACCTAAATCAAACATTAAATAAATGATACAATAAATGTTGTGCTAATTTTGAGTTTTTTAGTTAAATTATGCACTGATGTTAAATTGACTGATGATATAATTGTAGCTGCTGGTGTTAGGACAACTACAACGTAATAAGTTGCACAACATGTATTGTGTCTATTAACTGAATTGTGACATAGAATATTGCACCAAATGAATCTTTCTGATCTAAGTCACAGTAATGCTTACTAAGTCAAGTATGCACTTTGGTAGATTGACTTTGCCATTACGATTTGAAGTAACCAAACAACAGGGCTGGAAGTTTAATTTCAGTAGTAATAGTTTTTTATCATGGCATGTACATCTTCAAAAATTTTGACTAATTTTACACAGCGTGTGAGTGTTACAAAATGCTGTAAATACAATACAATAGCTAGGCTTGTGCATTTTAATTAACACAATGGAAAATAGAAAAAAATAAACTGTTTTCTTTGACTGGAAGACTTAAGTAAAATAAAGCAGTTGAGTTGTGCATCATGATGTGATGCAATGGTATTATAATTGCTGATCAATCTCTTTTTGTAACAGTATTCATGCAGCTGGGTGTAACTCAACTTATTGCTAGCAGTCTGGTGGAGGGAATTAGCTAGTACAGAACAATTTACAACATCAAAGTGCTGCTAAATATATAGAAAATTTATCATGCCTCGATAAAATAGTCTGGATGCCTCACACAGATTGTATTTCATAATTATGTATGCGTCTCACACAGTTTGCAATCTCGTTATCTTGTACAATCGGAGCCAATTGAGCTTAAATTTTATTGGCTTGCAAAGTCGAAATTCGCCAGACTTCAACCCTGCTGAATACATTGGAGCTATTCCCAGGAGAGCTTGAGGCGAAGTGATCCGAGAACATACCATTGATCGTTAATCAAAAAAGAAGCTTTGAATACATAAATTTGCGAAAAAGTGTTTGAATCTGATCTTGTCGAGTCTCAAATCATACCTCCCATGATTGCAAGCTGGGGAAATCGTGGTACTCAAAACTTTCAACACTAAAATTAGTACTCGAATTTACTGATTCAGCAACTTGATGTAAGAAATAAGTATTGTTCTGTACCTTTACTGGTTGTTTTTGTACCCCATTTATTAGCAAAAGTTTGCATTACATGCGTCATGCACATTTATACCAAGATTTATCGCAGAAAATAAACTTATGCATGTATTCCGCGTAGTGCTTTTTAACGGCAAGATTAGTCGACAGATATAATTAGCCACTAGTTTACTAGTACTCTAAACCGAACATATTCCGCTGGCTAGCGTAACGCCCTAATACGACTTACGTTAATATCAGTGTGTGGCTCGTGGTGCATGAAGTAGCATACACAGAGCCAGTATTAGATACCGCAAAGCTGTAGAAGATGCCCATGACGTCATTTTCAGCTGGCGGATCAATGATTACACTTGACGTTCGTGAATGATCATGATCGGTGTTACGGTGAATACTTCTGTGAATTAGTAGGTCTATACGGCCTGCATTTTGTGTTTTTTATACCGATTCACTGTAATAGCACAAGTTTTTAATAATAAGAGAAATCGAGCGTCTGTTTTTTTGTTTATATACGAACATTTGTAGTCCACTAAAATGTGACATCAACAAAAACTCGGATCCGTCCTGCTGAAGTGTTTTTGGTAAGCATTATTATTGCTAGACCTTGATCTTCGTAATGAAACACTAGTTGCTAAATTGTCGGCCTTGTGAGTCGCCCCAGTAGTATGAGAACATAACATAACTGTAGGACTAAACCTGAACAAGTGTGTACTGTTACTATATTCTTATACTGTTAAAAGTAACGCGCTAATGCATAAATGCCGTTTAATTTCAAAAATAATTATGTAAAGATGTATCATAATTAGTGCTATCATAATTTACAAGAAGTAAAATTGTCTGCTTTGGCTTCATTTGACCATTAGTTTTGCCTTAATTCACTATTTTTTCTTTTTAGGTTATTTTTATACCAAAGATCAACCATGATCGCTTTTTATGGGCGCATGCTACTCTGCTAAAACTATTCAAAGTACCGCTTTTTTGCCCACCGAAGTTATGGCAACAAAGCAGCGAAACATTCCAAAAGCCTCAGAACTTTCTAAAGAAGAACAGCGTAAAGATCAGCGAAAGAAAGGCGTCATGAATTTTCGTCGGTTTGGTTTCGGCCGAAGTTCGATGCCTATCTTAAAGCACCGATTGCCAGACACAAATTGTAATGACACCTATGTGTCTGCAATTGACAATGCACCAGTTACAACATGTGAAGAAATTACAGGGAGCAAAGCATTAATAACCAATGAAAATGCCAACTTAATTATTCCAACTAAAACAGTAGCTCTTCCAAAGCCTACAACTAAGCCTACGACTTTGAATTGTAGGCTACCACATTCGAAGAGAGAAAATGAGAAAAATATAGAATTATCAAAAAATATAACTAATAGCATTAATAAGAATGTGAATGATGAAATTGTTGCACCACCTAGAAAAACAAGAATACCTGGAACATCTCTGCTACGTCCGTACAAAAGTTTTGATACTAACAATATGAACAGACAGCGAACTAGCAGCTTTAATGTTTTAAAAAATGGAGCAAGTCAGAATAAAAGTCCTAATCAAGAACAGGGTAAAGAACGAACGCCGTCGACAAGTAGAGGAAAATTTGACTCTGCTAATAAAACGGAAACAACAACAACACAAAAGCGATCTTCCCGTAGCCCAGCTCCTTCTCCCCGTGGTTCCGCAACAGACCTTGCAGCTAAAGCACGCCCCTCAGCAAGAAAAAATTCCACTTCAAAGGCAGACTGCCAATCGAGAAATAATTCAAGATCCAAGTCAGATTCTAGAGAATCATCATCTCAGTTGCATGCTAAAACCAAGAATGGTTCTAAGGAATCATTATCACAATCAAGAGATCGAGCAAAGTCATCAAGTGGAAACGACTCAAATTCTTTGCCTCCCAAGAGTCTACGTGGAGGAAAGAAAGTTAGCATGCAAAATCATGTAGGGCAGTCGACAGATTCTTTACCAACTGATGATGTAATGGCAGCTTCAACAACATCCATTGATTCAGGCATGATATCTTCTATTGGCCCTGAACAGATGATACAAGATTTACCATCGCACACGAACCAAATGACATCATCCGTTGGAGAGCTGTCACGAGCGGAAAAGGCACAGTTACCAGTCACTGGAATCACATCGTCTTACCACTCGGGTCTTCGCACTGCAAATGTGGCTGCGGCAGGTAAGACAAGTATTCCTCTTCCGCGAACACACATACAGATCAAGCCAAATGAGGATGAGCACTTGAAAGAAAAGATGCAGTCAACCTCATACATGGCATTTATAATGAAAGCACGCGAGGGAAAAATGAGCTATCCTGAGGCGGTCGAACAGTTAACAAAACATCGAATGAAAAATATGGAATTGAATAAGGGTCCAGTGCTAACAGATAGCTGTGAATCATCTTCTAACGCCTCGTCGGTAGATACAGTGGTAACTGTCCGCGAAAACAAAGAAAAACGATGGAGCAAAACCAGTGATCTTGGGTCTTCCATTATGACAGAGTGTTCCACAACTGATGACCAAAAACGTTCAAGTATGACAAGCAGCATCGAAAGCATGCAGATATCTACAGACTCTGTAACAGATGGTGGTAGGCGGGCGCTAAATAACGGATTTAATACTGGTTTGCCGTGGGATTGCATGGGCGCCTCATCTGACAGCATTACAGAGGGCATATTGGAAGAACCCATGCCAATAGATTTGGTATCTTCAACTACAAGCAACACATTAGAAACTATTTCTGAAGCTACAAACAGTGACGAGTTATGCATGAGTCCTGACAGTATGAAAGTTAGCGTGCTTTCTATGGATAATGATGTTACGGACTGTCGGGGTTTTACACCAGATTCTTTGGGATCTGTTAATGCGTGTGTCATCCCTTATAAAGCTGTCGAAAAAAGGTGCTTGCCGGAAACCTGCGACTTTATGGACAGTCATGATGACATTGAAGAGTGTGAGGAAAAAAATGGAGAAAGTCCATCCAAGGTTAGTCCTTCGACAAATTTCATGTTCGTCGAAAGCGATAAGGAACTGAAGAAGAGCATTCTGTTTATGGGAACCGACGGCGAGTTAGTAAAGTCACACATTGAAGAATTTGTTCCAATGAAACATACGGATCTTGATCAAGATGTTGAAAGCATGGCTGAAGTGATTGACTTATTCAAAACTGTTAAAACAGTTTCCGTAGAAGAAGACCCCAAAGAAACTGCTGATCATGAAGTCACTGACGAAGCTACCATTGACCACATAATGAGAACCAGCGACATCGTAGTTGGGACGGACAGTCAGGACTCGTCCAGAATCGACGAGTTTTCTGCTACGTCTTCTTCAGCTGCCAGAGCGCAACATTCCTCCCCTCGAAAACATTCCTTCAGGTCCCGTATAAGAACTGAGTCAATGGGCAGTACTGTTTCTTGTGCTTCTAGTTTGGCGTCAGATGATTTGATGATCGATCACGAGTTGTCTGATGATGAGGAGCCGCCAAGATGTGGAAGATATGCTGATGTCAGTGCTCGGTAAGTTGTGTTTGCATATTTTGTTCAACTACACTTGTAACATTATTTATGCAGCATATTTTCTGGTTTTGTATATGTCCTGGATTGTGTGGCTGAGTGATTTAGATTTCGGACTGCAGGAATGCAGTCTTGAGTTCGATTCTAGCGGCTGAAAACGCAGGGCACATAACCTACATGTTATTCGTTATTTGTGTGTTGCGTCCTTACCTGTATTGTTGTAAGTGTAAGTCGCTAAATAGCCATTAGTGCTAGTGTTGACTGTAAATAAATCTTGTCTTTTGCCCTACTATTTTTCATGTTACTATTATGTAGCTAGTTTTAGAATTGAACAGCAATTAATAGATACATATTTTGTCTAAAAAGTGTACATAAGGTGCACTAGATACTAGTGCATTCATTGGTGTATTTTCGTACAAAGTTTTCACAGTATCACTAAACTAGGTATAATATAAAGCTTAAATATGTTTTTCACGCTGCTAGAGACTGACACAGTTTTTGACTGATTTCTTTAAACCTTTTTGCGTAGTGAAACAAGATCCATTGATAAAACAGAGTCAATTGACCATGAGAGGACACTACTGGAACCTCTAGATGGAGATGGTCCATTCTTAGAAGAAATTGTCACAATAATTGAAAATTCGGCACCCAAAGGAGAAAGGTAAGTTTTGCTATTGTAATGAATGCCGTAGCATTGTATGGTAGTAGTAGTAGTAGTAGTTCACTGGTTTTTGGCCAATAGGGCCGATCAAACAACAACCACCATACAACAAAATTTTACATGTACAAATGCAAACAAACTTAGCTACAGCATATTGAACAGTGATGTGAGATTGCATCGTACAAATTAGTTTGTCATCTATATTTAAAAAGTAAAGGTCAGAATAGAACGTGTGATAGTATTTACAAAGAAGTTGTGGGTAATGTTATGTTTAGAAGGAAATAGAAGAAAATGACATTCGTCGCCGACTTCGTTACACTTGGCACATAGATGCTCCTCTCGATGCATAGGAGGTCTTATATACCATCCAGTTTCAATAGGCAGTGAGTGAGAGCTTGTTCTAAGCTTAGTCAATGCTTTTCGATCTTTAACATTATAGGTAGCATATTATCAAGCAAGTATATAATTACACCTGTAATATGTACAAGATATCTTTATAACAGGTGTCACCTGTGGAGCCTACATGGCGACTAACTAACTACTTTGGTGCGGGAGAGGCTGACTTATGTGTGTGTGTGTGTGTGCGTGCATACGTGTGTGCCCTCCGGTTATGATTCAATATTAGTGACACTATTAGTAATACAGTAAATGCAAAACTCATAGATTTAAGACTTGCCTAGATGGTAACAGTTGCTATTCTGAATTTTGCTATTCCTGAATGCCCTTGTAGCATTGGAGATATTACTGTAGAATCATTTTGCAACAAGTGAAAATTTAAACCTTTGCTAAATTTGTGATCATAATTTTATATTCAGCAAATAGCAGTCGTTTCTACATCTTTTGGATTTTTACCACTTGCGGCTTAACATCGGATCGGTATTAGCTCTATAATTATGAACTTATGGCCTACTTGTGGCATCTGTCAGTGTTGTCATGCTGTGCTTTGCTTGATAATCCTAGTAATAATCCTGTAATTAATCCACTTGCACTGAGACTAGTTACACCTGAACGCCTAGATGTTCACAAAGTTCAGACAGAACCTGTCAAAATTTTCATTGAAATCTGTTCTTAATTGCATAACCTGGAAAATAGCTGTGGGCAAACCCAAAATACTTGAACAAATTAAAACTAAATTTTTATCCATTTCTACACTCACCTGTGGTTTCAAAGAGATTTCTGTAAATGTTATTTTCTTTGCTATTGTGTACATGTGTATGTATGGGAATTTATGTACATGTGTATGAAAGGAAAGCTTTTAAATTCCTATGCGAACAATGTGTCTAAATTGCAAAAGGAATACTTTATTGTGCGCCTAATAGGCATAATGCTTTATATAAATTAGTACCATTGAATCAGCCGGTTTTTGTGTACCTTTGAAAGGACTATGATAACAATAATTGTAATAATATAATAATAATATTAATAATATAAATTAGTGTCATTGAATCAGCCGTTTTTTGTGTCTTTTTGATAAAACTATGATAATAATAATAATAGTAATAATATTATTATCATTGAGAAAATGACTATGAGAAAATTGTCCTAACAGTTTTTTTTAGAGAGTTGCCCAATATTTTTAATGAAGACCTATTTTTGCAAATGAGGTGCGGTTTTTCTTGTTGAACTGAAAAAAGAACATCTTAAGAACCGAAGTAGACGTGTCGGTTCAAGGAGTTTGCAGTGTTGGTAAACAATATTAAGTAACTGTTGCTTTTCATTCCATGTGCTGCTACGCCAGACTCCTCAGGGCATAAACAGCAAATAAGGCTCAAGTATTTTTATGCACCAATGGAATTTGTTTACTGTCACTCTCAAGTTAACAGGATATTTTAGATGGGTGTGTACGTGATTACCCAGAGTATAAGAGACATATCACAGTCCTGTGTGTCTTTTGACTTTTGCGATTAAGTGACCTTAAAATTGAAGGTTATTTTACTTTCACGATTTCGCTGATTCGACTTGGTGGCTGCAGAAGTTTGCGCAACATCCGGTCTCTCATTATCCTTCGCATCTTCCCACCCCGCTATCGACATGCTGACGCAGCGCACGGCTCAGCGTTGCCTAGTAACGGGAGAAGTGTATGAATTTCGAAGCCATGTAGAGATGCATCGGTGAAGCCACTAATTTCAACAGAGTGGATGACGAATCAATAGCCCGTTGGTAATCAATATCTTCCTCCACCAGCGCGCGATGTTAGTATTGATCAGTGATATGAGTTTTAAGTAAAGAGTTAAACACTGCTGTATCTCAATGTGGGCGAGTTTTGACAAATATATTGGGCAACATCCGTAAAATTTTGGCTATATTTATGCTCTGGAAATGTTATCATGACTTTATCGTCGCCATAACATCTGTCATTCATGTATTCCTCGTCAACATGCTGAATTTCTACCTTTTTGTACTTTGCCCTCATTCTAGAAAGAAAGTGTGAGAGTGAGTGTGTGAGTGAGAGAGTTCTTTTAATGCATTTCTGTTTTTGTTTCTTAAATTTCAAATTTACCATTAATCTGGGCAGCACCTCACAAGATTTTATCTGGTACTGTCGTGAGGCATGCTAGTAGCCTCGTTAAAAATTATATATTAATGTTTTCTGCGTCTAAATTTGTGTTAATTTAATGTTTTCTGTGCAAATTATCATTGTAAGCTTGTATGCTGGCAAATCTAGCAATAAATTCAAAATTTATGTTAAAAAAGCCACTTATGGCGCTTTGAGATAACTCTGGGTACTGGACACGTTCTTTATTAGTTTGAAGGGTTTTTTTAGGTTTTTTTAATTTCCGGCATCTTCATTGCTATCTAATGTTTGAAGAAATGTATAGTTATAGTTATAGGTAATTTATTAAACTGCCTCCTTTCATTTTCACAACAATTAAAATCGGATAGGAATTTACATTGTTACAGTAAAATGAAAGCCACTGTATGGACAGAATTATGAGACACATTAAAAACAGTCATTTACTTATTACTTAAAAACAATCTTTAAGCAAACAATAAAACAAGTCATTAATTAAAGAATTTCTTCTGTCCAAAATTAAATGGCAGGTTTTGGTGCATTCCTTTAGACAAATATTACCTGACAGCATTTGACTTAATTTACCATTATGGTTGAACTGGTTAAATGATTGATTTTTGAGCTTTGGCACTGGTATAGAAATGTACGAATATCATCATAAAGGGGACATGTTCTTCAGACTCGACCGTTAGCTGATCACAAAAGTGACACAACATTTGATCTTCTGGAATATTAGTGTACATGCAAGTGATATATAGTGATATAGGTAAACTTACAATTAACATTTGTACTGCACTAATCTTCCCATTCTACTCTATTGACATTCTTACATAGCAGCTACTTTTTGTTAACTAAAATATGTAGAATATTAGTTCAGTGTCTTACAAGTTACGTTGAATCTCAATCGCTTGAAAGAATTCATTGATCTTACTTGTAACATGAATTTGCTATTAAAAAATGAAAAGTGTACACAATCAAAAATCACAATCGACAAACGCAAGTTCGTGTTCGCACCGCTAGTTCTTTGCTGTTACATGCATTCTGCCTTTCGCTAGTTAGACGGTCACTAGCGCCTGTATTTCTGAAATGCATTGCACAAAGACAGCTGCAGTACCTGTCAGTTCAGATGTGTTAGTTTGTGACGAACTACACACGTTCGGCAGCTCATGTGTGAGCACAGCGGTAAATTTGAATTTGAGCTTTTATCATAAAACCGGCCTAGTTTTAGTACAACAAACTGAATATCTTACAGTAGCACTGTACTTCAATTTTCGCTTGTGTAATACTTTTGCTGCTGAAAATTATTAGTTTGTGATGTCATCAATAGTTGGGCTCGCCGGCGTTAATTAAGATTTTAATCTATTATTTAATTATCAGAAACGCTTTTGCAGTACTAATTGTGATAACCATTTTATACCTTTTATCGGACTTGAAAATGGGTTATATATAAAAAAATCATTCTATCTTACTTTAAGTAATCGAGTCGACCAATCTCCTACAACCTGCATATAATGCCGATGGACTAGGTTGATTCCTACTTAATGTTTTACTTTGTGCCTGAAGCACTCTTTTTTCGCGATCTTGTTATTTTCATGGAAATGGCGCTACGCATTTACAATTCGGGAACGAATTCCGTGTCCAGTGACTCACGCTGTCTTGGTCCGTTTCGTCGACCGTCCGAAAATAGGACACTCTGTTACTGGCAGTTGTTGTAACTTTTTTTGTAATTGGGGGTTTTCTCTGTGGTAAATTGAGGAAGAGATTCCTGCAACAGCCGGACTGTGGTTTGGTAAATTGACTGTGACTGCCCTCAAATCGAGTCTGTTTACAAAACTATCATGATTGCTGAATGATAAGTAATTTTCCCGAGAAGTTTTACTAGTTTTGTGTGAGATTGTCACTCAGTAAGAAAACTAAAATTGCATAGTATTAGTAGATGATTACATTGATAGACAAAGAAATTCCAAGGCCTATAGATGTTTGGATTTTGTTTGTCTACAAAACCGCTGCTCGTTACTTTTGATTTTGCGGTGTAAGCGTTCATTTTTATGTATTTTTTTCCAGTATTGTAAACGCTCGTGCGTAATAAAATATTGACAAATGAAATGCAAGCGTAGCTTTTTATACACATAATCATTGCACTTCATAAGTTGCTGTGTACAGTTTGTTAATTTTTACTAAGTAGCAGGTCTTGGTATAACGTGTCTTTCCTGCCTTAGATTATCACAGAATGACATGGATCTATTTGATTTAATCTTAGGCCATAATACTCACATACTCCATGCATGTCCAAATCATATTAATCAATTAACTTTCGCAAATTATTTTCTCTACCCGTATTTCTGAGTGCGTAAACTTGAACTTTGTGCTAGTATTTGGTGGCCTGCTTAGATTTGACTGCAACATGACTTAGTTGTCGTATTATGTCATAGAGGGAGTCGTCATCGTTACGCCTTATGTCACAGTGTTGTATTGTGTTGTATCCGTGGTGTGGCTATCTGCAGTCAGAGGTCACTAATTTAGAACATTGAAGTCCAGTTATTATTGAACTTCCCTGACAAATACCGACTGTTACTGATTATTCGACTGACTTTTAGAGTAGTGTTCTGTGACAGCTCAGTTTTGGTGAGTCATCGGGTCGTAATTGGACTCATAAACAGGAGCAGCGAATGAGAACGCTCATCGCTTCCTTTCCATTGATAAGATCTCTGGGTTAATTGCCAATTAGCTATAACAGAAATACATTATGCAGAGTCTTGCTCAGTTTCTTTTTACTGGAATTTTGATACATATCAGCAGTAACAGTAGTTCAAATAACGTCATTGGATTTTATACGTGCACAGAACTCATTTCCCATTATACGATGAGTTGGCGGATCAATTTATTCTGTTTCCCAACTAACAGCTTGCTGTATAGCAGTTGTTTGAGAAGCCATACGAGACTGCTGGATCGATACTAAATGGCTGCTTTTGTAGGGCTTCGTCTGTCTAGCATGGAGGCGTGCCATTGCTTTCACAAATGGTTCCTTTAGAGACTGTGTTCGCTTCAGACGTTCAGTTTGAAAACATTCACCTTCTCTGACAGTACTCAAATTGCCTAGCTGACATTGTATAGGATTGCATGCGTCATTGTCTCACAAAGACTGTGTCGTGCACTTCTATTCATTTCTCACGTTACATTTCCAAATTTTCTCTCATTTTACCTCCACATTATCTTACAAGTTCAATATGTTCTATTCTTCCTTCTCGTATCCCACATGTCCGGCTGACTGCGTTGATCAAATTGTCTCACATATTAAAACTCCAGATTGTCTCGTTCTATAATTCTAGTTTTTCTGTTACTTGCAGGCCCACCTCTCGATTGTCTCCCCACATTGTTTCACTGCCGCATCCAATGAGTCATCCATTGATTATTACGTCAATTGTGTTTTAAATTTTCTCACGTGTTATCTTCATTTTATATCACACGCTGTATTTATAGTTGCTCCACACTCGTCCCTGATGTCTCTCTCTCTCTCTCTCTCTCTCTCTCTCTCTCTCTCTCTCTCTCTCTCTCTCTCTCTCTCGCTCTCGCTCTCGCTCTCTTTCAATATTTGTCTATCTGTCTGTCTATCTATCTACCTACCTATCTATCTACCTTACCCACCTACCTATCTATCTATCTATCTATCCACACATCCCTAATGTTTCTCTCTCTGTGGGTTGTCTCACTTTTACATTTGCATTGGAGATTTAACGTGTTCCATTCTCTTCCTTACATTGTCTCACATTGTATTGTGTCATCAAATTTTCTTTTACATCCTGGTTATCTTGCACGCTGTAAAGTGTCAGACCTTCATCTGCTTTGGTCAGTTTTTAAGTCTTTTTAAATTTGCTGTTTTAAAAGTAAAGAGTGAATGGAGCAAATCATTTCTCCTTCTCTACATCTAGACCCTGTCTTCGAACTTGTCACATGTTTCATTCTCTACTTTGCGTAACAAAACCGACCATTTTCCAGTTTTAGTACGATTTTCCAAATTACAATGACCATTGCCCAGAGCTGAATAGTTTAATGTTGACATCGTGACTGTGCTTTTCCAGTTTTAAAACAAATTTGTAGTGCTACCAGCCTAATAGTTGTCTTGACAACTGCAGAAGCATTTAAAAATCCTCTGGCATTGCGTTGTCGTGACTTTACGCCCATGGCAGTACATGCCTAATTCAAAAGAAAGCGAAACTTTTTCAAAAATTCCTGGCCGTAAACAGACCATGTGTGTAAACGCCATGTTTTAAGCATATTGCAAAAATAGTAAAATTTTAGATTTTCAAATACAAAGTGGTTTAGCGAAATCTATTGTTGCGTTTGGGATTTGAAAACGGGCAAAAACATCAAAGATTTTACACTTTGCCATTATTACTTCACTCTGATGATTAATTACTTCACTAACCAATGTCTGAAATTAAGTTTGTTTTCGAGGCTTTACTTTACGAAAAATCTTAGTATATGAAAAATCATTCCGGCTTCCTTTAACACCAGTAGAGCATCGGGATATATTGCACACCTCACAAATAGAAAAACTGTGTTCCACGGTTACATGTTAAAGAATTTGTCCAAACTGCAAATCCAGAAACCGTACTGCGAACTGACGATATAAGATTTACGCATTTACAAATTCACACAAGTTTGTAATTTAAATTGAGCAAAATCTAAAAAGTTATACTAATCTAGCTCCTTATTCATTTTTTTAATATTTTATTTGTTTCCTAGTTCAAAAATGGCATTTTTAATTGACCTACATGCTGGTTATAATTTCATACTAATTCATTCAAGAAATTCGGCTCATGATCTATCGACATGCCAACAACAATAGGCATAGTGAGCTCTACGTTTTGTGTATTTTTGTCTTATTTTGCTGAAAGCCAAAGTAAACTTAGCGGCACTTGTGGTGTTTGATTTTCCAAAACTCTTCAGACTGCTCTTTACGCTCTTGAACTGTGCAATCGAGTGATTTTTCTTTGCTCTTCACAAAGCACTGTTTACCTACGTTCTCTTGTGAAACCATGGCAAGGGTCCCTACAAAAAACGACTGTATTCTGTAAACCCAAAAGTTCATTTTTTCTTGGATGGCATTTCATACTCAGCGTAGGTAATATTTTTTGTTACAAAGGGGAAAATTGATTGAGAGGCCAACTCAGATCGACCTCTTAGCTATACGTGTATTGAAGAAAAGCTGTAGCGTATAGGAAGTACAGGCGTGTTGGTAGTTCCCTTATTCAAGTTATACATAATAATGTAATTATCGTTTTTGTAGCCACTTAGGCCAGTGTTTGCAATGGAAGTCATTCAACCTGGGCAACGTGAAGTAAAATTTTCACTTGTTCTGCATGCTGTCTCTCCCTCTCCCCTCCCTTCTGTTTCTTTTTCTCTCTCTCTCTCTCTCTCTCTCTCTCTCTCTCTCTCTCTCTCTCTCTCTCTCTCTCTCTCTCTCTTTCTCTCTCTCTCTCTCTCTCTGTCTGCCTCTCTTCCTCCCTCCCCCCTCTCTTTCCCGTCTACCTGTCTGTCTTTCTCTCTCTCTCTCTCTCTCTCTCTCTCTCTCTCTCCCTTCCTCTCCCCCTCCACCTCCCCCTCCCTCTCTCTCTCTATATACATCTATCTGTATATCAATTTACTATCTCTTATTTTTTATCTTTTTCCATGAAGGTATCAGTAGCGATACAAGATGCACCCTGATATTTGAAATATGTAGTATCCATGAAAATAGCCTATCATAACCTAGAATGGATTTTTGTAACTTCTGTGTATTTAGTGTAGTTATTGTTTGTTCTGTATCCGATATGAAGATTGTACTCGCAATAAAGTGTTAAATCGATCAAAATATCTCTCACTCTCTCATTCTCTCAGACTAAAATTTTATCATACTGTTTACAACCGTTCACTTATTTACTGTATTTACTAACATCCTTGTGTAACTGTTTGCAATATCCAAGCAAATATTGGCTTGACACAGTATGACTTATGAAGTTACAGATTCACAGTCTATTTAACCACAGACGTGTATGTACAAATAATGCCAGGAATGCATTGAATCTAATTTATCACGTCTTACAACATGTTGTGGTATCAACAGTATAACTTATTTTATTTCGATTGATTATACATCTCAATTCAGTGCTCGGTGGCATGTATGACTCAGGGCAATAATTATAATGCAGTAACATCACGTGATTCATTAACATATTTGCAGACAATCGCCTTAATTCATCTCACTCACACAATGTCGCCTTGTATTCACACAAACATGATAGCAAAAGTGAAAAAAATATGTAATTATCCTTCTACATACAGTAAGTTTTATGACAAGTTTGCATCTGGAAATTAAACGCATTTGAGCCTTAGGCAACATACTAGTGATAGTGAATTTAATATGTAGTAGTGCCAATGTTAGCCAGTCTCGTTTCCTCAAAATGTCCCTTTACTGTTTGATCTAAATGGAAAATTGTGGTTGGTTTTGGATCCTACGCAAGCTTAAGTTACACAATGCTAAAACAGTTAATTTTGTTGCAGTGAGTGAGTGAGAAAATATTTGTTAAAGTGACACGTTTACATCCATCATACATTACATTTACAATCAGTAGTTTAATAATTGCAGGATGCCTTTGGGTCCTTACAATTATAAAAAAAAATCTTCAGAACGTTTCGACTAGGGAGTTCTCCAGTTCTGAAATTCTTTTGAAATATATAATCAGTATCTACATAAGTTGTAAAAACCCTTTTATCAATGGAATAAAGTACAATTTGGAAGATGTTAAAGAATTTTATATAACATTATTATATTTGATATCAATGTAAACAAACTAAAGTGGCATTTACAATGTTTACTTCTTTGCAAATTTATTACCTACACACTACATGTTATTTTGAAAGCCCATTTTGTTGTGATAGTTACTTATGGCTTTGACGTAAAATATTTCCTGTTTATGCACCTTTAACTGCAGTAACATTGCCCTAATCCTGCGAGTTTTGATCCTTCTCGAGCTACAATATTTTACATAAACAAAATAAATATCTTGCGATGAAATTGTTTTTATTTTTTTTTAAGTTTTAGCTAATTTTTAATCGTGCCCATATTTAGAATGTTTATGATTTGTTAAAATAATTACCGTTAATTGTTAAATCTAAAATGTTGACTGTATCTTCGTTGCCATACGATGATTTTTCATTTCCGGAAACGCCAAAATTGAATTTGAAGCTTTTACAACAGACTATTGATTTCGTTCTACTCCCTGTTCTTAAGGATTTTATTCTGAATGAGAAGTTCATTGGATGCACGTCAGATGGCAGCAGGTCATAAGAGACTCGTGGAATTGCGCGCTTCTCAGTGAGTCTCAGTCGAGTTTCATGCGTAATATTCTAGCCTGCCTATTGATGGCGCCTCAGCTCAACTGTGTCCTAATTTTCTTCTAGTTTGCTTGTGCGATTTTTTTTAACTTAGACTATAAACTACTTAGTAAAATAAGTTTGTACTTTAACAAGACCTATATTGATGCGTATTTTGCTGTTTTTTCACACATGGTTTTCCTTATTTAGGCGCATCTAAAGAAATCTAAGGTATTACAAATGTGAGCGTTCTAGTTTCTCTGTTGGCATTATGCTAGCCTGTCTAGATTTCGTAAAATATGTACCCTGACTTTGTTTTCTGACATTTTACACGATAATTAAAATTAGATTATTTAATCGTTTCTGTTTACTGCAAGGCGAGTAAATAAATAAATTAAAATAACGACAACGCAGTACTAAAGTGATTTATCACGCGTTTTCAAGATTTTTCTTTTGAAATTTTTACTCCTGCTGTGTCAGATAAAGACTATTTCACACTTCATAATGAAAGTAAGTATGTGACTCAAGGTTTGTTAAATAGAGCACATAAACTGCTATCATTACACTAACAGATCTTCCAAAAGCTGTTACAGTCCTAAAATAAACCACTTTTCTTATGTAGGACGCAGCAGACGTATTCCCACTGAGAACAATTTAGACTCAAAGCTACACGCAATCAGATTTTATTGCTGATCTGTGTTATTCGCTGTGGCCTTGGAAATCTCGTTACGGAGCTAGAACTACCACTTTTTATCCCATCTGTCATTTTTTGTCAGTAAATTGAATTTAAATTGTGTGTCTCATTGTTGCCAAAACTTAATTTTTGCTATTATCAATTGTGGATGGGTAATTGCTTCTGGAAAAATTTTCTATATTATTTTTCCACTGATTGAGTTTATTAAAATCATTTTGTAAAAAAGTAAAATCGTTTTGGTTGAGAAAATTTATGAGAGGCGCTATGAGAAGTAACAAACGTAAATTTGTGGCTGTTCTTCATTGAGCGCAATTCTGTTATATAGACTGCATGTGGGTCATCTGCAGGGTCATGTACGTCATACGTTTGTGTCGCGTTTGAGTCTGGGCATGCGTGTGGGTCATATTGGGTCTGTGCATGCGTGTGAGTCATATTGGGTCTGGGCATGCGTGTAGGTCATATTGGATCTGGGCATGCGCGTGGGTCATATTGGGTCTGGGCATGCATGTGGGTCATATTGGGTCTGTGCATGCGTGTGGGTCATATTGGGTCTGTGCATGCGTGTGGGTCATATTGGGCCTGGGCATGCGTGTGGGTCATATTGGGTCTGGGCATGCGTATGAACCATATTGGGTCTGGGCATACTTTTGGGTCACGTTGGGTTTGGGCATGCTTTTGGGTCACGTTTTGTGATCCCTTTTTTACCTTTAACTGGGAGCTAGTTTTAATTTTTATTTTGTGTAGTTTTTTTCACTTATTTCATGATCATTCTGCATTTTAGCTTCTATATCATTCGGCTATTATAACTACAATAATATCGTGAATATTACTTTAAAAATTGATGAAACAATAATCCTCAAAAGTGGTTTTCGCTAACTAGTGTACTGTTAAAAGAAGTTTTGTGGCGTTTTCCCTTTTAAGGTACATATGACTGGTTTTTCAGTATTTTGTTCATTAGTGTTTCAGTTTGTCTGTCTGCCTGTGCGTGTCCCTCACTAATCAGGGTAAATCGTCATTTCCAGCTAATGTGCCATTGATTACTATTTCCGTTCCAATCGCAAAAAAAAGGTTCAAAAGCTTTTGCAAATTGATTTTGTGGAACAGGTTTACCAGGTTGCTCGCATTGTTCCGCCATTTTGGGTATAGACAGGTAATACTCGTATGAACTGGAATAATAATAAAAGTGCTGTAGCGTTTTTTTTGTGTTTCTATTTATCTCCCATTATTCACCTGCCCCGCACCGCACCGCCATTGTTTTTTTGTGTATGTGTGAAAAATCCTGTCGCTTTCCTGTTTGACAGGTAACCTCTTTTTGTAGAACGATGATCCTGTGGATTTTCCTGGATTGATTATTGAGCATTGATTGATTTATTGTTTTGTTCAACATAATTAGGTCCAAGCATTTCGTAATTAATTACATATGTGCATAATCTATTATGTTATGTAGAATAACTAGAGAACTCGGAATTGGAGTAACTAAAGTCTGATTTCTGTCCTAATTTCACCTGTTGCTTAACCCGGTTTGTCTTGAGGATCCCGTTGCGATTTAACCCAAGTACGCTACATATTTCGTAACAGTGCAACTGTGGGTAAAGTGTGTAGTCTTAGTCAAAATCAAGTATGCACCTGTGCTAGGATAAGAAATTCATTGGGACTCTGAAGCTTGCTTGTCTGATAGTTGTACAATGCATACAACGCGTTGATATTTAAAGCAAAACCGGACCCAATGTTAAACTGTAGGTCAAAACAACCTATTCTTTAAAATATTGAAAAAGAAACATACTATTTTTTTAAAAATGCTTTACGTGAAAGAATTATTACCGCACAAACGCAATTGCGCGTTCGCGCTACTAATTCTTCGCTGTTACATTTCGCCATTCGGTAGTTAGATGGATACTAGCGTCTGCCTTTCAGAAGGCGTTGCATAGAAAACAGATGCTTCTCAGTTCAGATGTGTTAGTTTGTGATGGACTACACACGTTACACAGCTCATGCGTGAGTACAGCGATAAATATGAATTTTTATTTTAAAACTTGCCTAGTTTAAGTACAACACCCTGAAAATCTTACACTAGCACTGTACCTCAATTTTCGCCTTCACAAACACGTGCAACACGCTCGTGGAATATTTTTACTGTTGAAATTATGTTCGTTTGTGATGCCATCACTAGCCGGGCTCGCCCGCCGTTAATTAAGATTTTCATCTAAAACGCTTTTGTAATGTTATTGGTGTTAAAATTTATACTTTTACCGTACTTGAAAATGGGGTAGTATGTGAAAAATCATCCTGTTTTTCTTTAAAGAAAAACGTGACGATTTTCAGACCAATGCACCATTTTAAATATTAGTCTGAAATATCCATTACACCATACATAGTAATTTTCAAATTCTACGTATATGGTTGTACGTTCAGATTGACAGGAACCTTTCGTAAATGTTTCTCACTTGTTTACCAGTTTACGAAAGCAAAAATTGGAACTCAATGCCCTGGTATAAAGCACAAAAGCTCGGCAAAGTTCAAAATTCCAAGTTTATCCGCGGGCTAGCGTATCTTCACGAGTCTTCTGGTATTATAAGTTGGCTTGTTCTGCTGATTGGGTAATGGCTGAGTGCCTATTTTGCGCAAGCATTTTCATTAAGAAGCTAACGTTGTTGCCCATCTACGTTCGTATGTCTATAGCTAAATGTGTGTAACAATGAGAAACTGTGAGAGGGGTGACACAGCTGGTGTAACAGCAGTAAGAGCTCTTCAATGTAATTCTTTTTCGATATTTTATTCCTAGTTCTTATATTATTTTGAGCTAAAATTGAGTACATTTTTTCGTAAAGTACATCTGATGGGAATATGGTGATCTTTGCCCTGGTGAGATCATACTTGGTAGTTCAAGTCTCCAGAGCCATTATCCACTTAGCTGCAGTCTGGCAAGCAACATACAGGTTGGTTCATAACCCTTTGCTGGGTGTGGTGGCGTACAAAACACGAAATAGTACAGATCAGATAGTTACTTCAAAGTATTGCCTAAACAGTAGCGAATTTATCATGCCATGAAAATTTCGTGTGACAGCCTTGTACGTCTAGCACAGCTTGGAATCTTGAGAGGTATGATAGGAGCAGTGAAATACTCCACATCCTCCAACAAGTCTTGCAGATGTCTCACAAGTTTTGTCTGTTGAATACCGACCTTGTTTTTCATCATCTTAGCGCCCACTCTGTCCTTTGGGATAGCTCCAATGTGTTTGCCGGGATTGAGAACCCGTGAATTTCCAGGCTATTCAGTTCAATGAAAAAATTAATCCCAGAGTTTTCAGGTCGCTGCTTCGATCATCTCTCAAATTTGCAGGCTGTCCGAGATGCAGTGCTTTCATACTAAACTTTGAGGGCATCATAGATTCTCTATTGTTTCAGCAATCCTTTGTAATGTAATTAGTTATTCTATACTGTTACTCGTTGATTTTGTACTCCCTAGCAAAATGTTATGTACCACCCTGTACAGGCATAGATCGGTTTATTATTATTATTATTATTATTATTATTATTATTATTATTATTACACAAAGGTAAGAGGGTTATAAAAGGATTAGTATGCTACATGTAGTAGTTTCTTACATGATATTATACATGTCATAATGCATATATAGAACAACAAGCCTTTTGGCGTAAACCTAAGGAAAAGAAAACGCCCCCGACGGAGTGTAAAGGACTCGGTTATACAAGGAAGACGGACCGCTAGCCCCGTAGTCCGTTGCTCGTACGTTAGAGTAGCCGTCATAGAGTCGCACATAACCTAAATTACTTCTCCTCATATTATACGCTAGAAACAATATTTATCTTACAACCGTGTGTTTAATAATCTAGACAAGCAGGTAAAGGTTACGGCTTATCTCACTCATTCAGATAAGACCCAGACCTTAACAACCACCAAGTTATGTTTAGCTCCCTGCTTCTGATGAAAAGCAAACTTTGGACAGTTATGTTTTGACTGCTGCTTTTGTGAGAATATTTGCCTAATTTCGTGTGGAATTTTACGTTTTGTTAACCCCTTGTAATTGTTAAGAAAAGAAAACAATTGCGTAGTCTTCATGTGGTTGGTGGTAGTATAAGCCTTTTGGTAGTTACGTAGCTGTTGACTTTCGCACGAAGTAAAACAACTTACTCCTAATGGCCAGTCACTACGGAAAACAGTGGTTACGTTGCTGTTGACTCTCTCACAAAGTGAAACAACTTACTCGTAATGGTCAGTCGCTGAGGAAGACAGTGCTTATGTAGCTGTTGACTCTCTCACGAAGGAAACAACTTACTCGTTATGGTTAGTCACTAGGAAAAACAGTAGTTGCGTAGCTTTTGACTCTCTCACAAAGTGAAACAACTTACTCGTAATGGTCAGTCACTAAGGAAGACAGTGGTTACGTAGCTGTTGACTCTCTCACAAAGTGAAACAACTTACTCGTAATGGTCAGTCGCTGAGGAAGACAGTGCTTATGTAGCTGTTGACTCTCGCACGAAGGAAACAACTTACTCGTTATGGTCAGTCACTAGGAAAGACAGTAGTTACGTAATTGTTGACTCTCTCACAAAGGAAACAACTTACGCTAAATTGTCAGCCACTACGGAAGACAGAATGTCATATCAACATTTCATAACTTGACTAAGACGGAAATTGCAATGACGATGGTTTTAGCACCACTTCCTGTGTTTCTGGATAAGATCTCGGTGCTTCGTTTCACTCACCAGGTACGACTGGTGTAGAATTTGCTTTTTTTTGTGCGCGTGATTGTTTGTTTGTTCCTCTCATTGGCGTTTGTTTGAAGTTAAATAAACATTGTTTTGGTTGAATCTGTGGAAGATTCACATGTGAAAGCGTAATAACTTCCTAGACAATTTGCTGCATGAAGGAAGGTCGTACTGACGCGGCATTTTGGTTGCATTGTGAAATTAGCTTTGCATTGTGCGGTGTACAGGTGTTCCTGAGGTGTTACTGGTAGCAGAAAACGGAGTTTAGCTGATCGTATAGCAGATATGGAAGTGATGTACTGATAAGTTAAAATATGTTTAGTGAAAGTGCCAAGGTCACACTAAGCGTCTATTCATAACAGAGCTTATCATTGGATACAATCGCGTAAGTTCTTTAATCAGGTTTTATAACAATAAAGAACTGTTGGAAATCACTTTACATCTTGAATATAGAGATCCTTCGTCTAGGTCTGAAGAGAAAATAATTCTTCTTCCGGCAGTCGCAAAGACATACTAGCAAGATAGTTACAATTGGTGATTGTAGCGCAGAAGACGGAAGTCGTAAAAAACTGAATAATGGAGACAATAGCAGGAGTGGTGAAGAGCAGTGTCTTGCCTAAATTACTGTAATTACCGCATGTCTTCTTATTAGAAGCTCGTTTAAATATTGTTGTACTTGAACTAGTTTCTGTGTCTACAACCTGAGAGTGAAATACAATACATATCCTTATTGTACTTTCTTATGCTGCTTTTCAGTGATTTTGTCTACAAATTTTACTTGCAAAAATTAATTGTTTCTGGTGCGGTTATCAAACTTTCATAGGGTTAACGTAAAAGGCGAACCCCATTATAATCTTGATTAATCGACACAGTAATGGTACTTTGTTAAATTTTATTGCATGCCAAGTTAATTCAGGCTTTCATTAATCAATATTTGGGTAATGTCTCTCCTGAAATTCACAATTTAGGGCAGGCTGTGGTATGACGTTTTCGACTTTCTAGCGAAGCTGAATAAGATTCGAACTTTCGAAACCCTTATTCACGCTTAGGAAACCAAATTGGTCAAGCCTCGAGTTATTTGTAAATTCCTCTAGTGAGTGAAGGAGTATGGGCAAAGAATTGTGAGCTTTTAATTTCCTTATTGTTATGGTTGTTATGCTTAAAGGAAAAGCCAAGCCTTCTGGGAAGTTAGGCTTATTTTAGTTTTTGCAAAAAATGTTTGAAGGATTTAGTGATAAAACTGCAGTAAGCGCCTCGTGTAACTGGCAAAATCACTAAATCGTGATCACTTCTTGCTTGGGCGCTCCCATATTCGATGCCCGTTCTTCTTCCAATGACGTCATTCGTCTTGAAGTTAATAGCACTCCTGTTAATCTCCTGCAAAAGTATAATAAGTTTTTGCGAAAAAACTTAGCTAATTTTTTAATATTTTTGCGCGAATGTTAGGTAAGCTGCAGAAATTTCACTTGGTTTAAGCAGCGTGCGCTTACGAAAAGCTACGATGCGCTTACGAAAAGTCACGAAGTTTCCCAGTTACGTCATAATTTTGAAGTGAATGGCGACAACCACCGCGCTTGATAATTTCTATTTAGAGGCAGTCTATTTTAAATTTATGCTTTATAGACAGTTCTTTGCAAATTTCTTTTTTATATATTTCTAAATATAAGTGATAACAGTAAAATAAACCCAACATACTGGGTGTTTTGTTCTAAACTTTATGGCTCGGTTTTTTATCACAAATTTGCATGACTCTGTTAATTGGTCATTTTCCTCCGGCTTTTATACAAAAATGTAATCACTAAATTAATTCCCTTTTTGTTCACGTGATCTCTGTTTAGAGCTGGTAGAATTTTTTTCACATGCCTCTTCAGAGCATTGTGTATTCCTACGGTCAGGGAAAATCCTTGAAAATACAGGCTACCCTGGAAAGGCATGGAAAAGTCTGGGAACATGATGAAAATGAGTCGAAAAGTCAGGAAAATTGGAAAGGGTTGGAAAAATAATCACCGTGAACCGATATTTTTCAGCGATTCGTGTTCGAATAAAATTTTGCTGTGGCAGGCTCCCAGTTTCGATTTCTGTTCCAAAAATGATGATCGGATTAAGAAAGTTTATTTAATGTTATTAGTGTAATTTCGTTACCGCTACTGCAAATGTGCCGCCGCATTATATATCAGTCCATACTCAAATGTCCATACACAAAAATGTTTGAATGTGTATACTGGTAATGCAATTTCTGCTTATATTGGTCATGGAAAATCAATATTTGGTCAGGGAAAAGTCAGGAAAATTTATTCTAAAATTCTGTGAAAACCCTGGTGGAAACTTGTAATTTAGATTTTTAATTATCTGACATAGGAATGGGTTAGCCAGCGGCCAATACTTCTGAAATAAGTAATTTGATGTAATCTGATCAATAAACTTCTTTATACGGCCAGTCAATAGAGCCTAATAAAAGAACCTAAGTATAATAACTCTTTTCTCCTCTACCACTTAGAAAGAGCCTCTACCCTGTACAAGTCAGCATTGGCGTGTATCCGCTAATTTCATGGGTTAGTTTTTCGCTTGGTGTTTCTATGGGAATTCAGTGTGTGAACGAGTCGTTGGCCTGAGCGTTTCGCGCGTGCTCTGTTCACGAAACTGAAATTACTGGGTTTTGACGGACGGTATTTAACCTACAGGTTAAACGTACTGGGCTCGCCAGACGTCTGTGTGTCAACTGCTGAGTGTGTTACTTAATCTGTGACTGACAGTATCTTCTCTATGAACTTGATATTTTAACAGTGTCATTGTGCAACTATTGTTTTTACTGCTTGGCTGTACGTGCCTTTATAGCGTTTTTGGCAATTGTTAGTTTACGTCATTGACTCATTGTTTATCTGTTATTTCTACCGTTTGGATGTGCCTGAAAAAGGCCCTTCGTATCGTTTTGGCTGTGGTTAGTTTACGTCATTGTTCTGTTGCTGTTTTTAATGTTTACCTTGATATCAGTTTTAGCAGTGGCTAGTTTACATCATTGTTCTCCTGCAGTTTTTGCTGTCTGCCTTGATATCGGTTTTTAGCAGTGGTTAGTTTACATCATTGTTCTTCTGCTGTTTTTACTGTCTGCCTTGATATCGGTTTTTAGCAGTGGTTAGTTTACATCGTTCTTTACCTGCCACTTTCATTGTTTCGGTGTGTTTGTTTTAAGCAGTGGCTAGAATACGTCATTGTTCATCTATTGTTTTTACCTTTAATGCACTCTGAACCTTAATATTAACTTTGATTTCATTTAGTAATTGGTAAGGTTTTAATTATTGTACGTAATGTTGATGTTACGCTTACTCTTAGCCAGATCTGCTGGGTCTTATTGATTAATGATTAATAATACCCGTTCATTAATCGATCACGGTCATTGTTCAATGACAAGTACTTCGGCTATTTCCTTTTCTTAGCAGTGCTTGTTCTGAACGGGAAGGATGTTTGCTTGGTCGGATGCAAGGCAGACCCTCTTAGCCTAAATAGATCAGCACACACGAGAAACGGGATAATGTTATTATGCTGTTGTACATATCACTCGGCTTAGCTTGATCCAAACAACGTGATTACCTACAGTAGATGAGCCAGCAGTAATTTCCATGTCAGGGTAACTGGAGCCATAAAACACTGAGCCATTTGTTGCTTGGTGTTGTGAGCCTTTGGGTTGTGCTGAGTTTTACACGATTAATGGTGTAACAGTTCTTCTATTAAAGGCGAGTCACACGGGTGTTTTGAAAGATTATTAATGTTTGAGTCACTAAGTTATACAGTGCTTTTCAATCTAGTCGTCATCGCGGTCAGTCTAAATTAATTGTCCTCTTTTGAATGTCGGTTTCCATTAAAAGGAATTATAAAATTGTAAATGATGTGTGTAGCAAATAAATTTAATGCAGGTGACAGAAACAGTGTTGAATCGAATTACGGATCAATTCGTCACAGGAATAAAGAAACAAGCCTACTCCTAACCCTAGCCTAAATTAACTGTGATTTTTTTCCTGAGACCTTTTCGTATCCGAAATTTATTACCGGTCACGGTTAAACCAACAGTATTTGTGGGTACTAGTTTTGTTATTAATGATTACTAGAAGTGGCTGAGTTAATATTTGGTTACAATCGGTGTATTAATTTTTAATGTACTTGCTTACTGTAATTATACATCGATCATTTTCGATACATATTGTAGTTGTGATTCTCTCTATATTTTTATAGTTAATCTTATTTCATAGCAATCACACAATTGATGGATATACATGTGATAACACTGTTTTCACGCTCTAAGAAAAACCGTCGACTCCTAAGGTTAATTTCTTCTAAAGAAAATGATGCCACAATCCCCAAGGGATTATACTCACTTGATCGCTAGGTGTTTAGCTATCAAATATTAATTGTCAATAAAACCTCGTCTTATTGTGTACGTGTTACAGCAGGCCGCCATGCAGAGTAAAGTATAGCAGACAAGCCCAGCTGGAGTGTGGAGGAATTTAATCTGGTTACTGATGCGGGTTGATATGCATGTTGATCTCAGTGCTTTTTGGCGTGCCCCGTAAACGCCTTGCTCCACAACACTCGAGTCTTCTGACTTCGTTGAACGCTTTTGTGCTTTGGAGGTGGAGTGAGTTTATTTTCTGACTCATTCTTGGATGAAAATTTTCACTTTTCAACTGGATTTCGTAGAGCGGCATCCCATCTGAATTTTTGGCAAAGTAGCTTTTAGTTGAGTTGATGTGCTTTTGGCATTAGAACCTCGTGTACATCTAAAACATGACTGTATGTAATAACGCGTTGCAAATGTGAACATCTGTGAATATCGGGACTTTTTCTTTGGAATTTTCCCTGTATGAACCTACAGCATTTGCACTAACAATTCTGTAAGGATTTAAAGTGTGTGAAGTTGACAAGTACTAGAGATGTGTTCAATACCAGCGCCTAGTAGATCGTTTCAGAGGCGGTAAGTGCAATGTGGGTCGAGTGCTCATTCTGAATTTCCCGTGTGAAGGACGTTTGTATTGTGTGTAATGCGTAGAGGAACTAATTAAGTGCCCAATTGCTATACGTAGTGCCTCTAAATAAGTTTCACTTGTATTATACACGGTGTACCTAATAACTCTCATTTGCACTATGCAGGGCTGTCCCGAAATAACTTTCACTTGCACTATACATAGTGTTCCTAAATAATTTTCACTTGCACTATACATGGTGCCCCTATATAGCTTTCATTTGTGCTATACATAGTGACTCTAAATAACTTTCACTTGCACTATATAGTGTCCCTAAATAATTTTCACTTGCACTATACATGGTGCCCCTAAATAACTTTCATTTGGGTTATACATAGTGACTCTAAATAACTTTCACTTGCTCTATACATAGTGTCCCTAAATAATTTTCACTTGTGCTGTACATGGTGCCCCTAAATAACACTCACTTTGTGGCAACCTGTATATATTCAAGGTGGTGTGCTTGCAGTCTTTGTAAACCGTTGGCAATACTTCATTGCTACTTGATAAATATTTCTTTTCTAAATATGGAGTATCTTTTTACATATTTGAACATTACATATAGAAGTTAATATCCAAATGTATGCTAAGCTATTGAAAAGCCATTGCAATTTAATTGTTTACGTATTACTTTCAAAAACCTGAGCGATTCAGCCGTACGATTTGTGTGCACGTATTATATGCACATTATTGTACTTTGTATGCTAGTTTAGACACGTTATCTGTAAGATTAGAACTAGTTTACAAAGTCCTAGTTCTAGTATCATTTTATGTGTCTCTTTGTGCTCTAATTACCCACTAAAAAGCAGTAAAAAGTGTAATTGAAATACGTGTATTATTGCTGTTTTTATGACTTTATGTTCATCTGTTTCAGTTACAGACAGCAGCTGGGGAAACAAGCTGAAATTAAACGGGACCTGCAAGGACGTTTCGAAACTGGGGTCAAATCACAGGCGAACATTATCAATGAAGATTTCCAAAAGTCCTGTGCCAATGAGGTGTCTAGTCAAAATGGAATAGTGCCCTCATCTCCGTCAAAAATGCAACCTTTTGCTGAGGTAGAGTGATCTGTATAATTAATTTTGGTGATATAGGGCTTTATATATATATATGTGTGTGTGCGTGTGTGTATATAAGGTTCGAGGCTACAACTCCAATGATGGCACCATTTTCGGAAATCTATGTATCAAACGAAAGGTCTCAATCCTATCCTTTACCATTGTGGATTTATTTTTCAAATTGGGCCTACTAAGAGGAATGGGTGCAATCTACGTTAATTTGCATATTAGGTGTTAGTAGATAGTTAAACTTATTTTTACAAATAACTGAGTGGAGCTACCACCAATGAGCTTGTAAAAATGATGTGTTAAATAGTAGGCTTATAAGAATTAGCAGTTATAACAGTCATTTAAAGGAGAAGAAAGGGGGATTTTAAAGTTACGTCTCAAAGAAATTTGCGCACAAAGTTATATTATTTAGCATTACGCTTAGCTGTTTGAAAGACATATATAATCAACAAATGAAATTTTTTATAATTTAAATTGTTAATTCCAGCTAGTAAAAAACCACTGTTTCATTACCTCTGTGTGCACCAAAAATGTTACTGGCTCAGCAAAAAACATGTATTACTAATGATATTGATAGGATAAAGTAAAATATACAATTATTTTGTTATTGAAAAATGCCTAGAATTGCTCTGATTACAATATGATTTTACACATTGTTATCTAAGCTTGTTTCAACCGACCTACGGTCAGAATAGCTGCACGTAATGGTCATCTTCGGAGTTTAAATTTTCAAGTTTTATACACCATTGCTGCCAATACAAATTCTGTGCACAATAAGGCAGTATGTAGGCAGTACAAATAATCAAAACGAGGTTTTTTAGCTTTATGTAATTGAAGGGTTTTCTTATCCTTAAGTAATGCAGTGCTGCCAGGTTAAGAAGTTTGTATTCATTCACAGCTGGACAGATTTAGACAAGTTCATGATACCTTAATCTTTAATACACAGTCTTTACAGAACTTTGTAGAAGAATAAATGAGTTGTTCATCTAATTCTTGCCTAATTGTTGGGTTTAGAAGTGTATATAGAAATAATGTCAATGAAATTTGTGTTGTTAAAAGTATAAATTTCAACATTTTGCGAAATAACGAATTTTTTAAAAAGTGATATTAGTTGTGTCACAGATCAATTTTTAGAATGGATCATACCTCAATCTGGTTATGTATGCACTTAAAATGGCTGACAAAGCACTTCACTAACTTATTAATTATGGGTAATATTATTTTGAAGGTGTAAAAAAAGCTACTTCGTTGACCTGAAACACGTTTCACACTTAACACCTGACAGATGAAGAATGACAGCAAAAATTATTTTTTGTTAATATAACAACTACATATATTCAAATGGCTGCTACTATCAATGAAGTGAAGATGGCCGACAACCAGGTTTTGAAAGACCTACTGACAGACAAGCAAACTATACCACATATCCTAGGAGATGACTACACTTTCTGGCTGTAGCTTATAATATAAACACATGGCCCAATATTGTGCAGGCTTAAATTTATTGATCTTCTATCACTTAGGATGGTGAATCCGAACTTCCGGGAGTAACAATAGATGAAGCCACTTATCAGTATCTGATGCAGGATACGTGTGGCATCACCTCCCTTCTTCAGAAGCTGAAGACAACTTTGCAAGAGGTAAACTTTTCGCTGACATTTTTCTGGATTGCTCACTTAAAGTTAGCACGTTTATTTGGCTGCTTGAGTTTTTCCCTGTTTTTTAATTTTCTATACCAACATGGCGGAAATGAGTTGTCAACACAGGAAATTCACAATATATAAGTTTATAAGCTACGAAATGACTTTGCAGTGACAGAATACTGTTGGTGAAACTTACTACTATTAGTATTAAACATTTGCAGCCATGATAATATATCTTACATTGCATTACCTTTTATTTTGTATTTATTAGTTAGTGGCACTGCAGTGGTTTAAATTTTTGGCTAAAGTCCCACACACAAGAAATTAGTTTGTTAAGTCAATTAGGATTAAGATTAGGGTTGGGATTGGGGCTAGGGATAGCGTTAGGCTTGGGTTAGGATTAGGGTTGGGGTTAGAACTAGGGTGAGGGTTATGGTATTTAAATTGTAAACTCTTTCCAAATTTTTTAATGCGCGTATGTCATTGCTAATAAATTGATGAGTGTAATGCCAGGAGAGCATGATACTCTTTCTAGCCTTTCTCTAAATCAGACACTTTATGGGTATTTTATATTATAAAACAGTTACAACAATAGCGGTTTTAGCAGTTATATAGAGCTGCTGTATAACAGAACCAAAGAGAATCTTTGGAGCACTAAATTCCAAATTAGAAGGCAAAGGTAGGGCATCTAATGAGACTGACAGAAACAACACCAGTAAGATTAGCATTAAATGAGGCACTGTAGCTTACTGAACGACCTCCAGGCAAAACCAAAAACAACTAGGACATCAAGAATGAATATAGATTTACAACAGCTGAGACCAAATTTAACAATAGCATCACAGGAGTTGAAAATTTTAGCTGCAGACAGGAAACAGTGGGGTGCTTTAATAAATGATAGCCGATCTATGTCTACAATAGATGTTTAGAGCAACAGAAGAAGAAGAAGAGCATTTATAAATGCATGTTTTTGTGAGTCATAATAAAAGTGTGCATTTGGGATTCAAACAGACTGTCTGCAGTAATAATTTATGCATGGTATATACCTGTTTAATATTTTGCTTTTTCGTTTGCTTTTTTGCATGTTTTCTTATGTTTGACTGATGCGGTTTCCACAACAGAATGCACCTTTGGTATGTTGTTTTTGTTTATTTTTCTTCATTCATTCTTAAGTTTTTATTTGCTGCTATCTAGCTTTGTTGAGGTGAAATTATCTCTCATTTTGTGCACGGTTGCACGAGTTCATCATTCTGTGAAAGTGGAATGTAATAAAAATCAAATTTTACATGCCTGTAATCTTAAATGTGATAAATTTGAATGACTGACTCATTGAGGCCGGTGATTCATATACATGTAAGTGATTTGTGGTATCATTACATAATACGTGAAAACATTTTTGAAGGCATGCATAGTTAATAGTTACATGTAGTGATGGGCGATTAATAGATTAATCAAGTTAATCTCAAGTACAATTATGTCTAAATTGACATAACATGCAAATGAACAGTAATTCAACTAATCGAGATTAATCGAGAGCAAATATACTTATTATTCACTGACTAAAAGGCAGTATTTTAGCACACATAATGAAATCTGCATTTTTCTTCATTTTTCAGACCTTACACAATTGCGAAGCACAATGTCGCAAGGTCTTTAAGTTATTCGTTGGCACGTGACGTGTGTGACGCAGTCACAAAGTACTTAATGAATGTGGCAGTCAACAAAAATAGTTTGCAAGTACAAAATGACACACAGTGACAAAAGCCATAAAGTTTATTGATCATATTTAACTGCAATCATTGAAAAATATGGCTAAAACACTAAAAAAATCTTTGCAAAAGACTAATCGTGACGTTGAATTACAAGAACAATATTATACATTCGAATTACGTAATTTCATAATCGACCATCACTAGTTACATGCATCTTGTATCTGACATGTGCAATAAACATTTCAATTTCTGCAAAAATGTCGTGCCTCTACAATTGCTCATTTAATAAAGCAAGTGAGCTTGACAAATAATAATTTTTGGTTGTATTTTTGCTAGCGTGCTCATGCATGTATTACTCCCCTTTCTCAGCTGAGCGTGCATTTTGTGGGTATTTTTAGACTGATGTCAAAAAGCGGTGTTTGGTGGAAATTTAATTCTTATGTTGGGAAACTAGTAAACGAAACCGTGACTTCGCTTATTGGTTTTGAATTAGAGTTTTGTTAGTTTTTGTTACATGACAAAGAAAACTAGACCTTTACTGCAAACAATAAAAAGCATGACTTTTACCACATTTATGAATGAAATTACTGCAAGTCATTCCAAAGTAACTGAGTCAAATCTATATATTTTCTAGCGACTAAGAATTTTAAGGTGTGGTATTAAATCACTATTGAATAGTCCCAGAACTGAAACACAGTAAAAAATTCTGGAACTTTTCCTCGACATAATATTGAAATAGGCTTGTTTTCATATACATGTTTTAGTTGCATCAGACATTAAAATTGAAATACAGGATGTAAGGCGGTACATATGAACCCTGTTTTGCAAAATTGAACATGTAAAACTCATAATTACATGTGCCGTCGAGGTGCAAACCTTTTAAAGTTGTAATTGTAACACCTGACTATAGCTGCGTCATAATAAAACATTGGAGCATATAGGCGTGTATTGGGTCACAAAGTTGTGTGTAATTAGCACTTGTTTGTAAAACAATTGTTGGGATATACTGTAAATTGTATACGCTGTTTACCGGTGAACAAATTGCTCTTGAATAATTATGTTACTAGTAAAACAAATACCTGAATTGTGGGAGAATAATGTTTACTTTTGTTCCTTTCTAGGCTGATACTGTTTCGCCGTTCGAGGCAAGCTATGTAAGTAGCCAGTGTTAAATTATTTGCATGCTATAATGAAATAGGATTGAGTGATCATGATTGTTGTAGACAAAGAATATCGAATGCTGTGTTTGACTCAGAGATTGCAACGTATTTAACCCAATTTATGACATACTTTCTTCAGTTACATTATGTTACGCAAATTGTGGCTACCACCTTTGTGAGTAAATGAAAGTAAGATAACGTAAAATATTTCAGACTAAATTTCTTTTGAAACATTCAAGAAACTTTCGCACATTGGGACACTTCTTTGCAAACAAACAAAATGTTAAAATTTGGTGTGGGCCAAGAGTGCTCTATTTCTAAGCGTTAAATTTTGTTTTGCTACTTGCTACACAAGTTCTCAAACGTGTGCACTACGTCACAACTGAACACCTCTGAAATGAGAAATACAGCAGCTGTTTTTTGTACAACGTATTTTTCCAGTTGCAGATACTAGTCCCATCTAATTAGTGAATGGCGAAATGCGTGTAACAGTGAAAAACTAACGAATGTGAAATTACAATTATTTGGTAATAATTCTTTCACATAAATTATTCTTGAAGACATTGTATGTTCCCTTTCAATACTTTATATTGTTTCAGCTATAGTTTAAGATTGCGTCCGGTTTTCCTTTAACACTTTTGTATGTGCTACATTAAAATCATTTTATTTACAATATCAGATAACGCAATATTATGTTATTCTTTACAGACAAGCTTGCAGAAGAGTTTATCATCAAGTTGCACAACAGATGGCAGTATTAATCAAGATCTCTGTCAGGTACTTTTCAATTTTCTGAATACAACTAGCTCAACGACAAATTTTTGTTGCTAACAGGGATGTGCCTATCCAATATATAATCAGAGATCCGCAAACAAACTAACATATTGTCGACAATAGAAACGCCAATGTTAAAATTTTTCCCCTAAAATAAATTTTCACTTTGAATACACTTGAAATAAGCTTTGATTGAGCCTTTTGTTATTAGTGCCTAATGAATGCAATTGTAATAAACCATCATTAATCTGAGCAGTTTCTTCAAAAATTCTATTCCATTTTCACCATGCTGTTTACGTACAAGTGCTGCTATTTTTAAGTGTTGACTGAGCCGCAAAACGTAGGAGTTTTACCAAAGCGGATGTTTCATACGCGTAAAACTTCATTCCACTTCAAGCTCTGTGCCTGTGAGGCTGTGAAATATGGTCTAAACTCGTTCAGTTACTTGGGGACAAAGTTGTGGAATACTCGGGGCCCACTCGTCTTAAAAGTGAAACCGGACTGAATTCTTTTAAGCATAAAATGCGGAATGTGAAAATGTGGATGCAATGTGGATTGCCCAAGTGATTTTTAGTCTTTAAAACGGTAAACTTGGCAAACCGAAACCTTTCAGGAAACCTAGGGAAATCAAGTAATTGGTAGTCTTTACTTAATTGTACAGTATTTAATTTAATTAGTTTTTAACCATAGCTGAATAGTTTTGTTTATTCACATGTGTCATAAGGTCTTGCAGCGTGTAGTTGTGTGTTTTTAAAATCAACATAAAATAAATGCTTATCTTATTAATCTGAAAAGAAGGTTAGATTAGTTTAGCAAATGTCAGTTCTTAGATACTTGGTATTTTAGATATTTTAGTGACGATTTTGTTATTGGTGAATAACTTACGTGAAATTCTGGATAGCAGTTAAATTCGTGCTTTTTCAAACTGCACTTTATATTTTTTCTGATGCTGTTTTCTGTTTACCGTCACTTCGTCATCATTATAAACCAACTCATGAGAGTTTGATGTGCTCTTTAACACCAATTTTCTAACCAGTTGCATAATTACTATTCAATGATATCATTCACAGAGCAGAGCCTGATTATTTTTGGTTGACATGCAACAACAATTTTCCTTTCATAGTGCCGATTACCAGTGTTTTAAAAGTGAACTATTAAAATTTTTATCTCCCAGATTACGTACCATGAAACTTTACTGTTAAACATGTGAGTGTGAGAAAGACAGCATAAAATTTCTCACAGTTTAAAGGTGTTAATGCCTTGTTATTATGTAGTAGCACAAATTACTAGTTTCCCCAAGTTGTTGTTTGTCACGCTTTCACCTTTACAGCAGGTGAAATTTTAGTTTAACGATAATCTTCCACCTGTCAACACCAGCTTTGACAATGACACGTAGTTCGGCTCCAGCTCCCAGTAATTATAGTAATTTGCTCGATTTTGTAATGCCTACACAAGGCACAATGTTCTTTGAACTTTTAAGGTTATTTTTAAAAAAGTATGATGTTTTAATTTTAAACTTTTAAGGTATTTGTAATAAAGCATAGTGTCTTAATTTTGGACTTATAAGGTTTTTGTAAAAAAAAAGTAGTGTGTTAATTTTAAAAGTTGTTTACATGTTTTAAACTTGAAACTATTTGATTTTAAAAGTTATTTGCATGTTTTAAACTTGAAGCTAGTTGATTATTATTTAGTTGAAATGTCAGTTATAATAGTGGAATATAGAAGCCTTATTCTTGCTGTTGGTTTCAGTTATTTGTGTGTAGGAACATAGACAGACCGTTTTAAGAACAAAAAATTCTATAATCTATTTTTTGTGAAAATTATATTTTTGTCCTGTTATTTTTTCAAAGTACTTCAGTACTGCTGTGTAGTTTGAGAACTAGGTTCATATCACTTAAAAGGTTAGCCCATAAAATTATGATGAATTAATGTCAGAAAATTTACAGTAAGGTTACTGTACGTGTTTCATTTCATATGAAATTGCCATTTTTTCGCAGAAAATTTTGCTGACACTTTCAAAATATTTTTAGATGACCGTCTTTTACACAAGATGTTCGTATTTCAGGAAAATCAAGACTTGAAGCGGCAACTTGTCTTTTTACAGCAGCAGATTGAAGAGAAGAACCGAACGATACAGCGTCTTGAAGGACAAATGGTACGATGTAGCAGTCAATCGTTACAACATATATCGATTAAATTATTAATTAATAGTGAAACTGGGCAGTGATTGAGTAACTGTAATCCCAAGTAATCGATTTTGCTATCCACCAGTTTCCTAAATAAAGAGAAAAGCAGTTCTCTTAGGCCCGTGCCACACAGAGGTGGGCATAATCTGTAATGCATAAGCTGTGAGGAGAAAAAGCCACCTCGTCAAGAATGGTAACCATGAAAGAGACATGTTATGGCTTACTGATTACAGATTGTGAATTGCCCCTTACTTCTTTCTCTGTGTTACACAGGCCTTACAGGCCCAAACAATCCGTGCTCTTATATTTACAAGCAAACTTGCAATGTTGCATTAATTGTCTAATTCACTTTTTCGAAAAGTGTCAGCTGCATACCTCTTTATTTTTTCTTTATTTTAATAATTTTTTGACATTAAATGATTATTTCTTATTTTCAGGAAACATTTAGAAATCGCCCAAGATGTGGCAGCACTGGCAGTGATGAAACAGACGAGAAGGATGTCCGAAATGCAGCTACTCAAACTGATCGGGTAAGGGCATCTCACTTTACATGTACAAATGTGCTATATACTTCTGTACTATTTGTGTAGCAGCAGTAATTTTGCAGTAGTGGTTTGTATAGTATTGGGGCCTAGTCACCCACCTATACATTATGGCTTAACACTTTTTTCTCAGATGTTGATGAAATACAATGGCAAGAAGTAGGCCTTCAAAGACTATCAGTGTCATATCATTGGTTATGTACTTATGTTTAAATATCTTACCATACTGCCCTATTTTTTCCACTGAAGCTATAAGTCTTATAGGCTATCTATAGCTTAGGGCCATGTTTGATTTATCAAGGAGACTAATGCATATGTCTGTTATATTCGGTACATAGGCTGTTGTTTGCAATGTGCTGTTAACTCGGTTATTCAGGGCGAATTTGTGTGTGTAAAATTGGCTAAAATTTTGGCTTTCCATACAAAAATATATTACTTCTCATTACATCTAGCTGTTTGAGTGACTTGAGTAACTCAAAAAGAAAATTATTAGTAACTGAAAATGTTCACACCCACTGGTAAAACATCACTGACTCACCTTCTCAGTATGCAGCACTCGCTTCTCAAAAACATATTATTAATCATATTGACAAAATAAAGTAATTTAGACTTTTGCTTAGTTAGTGAGATTCATCCTAGAAATGCTTTTTCAAACTTTGCACAAAGTTGTTTAAACTTCTTTCAAATACTTATTGTCATAATGACTTTGCCTAACGATCATCGTTGGCATTTAAATTTGCAAGTTTTATACAGCATTGCAGTTAATACAAGTGCAATAAGGCACATGTAAGTGATATAAAATTTCAAGATGAATTTATTTAGCTTGATGTAAGTAAAGGCTTTTCTTGACCTTTAAGTAATTTTGTGAACAAACTAATGTGTGAATGCCATACACATGTTTAATTTCCGTCATTTCTTCCAGATACGAAGCTTGGGTATTAATGGAGAGTGTAGGGTAGACGAACCGCCAACAATAAGGTATGCTTGCATAGAGAGTATCAACAATTTTTAAACTTGTGCTTAAAGTACATGGTTTAATTAATCTGCTGTGTGTGCATGCGTGTGCGTGTCTGTGTGTGTGCCTATATTAAGCCATCGTACATACTAATATATCCCATTGTGAAAGCGTGCCATTAATTTCTGTTTGGCATTTCTTTCATAAGTCAGTTTTTAATTTTCACTTAGGGTTTCCCATTTGTAATTTTGCAATTTTTTATCTTTTTCATGCTACAACAGCTTTAGAATCGGAAAGGTATCGTTACAGAAGCATTTTCGTGTTATGTAAACTAAAAACTTAGAAAACAAAATCTGGAAATTTACCTTTACTAGTTTAGTTATAGCTAAAATTGTAAAGTTTGAAATAAGATGTTAAATACGGCAGGTGTTGTTTACGAGAATAAGCCTTTTCACAGTTTTTGGACGCACATCCAGTTACTGCAGGTCAAAGTTATGTATACCACAGCACACATTTTAATTACAACCTTCACGTGATGTGTGTGTAAAGCAAAACCGTCTGCCACATCAGTGGTTTTACGTGGACTTTACTTTATTATGCATTAGGCTGCACAGTGTAGAGTGGTTTATTAGCAAGGTCTTGCTTGGGAACAAAAAATGAACTAGGTAAAGTTCTAGCTAGTTGTTAAAACTGTTACTATTACTATAGCTTGCACTGCAAGGCATTGTCAAATGTACACAAATACGGTGGCTGTCTGTTACACTTAACCTTTGACCTTTTCACACTCATCATCAATCGCTGTAACTGTGAAAGGGCTTATTACTGTCAGATGTTGTGTGGTGTGATGGTATTGTTTGTACTGTTGTTATCATACTTATTTGTGATACACTGTCTAATACTGTTTTTAAAGTCAGTATTTAGCATCTTATTTCATTTTTCTTACTATAGTTGAAAGTCATGTTATAAAAGAAATAACTTCTCAAGTCTGTATAATCAAAAAACATAACTCTTTAGTACGACTTTGCTTGACAGCTATGCACTCTTTCTTCAACATTCAGATTAAAAACTTGGATTCAAAATTCTCTTTTTAATAGTAGGTTTAAATAACAATTTCATGCAAACTTTACTATTTGACACAAAGCCTGTAATTTTAATTATACTCTAATTTTTAAGTATACTCTAGTTTAGCAATTTTCTGATGTTAGAGTTACTGCTACAGGGTTGTCCAGAAAAAAACACTACCAGTAAATTCTTTAATAAAACAAAAATTAGAAGCCAAAAAGGCATAAAAATTTAACACAACAAAAATGAAATATACATATTTTATACACAACAAAAAATTTAGTTATAGGCTTTATTTTATTTTCGCTTAACTTTTAAAAATGTGATGTTTAAAATTTTATTTCCATTAACAAAGAAATGGATGTTTTTCCAAAGTCTGCTATTTTAAGTAAAAAAAAGAAAATAAACTTTTGATATTTATTTATCTACAATTTTTTAGAAAAATTGTCTTGTGTGCTTTCTTTCCATTTTGATCACTTTGCAAAGTTTAGATCAGAATCGGTTAAAAGTTGGATTAATGTCATTATTGGTTAAAACACCAACTTTATTAAAATGTTTAATTTACATAGTTAAAAATCACGCCAAACGTATAGAATATTATGTTCTAATTATGTATGTAACAGAAGCCAAATAAGTATTGATTAAGCAGACCTGTAGAAAAGAAATTGATACATTAACACATTTTTAAAATTTTGAGCAAATGTAAACATAAAACTTGCAAATAAATTTTAATTTTGTATAAAATATATATGTTAATTTTTATGCTGTTAAGTTTTTATGCCTTTTTAATTTTCGTTTTGTTGAAGAATTTTCTGGTGATGTTTCTCTTCTGGACGACCCTGCACATTAGCCCATTCTAACTGTATTTTTACGAACTTATTTTGTTGCATTTTGCCTGAACTTGCTTTGCAAGCTTTCTAAACGTAAAACGTGTCATTTTAAGCATCAGACGGTTCCATTTCGGCTAATTAGACTTGGAGATTTCTAATTTGGTGAAGGTAATTTATGCATGAGTGTATAGTGGTTGTCGTTGCACTCAAACACACAATTATTTAGGCACAAGAATTTGTTGTAAAGCTGGCACTTGTGAATTTTTGGCACTTTTTTATGAGAAGTTAAAAAGAACTGTTTTTTCTTGTTTATGCCTGTGTTTTCGCATAGATGTCTTCATTTTTCACATTCGTTTACAGTGATAGTTCAATTACTATTAAACTGTAGTATCACTACAAACTCAATTACTTTTTTAAATAGTAGTTGTTGCAACTGCAATTACTGTATAAAAATAGTGTCCACTACTATTCCGTTTTCTTGCGATTTCTGACTTCTGACCATTGTAGATATAGTTCACTGCATTATATAGGTGGAATGTGGAAACAGCTTGTGATAATAAATTGTTAAGTGGCAGCGGAATACGCCCAAGTATAGACATAGATTATAGTATAGTATAGGTTCTAAATAAGCAGTTCATTTATGATCATAGACAGACACTTGCACGTCAAGTGACAGCTGCAAGAATTAAATGTAGTGCTGTTACAGTGCTAATTAAAAAAGTGGTGATATTATAATTTATTGTTACTCATTTTTAAAGTAATGGCACTTTTCTAGCATTACTAATTTTAGTAGTGGCGCTACGTAGGGAGCATTACAGTAGTGACGCTGTAACAACTATCCAACACTGTTCACTTGCAACTGCATGATGCTATTGTTGAGGTTCACATTTGAAGTAGCAACCTACTTCATTACGCTGACATAGCATTTAATTAATCAATCCTATTTTTCGTGTAAATTGTAGAGCAAGCGTTACAGCCACTTACTAGAGTTACTGCATGTTATTAGTGGAGGCTGAGTTAGAACACAGTAGTACATTTGTTTATGTCATACACATTTTACTTAGTTTACAATGATTTCTAAAATTACAAGCATCAGTATCTAATTTTTGAGATACTAATGTGAAATTTGAATCACATACTTGTACATACGTAAATAAGTTCATAATAAGTGACTCTATTAACAAAGACACGTCGCATCTTGCCTGTAACATAAAAATTATGAACTGAGGTTAAACCGGGCATTTAATTAATAAAAAGTGATTTTACGTTATATGTTATTAAATTCTTAACAAAATTATTATGAATTATGAATACACTGTATGTTTATAGTGTAAAAAGATTTCTTAATTGTTCTTTGGAAGCAATTTATTATATCAATGTAGCGTTTTTGATAGCTGTTAAATTTGATTTTTTACATCAGAGATGTATTTGTTCCAACAGAGATGCATTCTGGATAATAAGTTGTTGTGCGTGAAATGAAAAATCCTATGTTTATGCATTCATAAGTTACATGATATTAGTTTAATCATCTGTAAATACATCAATTTTGACTTTCGTATGCAGCAATTAAGCTTCTTTATTTTTAATTTTCAGGAGACCTGAAAATGAAGACTATCTAGTTATGTACCGACGCCCACGGGTATGGCATTATACTGTTTACATGATTAACATGCTTAGTGTTTATAATGTTTTAGTCATATAGGAAATGTGCAAATGTGACAGCAACATTTTAGTGCAGTTTGTAAATGAAAATTCTGTTTCGTAAGCTAACATTTCTATATAACATAACTATTCATTGTCCTATGGCCCACGGATAACTTGTGGCCAACTGAACTAATTTGACATGCAGCATGCCAGCGTAAAACCTTGTTTCGAGTGTACACCGAGTTTTTCATTATACAGTAATATATTCAAAACCATAAGGGGTTCTGTTCAATAAATATAGGGCTCAGAGTATGGGGCCCCCTCTACAGTAAGTATAGCCCCGAAGTGCCCTATACATATTGGATACTGAAAATATATACATTGGACATTGAAACATGCCAACATTTCTGTAAGTTTGGGGGGCCATCGAGGAGTTTGGCCTAGGACTCACAAGTAGGTAAATCTGGCCCTGTGTACTGGTGTACATTTGTTGAGGAAGTGACTCGATACCCTGTTGTGTCTAACTTCTGAATAAAATATGTTGTAAGACGGGTAGAACTTTTAAGCTTCTCTGACATCAAGTAGTCTTCTAAATTCCAGTAAGGTTATTCTAGCCTTGCTATGGAAAGGATTTTTTCTAATTAAATAAGAAGAATGGCCTTCATGGTAATTATTTGTGGAAAGCAAATAATTTAGAAAAGAGTTTCTTTATACATTGTACAGATATGTCATGGTTAAATTGTACATATACAGAAGTGGTAATTATGCTGGTTTATATTTTTAGGATTATAGTCCAAACTTTACACAGAAGGTAACGTATTTTACTCCGATGACTACGAGGACATATCAGAGACAGCCATCTTCTACCATTTCCCCACAGTTGCCACGGCGATCAGCCTCAGCTACAAATGCAGTTGATTCAGATCACAAGTGCCATTTGTCATCTACGTCGTCACGGTTTCCGCTGCCGCATCGATCGGCTTCGGCATCAGACGAATCCAGTCATAGTACGTTGTCAGTGAACAGTTGTGATTTAAGTTCGAAAGTAAATGATTTATCGTTGTCGCATAAACTTTGACAATGACATCATACTTTCTAGCTGTTGGAACATCTGTTGGTGATGTATTTCTAGCTGTTGATTGTACTTAAGTCTTTTGTGATTAAAATTGTAAAATTATTTTGCAAAAATTTGTGCAAACTTTGCGTAGCCAGTGCAATAGTACAAATACTCGACTTCCTGCAGCACCCGAAAATATTTTCATCTGATGTCAGTGTACATACAGTAATAAATCAAATTAGTAGCCAAACTCAGGGGAGCATTGGGAAACGGGTATCAAACAAAAATGAGGGAGAATTTTGTGCAGCGATGGATAACTTATTTACTGTAAGATTTAGTGGCAGAAGTATTCTGTAGAACCTTGTCAAATCTTTAACTGTTATGCACCATCTGTTTCTTGGTACTTAAAAATAAAAGTAGGCAAAGAGCATGGTTCTAGCTGATGGAGTATTAAATGTACTACTAAAAAGCAAAAGGAAAGACTAAGACCTTCCTCTAATATTAGTACAACTTTTAGCAATTTAATAATATATTTCAAAATTCCCTTATCTGGTGCAACTTTTTGCCATTACACTCATATATCGATTTGCCGGACAAAAATGCGGAGACGTTGGTCCAAATTTGCCGATTGTCCGTATTTTCTGATACTGAGCTAATACATTAGGCGCAGTGTATTAGACTCACGGCAATGTAGAATCAATTGCCTAATTGCCTCAAAAACATCTAGTATGGGCCGCTCCTATGCAAAAGTATATAAAAACTGTCGACAATTGACTCAAATAACTCTGCATAATTGACTCTAAAGCACTTACAAATGCTGATTAAACCACTAAACATGCTGACATACAAGCTACATACGTGTCGTTACATGCTGCTTGGATTTAAACAAAGTGACGGCCAGCTCGCAAGACAACGGACAGTGTCCGTAGTATGCGTGACTTTTTAATGGACCAGATTTTATCTGAATTTTCCGATATCTGTAAAAGTGAGGTCCGGTAAACCAAGACACTAGTGTATTCAAAAATTTGAATGTTTTTTGTTGGCTACCATGACTCGTTAGTATTTTGTTACTTATTTGGGAGATATTATTTTGTATATAGTTGTATAATTTTGTTCATTTTACTGCACTTGTTAACATAATAATAGCCATTCACGTGTATATACGTATAATACACATTTAGCTGTAGGATCAAAATAATGTATTTGAATTCGTTTCCTTGTGTACTGCTGCTATTTATAAGTAGATAACTAAGATGTGTTATGTGTTGTTATTATTTATTATTAGATAGGAAACTTAACTCAGTAAACAAACAAAATTGTGCTTTGGAAGCTCCGTTTCAAATAAGCGCTAATTATTTTAGAGGTTAGAAGAAAAACTGGAAAATGATTAATAATTTGACTATAGTTCACGACGTGGTTTGGATTTAACTAGATGAATGTAATTATTAAAACAACCTTGTTAATAGTTGTTATATTTTTGTTGGCAGAAAATTTATAAAAAAAAAATCTAGAAAAAAATTGTAAGCAGTTGTAAAAACTGGTGAAATTTTTTGCACTAGAAGTGGTGTCAACTGCTTTATATCTTAGGCTTGTATTAATTAACAGCTCATAGCTTTCTCATAGGTAGGAAAATTATGTGAAGTGCAAGGGACTTACAGTAATTTAAGAATTTCTTTGTGCTTGTATAACTTTTTAATGCTCCCAGCAGGTTGTAACACAACTCTGTTGTAGTTGAACCCAGTACAGTAAACTCCACATAACCCAAATCCAACCGGACCGAAAAACGGTTCCAGCATAGAAACTCTAAACCCCTCTATCAGATGGCGAGCTAAATAAAAGGCAGAAAGTCAATCCTTCTATACACAAACGACGAGATTTAATGACAATTACATAAAGAATAACAAACTATGTGGTGAAACACGATTTTTTATGTAACATAAGGACGCGTACACGATACTGTGAAACAAGGTGACAGTGGGGCTACCAATGTCTTGCGTACTGCAATCCCAGAGAAAATAATCAGTGGGCGTGACTTGTAAGACATTGGAATTTTACTGGAACATGATACTGTTATTTTTCTAGAGATTAAATTGCATTTTTGAGTTAGGCGAAGTAAATTACATGTATTTTGATTAAATGGATAATAATTTTTTATTTAAGTTAGGCAAAAAATTTTGAGTTATATATTTTGAATTAATCAATGTTTTGTGTGGAAAAACGAAGGATTTCATCCATTCCGCTGAAATTCTCTGAGTTAGGCAAAAATTTGAGTTACGTGGAATTTACTGTAATAGCAAATTATTACAGTTTCCAATGGAGTAAAATACTGCACAACAAATTGCAATGTTTCTGTCCCACTTCTGACACCATGACTTATACTGTTGTTCGTGGATTTCTATCTAGTAGAAATTATTACAGAACACTAAGCCATTATGCGTGTTGCGGTCAGACATATTAATGCATAACAGAAACCATGAAAGATTTGCAATTGATTGTAGGTGTAATTGATCTATTAGGCGAAATTAGTCGACAGTAACAAGAAGGAAAATGAAAGAAGGCGTCAGGCCATATCTGTACATTTCGTAGAATATCCTGTTCACATTTTTCATTGGCTGATTTGTCGTTAATTATGTTATATAACACACGTACTATCTAACGTTCAAATAATGAACATGAAAGCAATCTGTAACAGGGTGTTATGATAGAAGGGGCATAAGAATGTTTTCTTATTTAAATTGATTGACAGTGAAAATTGTAAAAATCATGCATAATCAGATAATTATTTGTTGCATTTTTACTAGATTTTCTTATGCCGACAAATTATAAGAAACTAGAATTGCCTTCTGATATTTTTAAAGGTGTGTATGAATGCAGAAGTTGACTTTTCTACATTTAACCAAAATCATAATCGAAAACTAAAGTTTAAATTGCTTTATTTGGGCCACATAGTTTAGATAAGAATGCAAATTCAAATTCTGATTTGGATTCATTGAATGTTATTAGTCAAATTAATCTGAAGACTGAATGTAATTAATGTAATTAAACCAGTTGAGTGTAACTTTTTGCAAGCATCCTCAGCTTTATCGTCTTACGGCGCTGAGTTCATACTAACAAGTTTTCTCTCTGAAAACAAAAGTGTGAATTACTCTGCAAGTTGCCGTTGACAAAAAATTGCAAACTCTCTGACAGTTGCTGCGAGTTGATTTACTGTCTAGTGTGAACGCCTCTGCAAGTTACTCACAACACTTCTCGCAATGAATAGAGAAGTGAGTGTCAGCTCATGCTTACTGTCGGAGAGTAACTCGCTGTAAGTTTTGCTCTCTAGTCTGAACACGCTTGCAAGTTACTTGGCGAGAAAACTCGCTAGTCTGAATGTGCCATTAGACTGAAATTACACATGATGTAGTGTAGTATTCCAAATTAATTGTCTGGATGTATTAAGTGTTATGTAACATCATTGCTGAATAGCAGAAAGATGATATACTATGTTTATACTGTAAATATTTATAAGTGTACGTGTCATTCTAGTCCTAAATATATCTACACAACTTGTATAAGTAGCTATAAATACTTTGTGGAACTATAATCTATGGTAAAAGTGTGTCTTTTTCTTAAAAAATAATGCATTATTGCCACTATGACACTCAGTAGTATAAGTTTACAAGTAGCTGTATAAGTACGTCTTTTTCTTAAAAAATGAATAAGTCAGACCTAATACGATGCTGCTGAAATCGTGTTATAACTCGGTGCAAACTGGTATACACAATTGTCCATGGAAATTCATTAATTATAAAAAAAATTATCAGGGAACTATTTTTATGTAAAAAAACACATCATTTTAATTTAAGCAGACTGTAAGCAAGAGTGTAGGAAGGGCCTTTTTGGAGAAATCTTTGAACATGAAGTTCCTTGTCAGCTAGAGAGAGCCAGCTCATAAGCCGTTTCATAGTTTCATTGTGCACTAGCGCAGTTGCTGTAGGTCAAAGGTTAAGTGTACCACAGCAACGCGTCTTAACTACAAGCATCACGTGACATTGTGGGTAACGCAAATCATTAGTTCAGTACTTCAGTTGTTTTACGTGGACTTTGCTTAATTATGCATTAGTTTATGCTCAGAATGATTTGCTAGCAGGATCTTGCCTGGGAACAAGAAAAATCAGTTAGGTAAGGTTCTAGGTAGCTGTTAAAACTGTTAGTATTATAGTAACGTGGGCTGCGAGGCGTTGTCAAGTGTATACAAATGTGTTGTCTGGTATACTTAACCTTTGACCTTTTAACGATCGTCATCAATCTCTGAAACTGTGAAAAGGCGGGCTTATTTTATATTAGCAAGTCATAATAACATTATATTTTGTTATTTTTCCCAGTAGGTTCAATCAATTGAAAAATTTATGCGACTTTAGAAAATGATTAAAGATGGAAAATGTTTATTAAACAAAATAACCGTGTCCTAGCAGCTTTTACTTAGTGACCCTGCCATTCGTTAATGCACAAATTAACTTTTTGAAAAGTTTTGGCTTCCAGTCAGAATTGCATTGTTGTTTTATATTATGTTGTTGTTGTATTTATTTCTTTAACTAATAACAAACGTAATAATAAAAATGATTTTTTCTGTGTATACTTGTTACTGTGTATTATTGATTTCAATTTCAGAAGTTTCAATTTTAAAAATAAACACAAGTACATTAAACCTTGAATCAAAAACATTTAACACTAAATTCGAAACAATGACAAACGACATTATATATTTTAAATTAATTACACAAGTTTGGTAAAATCAAAATATACAAATCACTTTACCTGGAAACACAGGTGCATCAAACTACTCGATGTTGTTTGTTTAATTACAAAAAAGCAAATGATCCTGATTAATAATCAAACAAATGACTTAGAACTGAGAGAAAGTATTGCATTATTTGTGAACTGTCAAGCCAATGATATACCAAAGCTTTCGGCATCTGGCGTTCGCTTTTTCAGTATCACGAAGACAGAAACAACGTTTATGTTGTCAATAGGTGACGAAACCAAAGACTGGCAGCAGACGCTGGCTAATTTTTCCTATTTTTTGAACATCTGACATCCAGTGCTGTTAAAAATATTCAACCAGCTAGTGGTAACTGAGCCTGCAAATTATTATATGAATAACTGGGTCTGCAAATTATTATATGAATAAACAACGTAAAAAACAAAAAGCATTGCAAAAATAAACTTGATATCGTCCATTTTGTTTGGTTTTTTTAGAAGAATGCAGAGATTAGATGTCAGACACTTTCATGTTAAGTTACTATCCAGTGAAAGTTGGATGCCAGAGACTTTGATATGTTAAGTTACTATCCAGTGAACGTTGGCCTTGGGGTATCATAGGATTGCATGAGATCAAACAATCAGCGTTCCCATAAAGCAATAAATAAATATCTGTCTGCTATCGTGAATCCCATTGGCTTTACTCACTAGTACAATTAAGCAGCTTTGTTTATCACCACAATAAAAAATTAAAGTAACTATCAATCATATTCTACCATGGGTGTTGGTAATTATGATTTAATTACCACGCTACTGAAGATAAAGCTATATAATTAAAACTATGTAATCAACTAATTTTAAATTCTTGAAAAATCACCCCATACTCGGCAAAACAAGTGTGCTAAAGAAAGCAATTTGAATATTCTAAAAATACTCTATATTGTTTTGGGCATAATTAAGTTATATAGACTAACTCAATAAGTATTTCCTTTTTAACAAATGCTCACACAGTTAAACCTTGCATGATGCAATGAACATAGTTAAGTTATTTGTTCATCTAACTACAAACTGTAATGGACAACGTGCCTATTTACAATAATGAGAACGGCCGTGCTATTCTTATACCTTCAAAAAATATGCGATTGCATTACATTAGCTGGCACAACCACTTAATACACACGACTGCCTCCTTCATAGGTAGATTCAATGATCACAATAATCTCATTTCAAATATTATCAAGTTATCATCATACATCTGCGTATTTATCATGCAATTAACTTAGCAAAATTTAAGTAGCATATTATAGCTGCATTGAATGCTGTTTAACAAATAGTGGCATGCATTCATTGAACATAAGCACCAACTACTTAGCACCATATTAAGCAAACATAAGCCAACTATAGCGAACTAGCATCAACACTTAGCCAAACAAGTGAGTTATGAACATAATGACATCCTACGCAAATGTGGCCCAAAACATGTCGTAAGCCTTAGTTTTATATTGGTAATATTTATTACTTACGTACACAACCTTAAACCTAAATGTTGAAGTAAATGGATAAAAGTAAATTAAAATGCCAATGAAAATTCTTCTACAACCTTGGCCACAGTTAGCAGTGAAATGACACAGTTTAGATAAATGTATTTTTCTATCTGGACAGACATCATGGACACCCTGAATGTGCACAATGTCAGCCCTAGACTCGTCGGAAAGGTAAACCATTAGCAAGTCTTGCTTGCAATAAGAACCCTTCACTGACTACTAAAACATGACCATCATTCACTCAAGATCCACGTGTAGAAAAAATTACTGGTCAAGTTAATTTGAAAATCTGATGCATGCTACACAATCACAGTCTGGAAATTTCAGTCACTTGCATAACTTGCAAATATTATTAACATAAATCAGAAACTAGAGACATTTTCCATAAAAGCCTGATGCCGGTTTCACAAAGTCGTTACTAAGTTAACGAAGTTGTTATTACATTCACTTAACTATTAATAACGACGTCGTTAAGTTGGTGACGGCTTTGTGATTTGAAAGATTACCACATTATGCAATCCACTATGACTATTTGACTACAGTATTGATTCATATAAAACCAAAACTAGTCATGCTAAATTTAGGTGCGACAGTGTACACTTTAACTTTCTTTTGAAATTTTATAATATATATATCTAACAATTCAAAAATGCTACAATATCAGCGTTTCAGGGAGTTGAAACACTCAAGAACTTAACGAGAATTCATGTACTTACACTACAACAAAGTAGTACATTAATCGAGTAACTAGTGCTGAATATCAAACTGTATAACATCAAAAAAATGAATTAAAATAATGATATGCGCAAAGTAGCGTGCCTACACTACGGAGTATGAATATACTAATAAATTCACACACGCGTTTCTCCAACACTTACAACAGCTTGAAGTTAACAAGGAAACATGTACCCTTTTCATAAAAGGTAACAATCACAATAACAATGACAAAATTTGAAACAATGCAAACGGAGGAACAATGCATCTAATGCGTTGCATAAATATATCACGGTGGGCACAATCACAACGAAAGCACTAATAATAACACGTAATGGAATACACGGCGGCTATTTTACCTCCATACTTTCTCTCAAGAATGCAAAAATACAAGCTTGCTGTTTTCGTTAGTTATAAAAATGATTGCACTAACGCATCACTGTTCCAGTAAATGGCAGAAAAATGGGGTACAGAACAAAAAAATAAATATCACCGGAATTTTTAATTAGTGTCCAAAGCACAAAATGTGTACAATAAAACACAGATTGGTTCAAAATAAAATCAATACTTCAGATAGTCTTAAGTATAGAACATTGAGTCTGAGGAGGAAAATGCTTGTGAAATTATTTAAGAATTTTCATAAATTGCTGGTAATAATTTCTCAAAAACAATTTACAAAAACATTTAAAATGACTACATGAAGTTCTACGCAAAACTACTGTATCTAAAAATAGAAAAAATAAAAGTGATGTCACCCGAATAAAGTGATGCAGCTGTTTACATTTTTTACAGGGCAGAAGTGACGTCATGCAGCAAACTTTGACTCAAAAGTGATGAAACAGTTGATGTAACATTTACTCAGAAACTTGCATTTTTCAACGAGGAATCTAGGACACCGAAAACATATACAGTAAACTATGTATAATTCGAACACCTCAGGACCGGAAAATTTGTTCGATTTATGCAAAAGTACGAGATAGATAATGTTCGTAAGAAACTAAGATTGAGTCGCTCATCAATGTCGGACAATACAATGCAGCCTGTGAAAATGAGAAACTGAGCCTTTAATCAAATAACAAACAAAAATTGTTATGAATAATCAAAAATGAAATGAATGGTCCACCTTTATTGTAGTCTGAGTAGCATGGTTATTAGAATTCGGCAATAATAATATTGTGATCTACATTAAACCATGCTCGTCAATCCTGTTGTGTGCAACTTTCTGCTAAGTTAATACAAGAAATTTTGGCATTTTTGCTGAAACTAGCAGTTAAAACCGTAATGTGGTGCACACTTTCATGTAGGACTTCTTGCTTGGAAGGCTGTTCGAGATAAGCGAGGTAATTTCAGCCAAATTCTTAAGAATTGTACAGGGAATTTGGTTTGAGTTACGCAATGTTTGTTAAAGGGAAGAATAAAAGGAAAAATCAGTTCCACGAGACCAATTCGAGTTATATGTAGTTTACTGCATGTCTTAATAATTTTTCCAAGTAACATTTTGTCCGAAGCTCTTCCTTTGAGCGGGACTAGAATGAAGATTTCCGCAGAATCAAGGAGTTGTTATACAGGAAAAAATCCAGCTAAATGAAAATTATTTGGTTTCTGAATGAAATAAAATTTACAACAAAACTAACAAAAAATCTGATTTTTATACAGCAAGAAAGGAACGGCAAGCCATTCAGATGTCGTACCTTCCACGTACGATTTCTGTTAACAATGTAGCAACTTGATCAGGATCCTGTAGAGCATCCAACAACATTTTTTCTGAAAAAAAATATTTCGCTAAACGTATATAAATAGCTGGCTAAACGTATGTATAGGCTCCTGTCTATTCAGGACAGCTCTTTTGTTTATGCTCATAATGCTTCACAAACTTCGTCATAATTTCCTTTAGATCATAGTCCAGGTATAACACTAGAAGTAACTCAATATTTATTTCTAAGGTGGTCTACCCGCTTGCTATTTCGATAAACCCTCGTGCTTGGTCAAATAACCAGCGGTACCATTTTTTAGGTCTTTGATATTACTCAGTCAGGAGTTGAATCCACGACCTCTCACTAGGAAGCGAGCTCTACCATTTCTAAAAGACCACAAGCAATTTTAGAGAATAATACAGTGACAGAGTAGTAACGGAACAGTTTAATGGCATGTGGCTGCCAATCCTATCAGATAAAGCAGAAGGAACTCGTGTATAGAGGTTCTGGGATCGATCCCACTCGTGTTGAAGTTTTTTTTAACTATCTAATAATTGAACAGGACTGTCTGGCAGCTTCTCTGGACTTACACAAAATAATTGGTCATGTACTGAGAGAAGAAAGGCAGCAAAACGACGGGCTAGACACCTGTCGCTCCTCTTATGCTGAGGCATCACAAATAGATACCGAACCCATCTACTCCTCATGCTCCATGAGACCGGGCATGAGACAATGTTTGTCCCTTTTCCAGTTACACGATCACAAAAATGCCGTATGTTTTTGTTGAGGATAAATTGATACACTGTTTGGTGCTGCCACCTTTTAGGCCTTGAAGGAAGCCTACATTTAAATTTGTTAGCCTGTACTTACATACTCAGGTGATACATCTGTCTTTATACAGAAGGCAATAGGACTGTAAAGTGTCACACCGTCTAGATTCTGCCTCATTTGATCATTTGGTAAATGCTTGTGACTTGTTTCTGCAGTTTGTTGATGCTTTTAAGATTTAAATGCCAGAGCTGGCCAATATACGTAAGTTCAATATGAGTATTATTTTAAGATTACTTTTTAGTTTAGAAGTTTAATTTTAATTTGATGTAACATTTCTACTTTGCAACAGTACATTTACAATTTTGTTGTAATCTGTAACGTTTTTGTAATTCACACCTAAATGATTAAATATTTTGATCTAGTTCCTATTTTATAATGATCTTGTAATCATGCCTGTATTTGCAAAATGCTTTATTTTTCTTTCCTCAGAATAAATAACGGTTAGCAAGCAAATGCGGCACTTGAAGTTTTATTTGGGACATTCCGCCACAGTTTTTAAGAATAAAAGCAAAAAATGTTAAATTGGAATAAGCTGCTTAAATAGGAAGATGGTATTAACGTGTGGCAATCAACACCAGCGGCGGCTCGTGTACAGGTACTGTGGAACTGCAGCATCCCTTATTTCCACTCAATACTATCGATAATATTTAATATAATAAGTCTTTTTTCTTTACTTCTTTATTTATACTTGTACGGAACTAGAGAACGTGAAGGAAGTACATTAGTACTTACAGCTCAAGCAACGTGATGTTTGGCTGTTGTGCAAATGCAGCCATGCGTGCATGACTGAAATACATACATGACGCTACACTTTGCGTGGAAAAAGTACTGTCGCTCATGCAGTGTGTGTTGTCAATTGTCACGTGTTTAAAAGACGTGATTGGCATATATTCTTGAACTGCAACTATTTAGGCTATTCTTTAGCAAACAACAATTTTTGTTTAGGATTTTATCAAGTTTAGGTATAAATTTTCGTATGTTTGTTTGTTTAAAATTACAATTACAAATAAGAGCATTACAATTAACGTATGTTTGTCTCGTTCTAACCAGTATTAAAACAATGGCTAAAAATTTTCTGAAGCAGCACCCCCTGCTTCAGTTACGAGGCGCCCACTGCTCAACACTTACCTATATTACGAGTAATTGCAACCTTTTGCTGGGCACTAAACGGATACTCAACTTTTTCTATTTGAGCTGCCTGAAACAAAACAAAGATACAAACTACCACAAAGCAAAACTTTGTTATTAAACAATAACAAATGCTTTTATTTAACTTTTATATGTGTGATTGCATAGCAAAATCGTCCATAAGTCGACATTTAAGCTTTTCTAGTTATTCACATATCCTAAATCTCCATTTCATGAGGATCATTTAATACCAAGCTCATCGCTCTATATTATTTCTATAATGAGATAATCCACGTTGAAGTTGAGGTGCAGGCTGTGCCATGAAAAACTTAATCTTGAGAAAATCGCTTTTAAACTTAGCCATTGTTTTTTGCCACGTCTCTGCAAAACACTTAGTAACCACACAAATGTTGGTTGCTATTGACTTTGCAAGAACACATTGAAGTTATGTTTAAATCCAGTAGATGGCTCTTCCTGATGAAGATCTGGGCTTGGCAACAGAAAAAACCCGAAGCAAAATGACTATGAATTTGAATGAATTTATTTATTCCACAGCAACTCAAATATACACATAAATTGTTATAACGCTGAAAAAAATAAATAAACTATGCGAGTTACTGTGAGGAGGAAATAAACTACTTTCACAAGCTACTATCGGAGTTTCAAAATACAAGTTTTTACAATTGCATTACTAGTTTCTAGGCAGACAAGTGGGTAGGGGTTCATAAAATTAAATTTTTAGTACTTTTTGAACACTGTCTTGATAATTTGATGCTAGAACACAAAAGTCCAATATATTTAGCATTTGATTTTATAAAAAACAAAAAATAGATATTTGACCAAATATTTGGTGCATTCTACTTTGAAGCATCATAACATAGTTTTAGCTATGCCGACTTATGGACGATTTTGGTTTGCAAGCACACATACAACAACAACCGACGACAACAACAACAACAACAACAATAACAACAAAAAATTCAAATTAACACAAAGGAACTTATACAATGCTAATTAATTGTATTAATTAATAACTTGTGCATGTAAAACAGCATTCACAAGATTATAGGATATTTACATTTTTATAAAAACGACAGAGTTGGATCTTCAAAATACATAAGTAAACATTGATGACATGTCACAATGACATTAGACCTCTTTCATTTCATTAGCTGGAGCTGTATTAATACAATACAGACTTGATACTGTTAGTTTAGTTTATTTCCAAAATGCAATAACATACGCTCATATCTCGATTCGCCCGAACCTCTCTTTTATGGATATTGAAAAAAATCGGACAAAATCTGGATCGTTAAAAGTCTCGCATACTACGGACACGCTCACTGTTTGCCGAGCTGACCGCTAGTTGGTGACCGTCACTTTGTTTTCGTCACTACATCAGTGCAACAACCAAGCAGCATATAACGACACGTGTGCAGCTCGTATGTCAGGAGTGGCCCATGCTAAATGTTTCTGACACAATTAGATGATTAATTCGACGTTACCATGAGTCCAGTACACAGTGCATACTGTACTAGCTTCATATTGGAAAATACAGACAATCGGCAAATTTGGACGGCCGTCTCCCTGCTTTTGTCCAGTAAACTGAGATGAGTGTATTACATTGCTATATACATTGCAATATAAGCTATTACTGTTACAAACAAAACAAAAATTAAAGCTGTTTCATCAAATTATGACATATCATTTCAGGCCAAGCAAATAAACTTCGTACAGGCGTAAGCAGAAAAATAAAATGGAAAGAAAGAATTAGAAGCAGGGGCGTATTAACCAATAGGCTAACAAGGAATTTGAGGGGCATCACATTTTAGAAAAAATTCTCATTTTCCTCGGAAAATGTGTATACTTTCATATTCATGTAAAGGGCACATTTCATAATACACCACAGGCAGTTACTGAACGCAGCTTCTATATAAGTGCCACATAACAAACAGGTGTCAGGTATTACGCAAGCAGCTTGTATTGTAAACAAACACCCCGATTAGAAGATGCGAAATTAAATAAACAAAGAAAATGAAATACCAGGATGATGATGAGGGTAAAAAAATAACAATGAAAAGCGAACAAGATGATGGGGAAAATGAAGATTAGATTCACATGAAAATGTAAACAAATCAATCAGCTGAGTTATTGCAAAAATTAATATGGAGACATGACAAGGAACTCACTATAGTACTTCTTTCATATCTCTTAGTTAATCATTCTGTTACTGTACAATAAGTCCTCGCTTAGCAACAGTAACGCTTCCCAAAAATTGATGTGTTAAAAAAGACTACATGGTTTCACACCTGCATACCTTACTGATCTTTTAATGCAGCATAACATAGGCCAAATACTTCATTCCAATGCTAATGGACAAATTAATTTATATCAGCAAATTCCTAGTACAGTATTTTATAGTTAAAAAACTTCTCCTGTCTGAGCTCCGCATCTGGAATAATTTACCCATTGTTATACGTTCTAGAAATTCATTAGACTGTTTTAAACAACATTTTAAAACACAACTGTTTAAACTGTACTTTTTATGATGAATTATTTTTAATTTTTTATAAATGTCTTTTTAATTTTATGTTTCTTACAGATTTTAAATGTATTTTATTGTTCAGCGTGCTGTGCTTTTAAATGATGTAGTGTGCTATATAAACAAATTTTACATTATATTACATTACATTAATATTGTTTTAGTAATACAGCCAAGAGTAGCATTCATGACTATTTTTACTGATTAACTAAGAAAAAATTCCATGACATTTACCTACACGAAATAGTTACAAAGCTTAACTTGTACACCATCATGTTCTGTGTCGACATCCAACATACTAGTGGGAATCCCACTACCTTACAAATTGCTAACTACCCAGACTAGATGGCACAAAAGACCCAAACGTAGCTGCTTACCTTATACCAGAAGTTGATTGAAACTGTCACTGGACTGTCTATCAACGATTCCACGTGATGCCACCTATGATCACAAAAAGAAACTATCAATATAAAACATAATCACAGCGTACGATGTAACAATATTTGAAACAAAACATAACAAATAAGCTAGGAAATTAAGTACTATTTTTGTAAAGTAACCATCTGTCTAGTAGAACAAATCATTTATTGTTCACTTTTTGTTCACTTGCTATACCCAAAAATTTAATTTAATGTTGTTAAGGTCTACGTGTAAGTCAAGATTTGACCACTATTAGGCATTTAGCAGGTTACAATAATTCTTTAAACATTGTTTGCCACGAGGAATTTTCTGGAAGTCTAGCTGTATGTTTTGACCACAAATTCGGCTGACAACAGTTTTTGGAAATGTATGAAATGTTGACCTCACACTATAAATTTTAATTAAAGATCTTTTTTGGATATTTGATGTGCATCACACTTCTGTATAATGCCCTTACGTCTTCTTTATCTAATATTATGTCCAACGTCCAGAGTTCAGAGTTATATAAAAATACAGTCAGTATTTTCAGAATTACTGATAAAACAAAGATTACAGACAGAATCAAGGATGTAATAATAAAAAGAATTATGTTGTGATTTGCTAATAAACAAATATTTTGCAGCCAATTGCTGGTAGCTTCCTCAGTGTAAGCATTAGCAATATGCAAAACACTCTTCGAAATGCAAAATCATTGAATAATCTTAATAAAATACAAAAAAGTGTCCTCTCTACGGCCGGTATTATTACAGAAATTTCAATGACCATTATAATGATAACAAACTTTGAAAGTTTTTACAAAAAGAGTTAGATTTAAAAACTGGCAATGAACTCACCAATACATGGGTAAAAATAAAACATCACCAGGTCCCAAAATGGCCTCTTCGCCGCCCTCTGCTTCAGTAAACTTTGGAAATTTTTTCAAATCAGGATTATCAATGTCGACCTAAAAACGCATTATAATGTCACAACAATGATCACAAAAAAAAATCAAACAACAAAAAATCACAAAGTGTGAAAACTAGCAGCCTTCAAAACAAAATGGCAAATTGCTCAGAATGACGTAAAGGGAGCTGTACTCCTACACAAAAAATGGGAAAGATTATCACGTCCTTGATGATTTATCATAGAACACAGAACATTTATTTTCTCCAGCATCGCTTACAGTTGAGTGTTAATCAAATATTAAACTGTAACCAAGGAGCAAAACAGGGAGGGGCACAGCGTCATCTAGTCTCCCACCCTTCATACAGGTAGGTTTAACAAATGAAAAATAAACGGTGATGCTGCGGTGATGCAATAAAATTAATAAAAAAAGAAAGTAATACAGCAAAACAGTAGCAGTAATTGTCAGTAAACTACAAAACAAAATAAACAGAGTGAAGTTAAATACATAAATCTAAGCAAGAGAATGTAGTTTGGGGGGGGGCGCAACATAATTAACTAAAATTGATAAACAAGAAGTAAAAGGTGAGGTAAAAGCTAAACACAAGAAAATATCTGATACAAAGTTAACAAACAAAGCAAAATTTAAGCTACATTTAATGAAAATCACTCAAGACTTATAAAAATTCTGACTCCACGTTGCTTTCAGGATTTTGCATCCATAATAAATTATTCCACCCACAATGCTCTTCTTTGTCGTGGAGGGTGGCCTTATGAGTGCTAATGATCTTAGAAGCTGTAAAAATATAAAACATGCTGACTTCTGGTTAATTCTATCATGGTGTAGAAATTTCAACTGAAAAACCAAACTAATAAAACTGCAAACAGCTACAGCAGAGGGCGCTCCACTGAAAGGAGATTCTCGGGCTGGTAAATGGTGTCCATCTACAGAGAGAAGAGAGGTGGTACCACTACCAGCACTGTAAATTTACGGAAGTGCTGCTATGACAGGACAGAAATTTATCCCAAATGGTCATGGTATGAATTAACAAACAGTTGCAGGTGTAACAGCAAGGGCAGACACTGGCTTCTTTGCAGATTTTGGAACCTTATACTATTAGTGAGTTTAAACGGAAACAGTGCAACGACCAAGTAAAATATTGATAGTCTTTATACCTAATTTCACATTACCTAAACCTCACTTTAATCACGATCTGCTACACTGTCATTTACTTCTGATTGAAATTAATGCAAATATATATAACATAACGAATTAAACATTCTTAAAGGGTGTATACATGGTGAGAAATCCCAGTCATAGATAAGAAAGGGCCAAAGTAATTACATTTACACTAACAGCCTCGGTCCCAGTTACTAGGGGTCAGCAACGAACATTCGAACGTTTGAATTTGATTCGAACAAGTTTTTTTAGTTCAAATTCGATACGAACCTAAAACAACAGATTCGAATAATTCAGCACTTCAATCACATACGTTCTTTATTACTAAAACGATATAAAAACATTGGGAAATTAGCATAATTTAGCTGCAATTTCTGTGCACAATTTTAAACCAATTATTAGTGGTTTTACTGCAGAACAAAATCGAGTAATAAGCATGACCTTTGTAAGACTAATTTTTACTGGTGATTCCAAAACTTCTTCGAAAATCTTTCAATCTCAATTCGAATTCGATTTGAATTTGAAATATTGAAGTTAGAATATTCGAATTCGCTTTCTGGTAAAGAATGCTCAACCCTAACAGTTACACAGATTGAGAAAGGCTCGACAAGAAAAAGTAGAGAGACCGAGTCAGAAGTGTCTGATTGTGGCACATCAACAATGTTAATTAGTTTATACCACTTTAGTCCACAAACCTGACTCTGTCGATCGTGCGGATGGTGTACCGGATATGGATAAAAGTTTTTAAAACACTCAGGTGGAAACAGCAACATCCGCTTGTATCCTTTCAACTGTGCGAAGAAATTCTGCTGCTCATCATAATGCAGCGGCGTAGCTACACCTAAAATTAACGATATTAAATTAAACTCATTTTTCAAGAAAACGAAATGCCACAGAATGGTTTTATTTTCTCAAAAAGCGTGTAATGTAATTAATTTTTATCAATTTGAACATGCTAACAGGGTTCCCACAGAATTTTAAAATAAATTTTCCGGACTCTTCCCTGACCATGACTTTTACCTGACCAAATATTGATTTTCCATGACCAAGATAAACAGAAATTACATTTTGTATATGGACATTCATACATATATTGATATATAATGTGTCGGCCAATCATTATTTTCGGAATGGAAATCGAAACTGGAAACCTGTCATAGCAAAATTTCATTTGAACACGAATCGCCGAAAAATACGTTTGTAAAAATATGTCCACAGAGTTTATTTTTGGAACATTTTCCAATTTCCCGACTTTTCCTTGACTGTCTAGGATAGCTTGTATTTTTAAGGATTTTTCCTGACCATGGGAACCCTGCGGTAAGTTTGACAAAAACATTGCCAGTTCAAAAAATGAACACAAGGGGTCAAATAAACAAAAAAAACAAAATGGCTTACAAGTTATCTAGCAAAATACATAAAATACCACAAAGCTCTAAAAAATGAGCAAGATAGTTGTTTCATGCTTTACAATTCTAAGGTGTACCGGTCTGCCTATGAAAGTTTTGTTACCAATACTGATACATTGATCAAAATTGATACGTTGCTCGCCTTTTCATGCAAATTTTTCAAGGTATCTGTAACGGCGCATTCACATTAGTGAGTTTAATTGACAACTTAGTGAGCACATTCACAAGTAACTCACAAGCCTGTTCAGACAAAAAAGCAAAACTTGCTGCGAGTTACTCTCCCTTCTTTATTAGCTGGGAAAACTGTTGAGAGTAACTCACAGAGGCATTCACACTAGCCAGTAATTCGCAGCAAATGCTCACAGAGTTTGCAATTTACTGCTGACAGTAAGTCGCAAATCAGTTCACACTTGCGAGTTTGCTGTTAGTGAGAAAAAACTCGCTAATCTGAATGTGTTTTGTTTTCTTTTTTGCATCTTTGACCTCTAAAATGCAAGCTGGTACTTAGTTTCAGTATTTGGGATATAAAATGATTAATTTCTTTACGTGTTCACAACTCTTTGACACCTATCATCCGACTGATAAAAACATGTAACTGATTGTAGCTAGACCAATACAGCAGTACTAAGTTTACTTTTTACTGGCCTGTATATTACAGTGTTACATACTACAGGCAGTAAAGTATATCCTTATAAGTCTGCCTTAAACATCAAAATCAAATATCGGAAAACAAACATTCCACATTAGGAGAGATGCATAAACTGCAGGTGTGTATTTGGTACGGTGCACACAAAATGCTGCCTATAACAAGAATAGGCAATAGTTTAAAAGTGTCTCATTTCATTACTCAATAAAGCGTAATTATTCATTCATTTAAATTGTCTTATCTAGTCTTATCGCCGACTGTAAATAACAAATTACAACTACATAACAAAGACTATTATTACTCCGCTTTTACCCTAAATACCATGTGCCAGGCAAAACAACAGGAAGTACCATTTTTAAAGTGTTTGATATGACCTGGCCGCTGTATCAAAGTCACGACCTCCCAGAGGGAAAGCGGACGCGTTACTACTAGACTAAACCAACTGGTCAATATTGTAGTATTGTACTTTTATTCGTTTGTAATTTATTGAGTCACATTTATATAGGATTCATTTATTTGCTATCCAGACAATTCTAAATAGGCTGTCTCGTTGTCTGTTTCACAGATTGTGCATTTTACATTTTCAATATGCTGTAAATATAAGTGTGCTTATATTACATAATTAAATACTATTAAATAATATTTATGTATTTGATAAATACATATTTAAACCAACTTTGATCTAACCTAATACATAAAGAAATTATGTGGAGAATAAACAGATTCTGTTTTTCATTTTTGCATAAAGTTCTGTGACTGTTTTCTAAACACAAGTAAGAATTATGTGCATCGTTCTAACATGACCTCTGTATGTAATATGAATTTGTAAAAACATAAGACATAAACTGAGCTGATCAAGAATAAAATCCACAGCAAACTTATGTCTTGTATTAAAATAGGTAACACTAAATAATGCACAGAAGATATATATATATATGTATATATCTATATATGAGAAAAAATTTAAATTTTTTTAGCAACCAACCATACAAACTGGTAAATTTTCCACAACTGCTACACTTCAGTGGCGGCTCGTAGCTAAAATTACTGGGAGTGCTGTTTCAGAAAATTTTTCGCCATTGTTTTAAATACTGTGTAAAATGAAGCAAACATATGTAACTCTAATGTTGTAATTTGTAACTGTAATTTTAAACAAACAAACATATGAAAGTTTATGCATACACTTGATAAAATTCTATACAAAAAATATTTTTTGCTTACTAATAGCCTAAATTGTCGCAGTTCAATCTTGATCCATTCACGGTAAGCACATGGTAACTAACAACAAACTGTACGAGCGACAGTACTTTCTCTACCAGGATTCAGACATGTGCATATGGCTGCATGCGCTCAACAGCCAAACACTGCGTTGCTAGAGTGCACTGTGCTGGGCCGTGAAGTAAACAGTACTACCTTCACGTGCTCCGATTCCGTACAAGTATAAAGAAAGAACTAAAGAAAAAAGACCAATTATATTGAATATTATCGATAATACTGAGTGAAAACAGGTTGTGCTGCAGTTCCACAATACCTATACACGAGCCTCCACTGCAGCACCTCAGCTTGCTTGTTCAAATCAGTTCTTTAAATCAAACATCAACTGGCATGCAATGGATAAAATCAAAAAGGTCCTAATGAGAAAATACGATTTGTTATTGCTTAATGCTCTCGATCCACACTATCAAAAACACTAATATTTATTCAATGCTCAGTTACCTGGCATGCCGATTAGTAGCAGGTTTGATGTTAATGGGCCCCACTTGAATTTCTTCTGCTTTTCCGTTATCCAGTTCCAGTTGAAACCGAGATAATCATTGAATATTGCAGGTCCAACGTTGTCACTAAGTGGCTGTTGAAAGTAATACCTATGCAAAAACAAACGTTCGGTTAGTTAAAAATACTACTGAATGTCCTACTGAAAAAAATAATGCTGACTGGTTGCCATGAACATCTTGCACAGTTGCATAAGAATGAGACGTCTATGTTTTGCAAGCCATGTAACAAAGAATGGATACCATCCTGTTAGGCAGAAAAGATGTTATGCCTACTATTTATTGCTTGATAATAGGCACACCTCTCAAGATTCATGCAACACATCAGTCTCTCACATACCCGCAAATCAACGAATTGATCAATCTCGACAAGTTTTTATATTTTTCATGTTTATCAGTCGAGGAAACATTGTTTTCATTGAATGTTTAACATTTTAAAGTACATGAGTGGATCCAACTTTTCAAAAATTGACATATTTTTCATTTTGTTAAAACCCCATGCAACACATCAGTCTCTCACATACCCGCAAATCAACGAATTGATCAATCTCGACAAGTTTTTATATTTTTCATGTTTATCAGTCGAGGAAACTTTGTTTTCATTGAATGTTTAACATTTTAAAGTACATGAGTGGATCCAACTTTTCAAAAATCGACATATTTTTCATTTTGTTAAAACCCCACTGTCGTACTGCAATCTTCCAACAAGAAAACATGCACGAGACAATGAAAATTTGCACTAAACAATGAACGATTAAATGTTATACTTAAATGCACTCATAGAGCATCTTAAACATTAACAACTTATGAGAAGGTTAAATAACTTTCTGCTAACCTATAACTATTCTGTTATTGAACTGAAATAATAAAAATTCTTAGGACATATAATTATTATTTAAATCGCGGCAAGAAGGGTAGCAAATTATTTGAAAAATGCAAATTTTACATGCTGGAATTTATCAAATATTTTAAGACACATTTATTTATGTGCTAGGCAAACTTTGTCTTTTTAATTGCAAAAGTTACTCTACATTAATGTTAGCAACAGGCCAAATATAAAAGTTGCTCTGTCTATTTGTCTAACACCAGGCAAGGCCTTACTGCAATTGTGATGTATAGATTCAGAGCATAGACTATCCATATATTTTTATGCCTACAGGTATGGCATTTAAATTTATAGCATTTGATTATAGCAATGATGTCAATTGTATTATTAAACAATGAATGCTTATTCCTTTGCACAAGTAAGCCTCCAACTAAATGTTTGGAAAAAATCTTTCACAAAAGTTTTCTTGGTAAAAAAACATAGCTACAACATTTAGGCATCACAAAAAAACACATTCTTATCCTAATTAAATTTCAAACAGATATCAGACAGCCAATGTAGATAAAGTGAACAAGTTCACTTACTTCAATTTTCCCGGATTGTAAATTTTTTCCAAAAATTGCTTGAATGTCAACTGTTTCATTTCGCTTGGTGGTCGAAAATTTGGTACCTTTCTGATCTTTTTGTCGTCATAATACTGCAATTCAGTAAATGCCACAGCTACAGTAATTTAGAAGCCAAAGCAAGAAAAGGCAAACACAGGCAATCTGATATGCAGCCTATTCGACATGTCACAAAAAGTGAAGAGCCATTAGAAAAGGATTTGGTCCTAAATATATTGGACTTTTATATTCTATCATCAAATTATCATGAAAAAGTTCAAAAGATAATAAAAATCTAATTTTATAACCCCGTACCCACTTCTCTTACTAAAAACAAGTACTGCATTTGTAAAAAAAACTTGTATTTTCACACTCCGATAACAGCTCGTGGAAGCAGTCATTTTGCTTCGGGTTTTTTCTGTTGCCAAGCCCAGATCTTTGTCAGGAAAAGCCAACTACTGGATTTGAACATAACTTCAATGTACTCCTGCAAAGTCCATAGCAAAAAAAATTTGTGCGGTTGGTAAGTGTTTTGCAAAAATGCGATAAAAAACGATAGCTAACTTTAACAGCAATTTTCTCAAGGTTAAGTTTTTCAGTGAGTTTCGTGCACTTCAACTTCAACAAGAATTATCTCAGCTTGGAAATAACATAGAGCGATGAGCTGGTAACAAAATGAGACTCATGAAATGGAGATACAGGATATGTGAATAACTAGAAAAGCTTAATTGTCGACTTAAGGACGAGTTTGCTATGCAAGCACACATATAACATCAGTTCAAGCCATATATTGTAATTTTGCTATTACAATGAACTATGTTTAAACTAATTGTAATATAAAAGTTGCTGTTAGTACTGCATACCTTGAAACTATATCCTGTTGAACAAAAAACAGTATGTGTTCCGTTACTCAAGTTATTAGCTAAATATTCTAGGTCCCATTTTAGTGCCGTCTGAGCCAGATGTGTATCAGTGAGCACAACAGGTTTCTAAAAACACAAGTTAAAAATTACCTACTAGTTTTACTATCATTAATAAGTATAGGCCTATCAGTAAGGGGGAGCATCGCCATTGTCGTCTAGGTGCTTTTACATTCAAAAACATGGCATTATCCCACCTGTTGATGCCATACAGTTCTGTCCACTGCCACTATGCATGATGTATCATCTCTCAAACCTAGAGGTGTATTTGCTGTTTTACGTAATGCTACAGGAAAAGGAGACTCTTGAGGTAGTTTTACTGCATGTGCAGTAAAACCTTCTTACTCGCATTTGTTCACTCCCAGGATTCTTCTTCACCAAATCATACAGATCATCATTGGATAATCAGTCAGGCTATTAAATGTCTAACAATTTTCTGTAAAGACGTCTGTGAAAAGCGTCAACTTCCTTCTGCTGTTTAACTTTTATTATCCATAGTTCAGCACTGCACAAAAATACTGCTTCAACTAAAGGTGAAAGGATTTGGACTTCGGTTTCAATAGAAAGTCTCTTATTTTCAAAAATCATTGTGAGATCTGAATAAGCAGATAATGCAAGAATTTTCCTTCATTGTTTATTGGCTTGGAGAGATGTAGGGATGAGCAGCGAACGTTTGAATTGGACCGATTCGAAAGAGTTTTTTTAGTTTGAATTGAATTAGAACTGACATACATTCTTTATCATTAAAACGTTTAAAACAATACGCTATTAAATTATTAGTGTTTATACTGCTGAACAAAATCACGTAATATGTAATATACTTATCCTTTTTTACATATTTAGCTTACTAATTCTCTGTTCTTTGTGTAGATATTTATTTTATATGTCTTGTAGAAATATTTTTAATTGTGATTTTTAACTATGTTTTGTTTATTATTCTGTGGTACTTTTTATGTACTGAAATAAACGTAAAATAAATAAAATAAAATAATAATAATAATATTGGTGAGACCGCTTTTTATTGGTGATTCGAAAAATTTTAAAACTGAATTCGACTTGGGAATGCTGAAATTCGGTTTCATTCTTGTTCGAAAGTTACTAATTCGATTCGAAAGCTCATCCTTACCTATCAGTCTATCCTACCATTCGGAATGCAAATCTGTGAAAATGTTGCAAAGAAATCTCACAATAAGACAATATACCTGCAGCTGTAGCAACTAAGAGAGAACTTTATCCGAGTTTAGTGACCCGTGAAAGCGGCAGTGGGCAGACTATCCATATAAGCAGATTAACACTTACATAAAGCAATAGTAACTTCCTACAAAGTGTGAAGGTCAAAGATAAGAAATATGCGCTGTAGCTTGTACCTTCTTTGCCTGCATGCAGGGTTTTCCCCTTAATTTGATGGATTTGATGAACGTAATTTTGCACGTGATGGACGTAAGTTTAACTGATGGACATATTCTGATGGACGTCCGTTTACTATTGCGATCGACTTGCTAAACGTAATTTTGGACACAATGGACATCAGATGAATGCCCGTCCACTAGATACACGATGTAATCTTACATAAAATTTCGAGCATCCATTCACTAAATTGAAGACCATTTTGATGGACGAGATTTACGTCCATTAACTATGTGTATATGAACGCAGTGGACGTCCATTTGCTGGGTGTATTTGGGCTTTGTGGGCTTAACATTTAACGCCAGCTGGACGTTTGTTTAAATGTAATAGACTACATATTTTACGTGCAGATCAATTTGATTAGTTTTTGCAATACGATTTTAATTTTAACAACGTCCATCGCGTCCACTAAATTAGTGAATAGACGTCCAACTTCCGTCCGGCGCATCCATATTACGTTTATCAAGTCCATTCATTTAGGAATTGCACAGCATGCGAGATGTATGCTAATTGCTGGCGTTCTGCTCAGGCTTTGTTGGAGCTATTACACTTTCGCACCGCCTAGCTTTTTCTAGGTTATTACTCGTTTCTAGGCTCGTACGTCGTTATTCTATTATTCTTACGTCATCAGTGAATGTTTCCGCTAATGTAATTGTAATTTAATAATATATTTAGGTATAATTACCAATAATTACGCTGTATTCACAGTTCTACACAGTATCGCCATCTTGTTTGTGTGTGTAGTGACGTGACGAATTTTGTATTAGTTTATGCATTATCAGGGCCGAGCTTAAAAGCACGTGACACACTTTCATCTTCACCGCATTTACGAAATAAAGAAAAAACCTTAACTTTTTATAATCTAATAGTAATAATACTACAGTAATAAATAAAATTAATGATAAATAACTGTTCCGTTCCAGGCGCACCCGCGATACGATACAAACTCCCGTAGCTGCAACCCTAATAATCATAAATTATGCGAAGAAACTAAAAATACATGTTAAGGGCCAAATCATCACTGCGCGAGAGCGATTGCGCATTAGTGGTGTAAACACGGTTATTCACGTGCAGCTTTTTGCGTAATGGCGGCGATAAGTAATGTATGATTTTAATCTGGAATTATAAAGCGTAAAAAGCACTAATATTATGGGAATATGGTGTATATTACCCCTGTTGGTCTGCTTTCTGGCATGCAGGCGTGAAAAGAACCAATAGGCCAGGAAAAGCTAGGCGGTGCGAAAGTGTAATAGCGCCGGCTTTGTTTCCCCTCTTTCTGAGTACTGACACATAATTTACCCTCTGAAGACTGAAGCATTTGAACTTCATCTCTTGCCTGTGCAGCTTTACTGTGTCTCAATGCAAGATCTTTAGCATGGAAATTAAATTAATTCTATAATGATAATAATAATGAGAAAAATTCTCTAATCCTACTCCTAGTTGAGAACTACAGTACAGATACCTATCAGTTCTAAAAACCGATAGTCTTAAATTGGTTTTACATACATCTTGCGCTACTAGCCGGTCTGCATCAGGATCGTAACAGCTCATCCGTGGTACCGGCGTCGTTTTTAGAGAATATTTCTTTAATTTTGCTGGATCCCACGGAGTTTCACTGCAGGCCATATTAAATGTTTACATGCTTAGTGGTGCTCTCTAACGGGAAGGTAAAAACTTTTAGCGTCCTCTAGTGGCTGTTGACGTGGCTTTCGACATATTTTTCCTTGTCAATTTTATCTGAAAATCTGTCATAATCTCAATATTTAAACGGCGGATTTTAGTAGTTTTTAGCAGAGATGAAGAGCAGGGACTCAATATTCTTTTTTGTTGTTTTGTTTGTAACAGTAGCTTTCGTGAACTGTGATGAACATACCCATACAGTAAGTACCTTATTCTTGCGTTTCTTAACAGTTCACGTTATTAATAACGCTTAAATTGATTTAAGATTTAAAGAAAATACTGATTTGTGAATGAATGGGTTTAGTGTTTGTTTTTTCATTAGAGCTGTGACTGTAATTATAAGTGAGCCGGCTGATATTTAAGCTAGGTACTGATTTGATAAACGAGTTGCTAATTTTTTAAGACAGGAGCATAATTTCGCACACTTGCAGTTTAGGTGGTTCTCATACCCTACTACCTTCCTATATCAGTCCCACTGCCAACGCTTTACCTCCTTCCCACTCCAAACCTGCCAATGTTTGTTCCGATGTTAATTATTTTATTGTATGAACCGCAACCATGCTTTGCTGGTTGCACCACGTTTCGAAAGAGAAACAAAAGTTGTAATTTGTAATTTATTGTCCACTTCAGCATAATTAAATTATCACATTGTAACTGTTATACATCAAATCAATTGTAATTACAATAATTGTAAAATAACTATATTAATATAGTTACTAACAGCATAATAGTTTATCAACAGGAAATATAATTATGCTGTATGGTGGTCAAAAAGCAAAGCTTGTAAGACCACCATGAATAGGGGAGAAAAAAAGCTTAATTAACAACAGAAAGAATTATAGCAAAACAGGGAATAGTTACCATAAAATAAAAGACAGAGATAGAGAAAAAGAGAAGAGAAGTGAAATAGAAATGAGTTACAAAAGAACGCCGGCAGAGTACGCCACTTATTGGCACACGCAGACAAAATTGCGCACGTTGAGAAAATTCGTCCGAAGCTCTTTTTAACTTCAGCAAGTTTACAATTTGGTTCTTTTTTGTGAAACATTGTGAAGAGATTTTCTAGGCTGCGGAACACAGAAGTAGATAAAAAATATCGCTCTCTGCTAATTCCCAAATGAAAATATTTCATCAAATCCGTCAATCTTAGTCTGTCTCATGATGCTAACAGTAAGTTTTTTAAAATTATTTTTTTTATAAATAGGAGGTATGTTTCAACTTTTCTTTATATCAGCGTACAGATGAAGGATGCTTCTTTCTATTGTAGCTCTGCTTTCAGCGATATTTCTGATTTAGGCGATGTGAGAGTGCACTAAAAAAGAACCACCTAAACTGTAATCTACCCGCAAAATTTACTTAACCTTACAATTTGCCTTTTCATTGATGCCTTAAAGCAGTTGGTTGATGATGCATCTATGGTTTGTTCCATCGATTGACAACACTAGGCAAAAGATTGGAAACAGATCAGAGAAGAGCAACTAGAATTTTCTGAATCTGAATCTGCAAATTTGCAAATCCGCTTCCCCCTCAAAATTTGAATTTTCCTGTTTAACAGCTATCCAATAACTGCACCACTTTCTTAATTCAAATCTACAATCCTTTCCGGATTCCAAAAGTTTCCTATCCTCAAGCCTACTCGCAAATTCAAATACTTTGATCTCATACATATATTTTTACGTTTACACGGCTAGTTTTTGGCTATAACATGTATTTTGCCATTCACTAGTTAAGTGGCATTTGCATAGCATGCAGATGCATTTTCCACCTGCGGAATGTGTCCAAGGCCCATTTCACATAGAGGACGCAAGAAAAATGGCGCACGGATTTACTGTCAGAAAATTTCTCCGCGATAACTCATACGGCAAGAATGTTCATTTCACGCAGAAAAACATGATTTTCTTACTCGTGTCTAACTAGCTCCTACTATCAGTCCCTTTACACTTTGCAATTTGCTCTAATTACAATTAATAGGTTTAATCCAAACGGTAAAACTGTTTCTTTTTAGAGTAGCTAGTAACTTATACCGTCATAAGTCCAACCAAGAAGTGCTGAGTTTCAGCTTGTAGAGTGCTGTAATGTATAAAAACACTGTAAAATGTTCTAAAGTGGCGTTTACCAGACATTCGGAATGCGTTAGGCGTTATTGCATATCCAACTGCGTATAAAGAATCAATAGGAATAGCTGCAGAAAAAGAATAACGCATACTCAGGATGCATGAACGGCTGCACTGAAAACAATGTAAACTGATTTTATCTATTCTGCACCCCTCAAAACGTATCTGCATCTGGATGCCACGTAAATGCCACTTTAGATAGGAAGTAGACCTACATCTCGGAAACCATGTTGCACAAAAAACAGGTGCTGTACATCTCAGTTCAGATTGTTTAGTTGTGATGTAGTGCACATGTTCAAGAGCTCATATGGGACTGCAGCGGTGAGCTTGAAATTTGAATTTTAAACTTAAAATTTACCGAGTTTTTGTATATCACATTGAATGCTGTACAGTTGCACTGTGCTTCAATTTTCACTTTCGCAAACACGTGCAGCAGGCTCGTAGAATGTGTGTTCATTTGTGATGTCATCACTAATTTGGCTCGCTAGTTAATTTTTAACATGTTATTTAGATGTCAGTAACACGATTGCATTATTATAGGTGTTAAAATATATACTTTTTGCCTTACTTCAAAATGGGGCAATGTATGAAAAATCGTCCAGTTTTTGCTTAGCGTAAATCAAAATTAATGGAAAGATCTTATGTGCATTAATTATAATATGTGTTGATAACTTGGTAGCTGGTTGGATACTTGTGGTTAGATTTTAAAGTAGCAAGTATCAAATTCCTTGGATTTGCTTTACTGAAGGTAAATCATTATCAGGTAACGTGGCTGTCAACTTCCCATTTCTAGGTGATAAGTTGTGTTTCTAACCAGAGCTGTGGAGTCGGAGTTGGTAGTAAATTCACTGCCAGAGGAGTCGGAGTCGGAGTTGTTAAAACTTAGGGTTTTGGAGTCGAAGTCGGGACTCGGGAGAGCACTTATTGTTAGTGGAGTTAGTGTTAAAGTCGGTAAAAAATAGACAAACGCAAACTCCAGTTACTTTTAACGCATTTATGCATAACATCGCATTTTGGGATGCCTTCGTATTGGTGTCTATGCAGCTAGACTCTTTTTCGAGCATAAGAAGTAGTGATGAAATGCCACTGTAATTAAATATTGAGAACACTACAAACTATTACTTAAAGGCAAGAGTCGAGAGTTGGAGTTGGGAGTCGGGGTTCCTAAAATTTTAGGAGTCAGAGTTGGGTCTAAAATTTTAGGAGTCAGAGTCGGAGATGTATCTTCTAAAAGTCCAAGAGTCGTAGTTGCAGCCAGAGTCAGGAGTTTAATGTACCGACTCCACAGCCATGTCTCTAACATTGCATAATGTGTCATGATTTAACTTTGTATGTAAGTTAGCATTGCTTCTGTTCTGGTGGTTTTAATACAAGCTTGCCTTCTGTGTTTTTAGTACATAGAAAAGGAAGAAGTGGTCTTGTGGATGAACACAGTTGGACCATATCACAATCGGCAGGAAACATACACGTACTTCACGCTTCCATTCTGTCCTGGGCCAAAAACTGACATTAGTCATTATCATGAAACGCTTGGTGAAGCGCTGCAGGGCACTGAGCTGGAATTTAGTGGTTTAGATATTGACTTTAGAGGTATTATTATCAACTGCCGTTTTTTATGTTTAATAGTAAAGCTGCTGATGGATGTATGTAGTACATGGTTAAATACATGGTTATACTTTTGTGAATTCAGAAGCTAAAATGCCGTTATGCTGGATCGGTTTCTCTCTCTCTCTCTCTTCTCTACTCTTCTCTTCACTTCTCATCTTCTCTTATCTTTTCTCTTCTCTGCTCCTCTCTTCACTTCTCATATTCTATTCTCTCTCATCATTTTCTCTTTTCCTTTATTATCTTTTTTTCTTTAATTTTCCTTTCCTTTCCATTCCATTCTGTTCCTTTCCTTTCTTTCCTTTTTCTTATTTAATTACATTTTCTTTCCCCTTCTCCCTTCTGCTCTTTCATTTTCTGTCCTTTTCTCTGTTTTCTTCTCTTCTGCTTTTCTCTCCTCTGCTGCTTTCTTCTTCCCATCGCTCTGTCTCTGGTTTTCCTCCCCCCTCTTTCTCTCTCTCTCTCTCTCTCTCCCTCTCTCTCTCTCTCTCTCTTTCTCTCTCTCTCTCTCTCTCTCTCTCTCTCTCTCTCTCTCTCTCTCTCGTGTATGGGTGATCTATCAATGCATACCCCACATATTACAGTCAGGAATCTTTTACATTTCAGCTCCCGTAAGTAAAACACAGTATTGCTCGGTTAAACTAACCGAAGATAAACTGCAAATGTTCATATATGCAGTGAAGAACTACTATTGGTACCAAATGTACATTGATGATCTTCCCATATGGGGTAAGTTCATGTAGTTTGCTACCAGCCATAGAACAGCAAGTTATTTGCTATTACACGTTCAATTCATTGTGAATTCTTCAGACTCGACGCACATAACACCAAAATTGTTCGTTTTGTGGTTTGAGTTTAGTTGTTGAAATGTTTTTTGGGAAGTGTGCTAAGTTCTGTCACAAGTATAGGCCTATACCTTTGTGGTTAGTGAAAAGTATGCAAATTTGTAGATGTATGCTAATAATGTTAAATTTTTATTGTCTTTGACTTTTTGGATGCTTTCAAATGAAGAGAACCAAGGCTATTTTGGAGTATTCACATAGTTTCTCTTTTTAGCATGTAGCAGAACTACAGTTTTCTAACCTAAAGTGTTTATCCTTTGGAAAAATATCCTTGGCATACTAATTGAAGAAAAAATGTTGCTCAGATCTGAGCATTACTTAGATTTTCAAACTTTTTTCATTATCTTCATCAATCAAACGTAACCTCATGTCGCAATTTAAATTTTTTTTACCTGTCCATAGATTTTGAGTAGCTAATTTTTTTGTTGAAGAATTTACGTTTCAGTGACTTACTTTATGTTTAGTTTTTTTATTACACGAAAATAGTATTTTCAACATGTTCTCTTCAATTAGTATGCAAAGAATATCATTTCAAAGGATAAATACTTTTGGCTAAAATACCATAATTCTACTTCATGTTGAAAGAACTATATGTTTGCACTCCAAAATATCCTCAAGTGTTTTATGAGAGTGTTACATTATCTTATCTTGCAAAAATACCCGGCTGTACATTGAATTGGTACTTTTGCTGACTTTGCTTCCAAATCTTTTACTGAGTTATTATATTTGCAGGTATTGTTGGTGAAGTAGGAGACTCAGGCGACACGTATTACGTTTGGACACATAAAAAGTTTGACATAGGTTATAACCAAAATCAAATTGTTGATGTTAATCTGACAAGTGAAGCCAAGGTCAAGCTTGAGAAAGATGCAGAGATTTCATTTACATATGAGGTAATCTATGTTAAATTTAATAATTTTATTACTTGTAAGTTTTATTTACCATGCCTGGTGCAAGAAAATCTAAAAATTAAATTTAAACATTTAAAAAAATGTTAACAAGTTTGAGATGATTAAGAAGCCATCTTTTCATTACACTATGAACAGTCTAAAAGCCAATTTTTCTTGTTTTTTGCAGGTTCAGTGGAAAGAGTCGAAAGTTCGTTTTCAGAACAGATTCGACAAATATTTAGACCCTAATTTCTTTCAACATCGAGTAAGTGTGTTTTGTAAATTACAGAAGAGAACCATTTGTACACTAATAGTTTTTGGTGTCTGAAGTGCATCATTTTTTTACACAAGGTTGATGACCTGATAAATTGACCTTAATTAGGAGTTTTTACACATTCGTTAATTCCTTGTGATGTGCAAAGACCATGTGATATTGTCTGCTTAGTAACGCACTAAAGGAGAAGACACATCATTTACAGGGTTCCCATTCTGGAAAGTCAATGAAAAAGATAATTTGGTAAAAAAATCAGGGAAAATGGCGAAAGTCGGGGAAATTTGTAAGGGTTGAAAAATAATCACAGTGAACCGATATTTTTCCAAACATTTTTCAGCGATTCGTTTTCAAATAAAATTTTGCTATGGCAGGCTCCCAGTTTCGATTTCTGCTCCAAAAATAATGGTTGGATTAAGAAAGTTTATTTAATGTGATTAGTGTAATTTTGTTAGCACTACTGCAACTGTACCAACGCATTATATATCTGTTTACGTATGAATGTCCATACACAAAAATGTTTCATTGTGTATACTGGTAGTGCAATTTCGGCTTATCTTAGTCATGGAAAATCAATATTTGGTCAGGGAAAAGTCAGGGAAATTTATTTTAAAATCAGGAACCCTGATTTAGCATGTTTGGTCTATTTTACTGCTGTCACTGTATGTCTAAAGCATACGGTTAATTTATACTGCCACTGTGCTTTTACGCAAAATCAGTTGGCATATTATAGTTGACTTACGCTTGGTTAAATAGAAACTGAAATTTGCAGGACAAAAATTGTCAATTTTAACAAAGAATTTTTTGCATTTTAGATTCACTGGTTTTCTATTTTCAACTCATTCATGATGGTCATCTTCTTAGTCGGCCTGGTCAGTATGATACTGATGAGAACGCTGCGTAAGGATTATGCTCGTTACAGCAAGGATGAAGAAATGGACGACATGGTATTAGATTTCATCCTTATTTAAATGGAACTAGATTAGATTAGAGGTTTTGTAAAGTTTGTATAGGCAAGTTGGATAACAAGTTGTATAGGCAAGTTGGCAATATTATCGTGCTAATCGTACAATGCTTATCGATGCAAATCATTATGCATGTCTTGCACATTTACAAAACCATTTCAGAAAGGTGTATTGCAACTGAACCTCGTCGTCGAAGACAGAAGAGAGCGTCCATTCCTTTCTTTTTTCTTACAAATTAAAACTTACCAGATCTTTCTAAAATCTAAGTGGTTGAGAATTGTAACTAGCAATTATAGAGTTTGTACATGCATAAATTTTGAAACAGATTAACAACATTGCAAAGCTCAGTCATTGTTTGAAATTCTGCCTACCTACTTAATAGTACACATTAATCATCGCTCTCGTGCATTTGATTCATTTCGTCAGTGGTATGATTACCTTCCTGGCAGCACATTAGCTAATATTTTGCTATATAGCCCTCAACACCTGCGTTAGTGCCATATGCAAGTTATTCATCCGGTATCTATGATTTTTGTCAGTTCAGTTTTATTGTGTTTAATTGTTTATGCTATCGTCTCATCATCCGAGGGTTCAGACTGGTGTAGGGCCAGGCCATCCATTCCTTGTGATAATGGTATGTTAGGTTCTGTATTCAAGATGAGTCACATGTTATTTTGCACTGTTTAAATACAAAGCATACATTTCTCAGATAATCTGCACTTTTAATTGGTGTCTGAACTTTTTTATTTATCATTTATTTTTTCTTACTGCTTACTAATTTTTGTAGTATATTTGATGGACTATATAGTTATTTTTATTGTCAGTAAAACTATTACTACTACTAATTAATTTTCTGTGGAACACTAACATCATTTCTTTTACACAAATGAAACAACAGCTCTCCTTGCCACCCCTTCCCATTTTAGATGTAAATGCACTGTACATCAAGTAAACAGTTTAAGATGAGTAAAAAAAACAACACAACTGAAGCCATGAATTTTTTGATGATATACATACTGTAACACATACTGTGTTAAATGGTCATTATCAAGTTTAGCTTTGATGCTCACCGTTTCTGTCTTACAGGAGAGAGATCTGGGAGATGAATATGGCTGGAAACAAGTGCATGGTGACGTGTTCCGACCCGCGTTTCATCCGATGCTGTTTACTGCTCTTATTGGTTCAGGGTATCAAATGGCTGTTGTGACTATGTTTGTTGTATGTTTCACCATCATGGGAGAATTATACACAGAGTAAGTGCTTTTTTATAGTATCAAGAACATTCTGTCAGTAAATCAAGTGTTCTCCAAGTTTCGTAAGACTATTTGGTAAACAGTTTCAGAAAAGCGTATTGACTATGTTTGTTATATGTTTCACCATCATGGGAGAGCTATACACAGAGTGAATGCTTCTTTATAGTATCAAGAACATTCTCTCAGTAAATCAAGTTTTCTCCAAGTTTCATAAGACTATTTGGTAAACCGTTTCAGAAAAGTGCTTTGTAGGCATTAGAGAACACCTACACCTTATATTTTAGTATAGTTTTAGTTTATTTCACATCTATTTAACATAGAAAACAGTTTTCATAAAGCAATAAAAATACAGTACAAGCATACTACTTACTTAAGAAACCTTGTTAAATCAACATGTCCATGTTTTTTGTGAAATAACTTAACATTTCCAGCTATAAGTAATGGCGAGTCATTTACAGAAGCAAGCATCAGTTCCATATTGTAACAACAGGATGTGAGAAAAATTCATTAAAGTGTATCTACGTGTATGTCTTACAAGGAGCTTTAACGATTGATTACTTTTACTTTTATTATTCAGAGTTTTGGTAAAGAGGGATTCAGTCTTTTTAGCTTTTAGTCAATGTTTTAGTGAATTGGTTTATAATGATTTACCTTGTGTCTTTAAAGAGGATATTGATAACACTGGCATTTGTATTAATACGTAGCATAGCCATCCATTCTTGGAGTGTTAATTATACATATCTAAAATCCAGTGCATTCTTTGATTAGTAAGTTTCTCTGTTGTTTTTAACGTATTTCTATGGTGCTTTAAATTGTTAGAATCTCCATGTTCATGAATAGTTTGCTTTCAGGCGCGGATCCCTACTCAGTACAGCTATCTTCGTATATGCAGCTACATCACCAGTGAACGGCTACTTTGGAGGTAGCCTGTATGCACGCATGGGAGGTGAGAATTGGTAGAAGTTTTTTGATAATTATATATTGGTAGTGACAAGTTATTGATAGTTGCTGACTAAGATTAAATTCAGCTCAGGAAAGGATGTACAAAAGGAACCTAGTTTTCTACGGATTTGAACCAAGACCTTTGTGATGTAAGCTCATACTCTTATTTGTTGCATGATTCAGTTCTTTGCATCTTCGTGTAGCACAATGATCAGTGTAGGGAAAATGGTTATAAGTCTTGATTTTTTTAAATTTTGGCTTGATAATGTTTTTTTTTGTGCATTTTAGGTAAGATATGGATTAAGCAAATGCTGTTGAGTGCCTTTCTCCTGCCTAGTTTAGTGTGTGGTACAGCATTTACGATCAACTTTATTGCTATCTATTATCACGCCTCAAGGGCTATCCCATTTGGCAGTATGGTGAGTAATTAAACTTCCTGTCATTGCTAAATTAGAACTACATTATATAAACGGACAAAAAACAAGAACCTTTATGCATTTTTATTAATTGCTCAGGATTTGTGGTTGGACTAATAGTTGAGTTTTTAAGTCAAACATTTACAATTTACTGTTTTTTTTTGTTTGTTTGTCTCAGAAATGAGTGGTTGTGAATTTAAACTGTTGATGGATGACAGGGAGTGATCTGTTTGAGGATTTAATTCCTTGCTGTCATCCATAGCACACAGTGGTAGGCACAACCTTCGTATTGATCATGGCTGTATAATTTTACTGTTTACATTTACTCATGTGTATGTATTTATTGTTGCGTCAAATTAATAATAATAATGTAGATATTCCATTGATATTCCAAAACTTAATTCCTCTCTTTTTTGTTATTTGTGGTTATCCATTAAGCTTTAAAAGGCTGATTTTGTTAATTAATAGACTAATACATGCAATAAATTTGACTTTTGACTGTCATTGTACAGTTTGCAGACAGTACATCAGTGTTTGCAATATTATATTTTAAATAATATTCCACCAGGTGGCAGTCACGTGCATATGTTTATTTGTCATTCTGCCGCTGACACTAGTCGGAACTGTTTTGGGCAGAAATCTCGCTGGACAACCTGACCATCCTTGTAGGATCAACGCGGTGCCACGACCTATTCCAGAGAAAAAGTGGTATGTCTCGGCATTAGTGTATCGTTTTATGCGTTATTTAGATCGGCATTGATTCCACTCTAGTAAAATTACATGAATATTTATGAAGATACTGCATTAGTTCAAGCCAATTTTATTACAGACACATAAAAACAGTTAAAAATTAAAATCATGCCAAATGTTTCGACTAGCTGCTGCTTTTAATCATCAGTGATAAATTTACAAACACACAACCAGTTTATATAGGCAGAGCCTATTATGCACTAATTAAGTAGTTAACAGAAATTATCTACTTATTAAAAGTGATACGTTTTAGTGATGATTTGATACATTTTTACCACGTCGTTCCGATACTAAAGCAAAACCGGACCCAGTCTTAAATTGCAGGTCGAAACAATTTACTCTTTAAAGTGTTGTAAGGAAGCATACTGTTTTTTCAAAAATGATTTATGTGAAAGAATTATTACCACACAAAGTCATTTTCGCATTCACACCACTAGTTCTTCACTGTTACATGCATTTTGCCATTCGCTAGTTAGATGAGTACTGGTGCCTGTATTTTGGAAATGTATTACACAAAAAACAGGTGCTATGCCTCTCTGTTCAAATGTGTTAGTTTGTGACGAACTACACACATTCGACAGCTCATGCTTGAGCACAACAGTAAATTTGAAATTTGAATTTTTATCTTAAAACATTTTAGTACAACACACTGAATATCTTACAGTAGCACTGTACTTCAATTTTTGCTTTTGCAAACACGTGCAACACGCTCATGGAATATTTTTGCCGTTGAAAATTATGTTAGTTTGTGGTGTCATCAATAGTTGGCTCGCCCATTGTTAATTATGTTTTCAATCTATAATTTAATTATCAGAAACGCTTTTGCAGCAGTAAATGTGTTAAAATGTATACTTTTATCAGACTTGAAAATGGGGTAGTATATGAAAAATCATCCTGTTTTCCTTTAATGTTTCTTGTGTCTTTGCAAATCTGTGAAATTGCCTACAAGTAATAAGGACCCAAATACGCAAATGTACCGTGCATGTATATTAGATACAATATTTCTTATTCTTTTAGGTACATGGAGCCTTACGTTATAGTTATTTTGGGTGGAATCTTGCCGTTCGGTTCCATATTTATTGAAATGTAAGTTTGTCACTTTTGCTGTCATTATTTGTCAAGTACAAATGGCCGATCGGATGTATTTTATTGGGCATGGGTAGAGCTGTGTAGAAAATGATGATTTGCTAGGCCTTCCCATTAAAAGTGCATTATAGTACTTCAACTTGTAACATCTTGTGCTAATTGTAGTACTTTTTAGTTTATATGTAAAATTCTGTAGGTAGTACTCACTAGTCTATTTGAACATACACAGTTCTCTAGTATGGTAAAGCAGTGCTGTTAACACTAGTGTTTTTAAATTTCAACTTAGGCCTACTGCGTTGAAATTTAAATAATATATGTAAACTAATTAAACCTATATCAATGAAACATGAGAAACCGATACCGAAACTAAACCGAACAGAAACATTTTTACAAAACCAGCTAGTGTTAAAACTGAAAAAAAGAAAAATCAAAAATAAGTAAAATATTTTGTTTTTTCGTTTGTCTGCTTTTATTTACGGTGATCCAAATTACTGATAAAAAAGTTCAATCATGTTTTACAGTATGGAACCTTAAGTTTGATCGAGTGGCTTACGCTAGAAAAATTAATGCGTTACAATATTTTTGGATTTAAGTATCCTTAATGATTAATGTTTAAAGATCATAATGCTTCATTTTATTTTATTTTGTAGATATTTTGTTGCCTATAATATTTCATAAATTATAAAATTAAATGCGATTTTGCTCAAATAAATTCAAACGTGGTTTGATATTTCGGTTGATTGGGCCTGGAGACCCTAAACTTCATAATGGTCAGCACTGAAGATATGCCGAATGCTGTGAAAAGCACATCACAAGCTGTAATGTAAATGAAATTTTCGCTTTATTTGAACTATTTTAGCCAAGATTTTTCAGCAGTTCTTGACATCTAGGAGAAAAGAAAAGGTAAATAGGATAAATATTAGTAAAACCTCGGAAAAATGTTACCGAAGATTATCCGAAATTTCGGCTACAAAATTTAACAAATTCCAGCGAAACCGAAACTTAACCAACAGTGCAAGTATCGGTAAACCGAACCAAAAATTTCCTTTTGGTGACATCCCTGATTGAACAACTTTTGTCTTTCTGAGTTTAGACATTTTTTCTAAGCATTTCATATGTTACACTTCAGCGGGATATTCTTCAGAAAATCGTATTGTATATTTTGTGTCTGGTAACCACTAATTGCTTGGATTAATTAACTAATTATTAAAATTTTTTGTGTTTTAGGTACTTTATTTTCACCTCATTCTGGGCCTACAAGATATATTATGTCTACGGCTTTATGCTTCTTGTATTTGTTATACTGATGGTAGTTACCTGCTGCGTCACTGTTGTCTGTACATACTTCTTGTTAAATGCTGAAGATTATCGATGGTATGTTAATGTCATAGTGTGCTATATTTTTGTTTAAGGTATAACTTAGTTTAAAGTAGAATATAAGGGAATTTTAAAGTATTTACTCAATTAACTTTTCATGCAAAGTAGTATTACTTAGCATTATGCTTACCTGTTTGAAAAACTTATGTAATTCGAAAAGAAAATTATTAATAATTTAAAATATTCACGTCACCTGGTAAAATTGCACTGCATTGCCAATCCAGTGTGCACCACTGATTCACCAAAAAACGTTATTAATCTTACTGACAATATAAAGTAATTAAACTTTTGCTTAGCTAGCAAAGCATGTGCTACAAATGCTTTGATAATTTTTTCAAACTTTACACAATGTTATCTAAACTTGTTTTAAACAAGTTAGCGTTAAAATGGCTGCACCTGACGGTCATCGCAGGAGCTTAATTTCCAAGTTTTTTACGGCGTTGGTGCTAATACAAACTTTGTGCGCAATAAAGCAGCATGAAAGTGATGCAAAATTTCAACACATATTTTTAAGCTTTATTTATGAAGAGTGTTTTCTTGTGCTTTAAGCCTTTTTGTTTGTGACAGATGTTATCATTTGAACTATTGGGTTGGGTGCTGTACATCAGTAGTTTTATTGTTGAATGTTATTTTATCACCCAAGTTCATTAAAGCCTACAGAGCTTAGAATTCTGTAGCTTTAGCTAACGTTTATTCACGAATTCAAATCCTGAATATGCTTTCTTCTAAAATGTGAGAACACTTTGAAAAGATTTTTATTGAAATATGTTTTTCTAGGCAGTGGACTAGTTTCTTAGCTGGTGGATCTACGGCAGCTTATGTGTATATCTATTCTTTCTACTATTTCTTTTTTAAAACAAAGTAAGTAAACTCTAGTAATATGAGTAATATTAGTATCTTGATAAGAAGTTTCACTTTATTAAGCTTCTTTACATTTGTATGCAAGTTAGCTAAAAAGTTATAGGGTTCCAAAAGGGATGTTCAACAAATTATTTCGGAACTTTAAATAATGTTTACATGTATGTCAAAATAGCCTTTAGAGTAGAACTAAAATAAAAGAAATTGAAATATTTGAATGAAAGACAGTTTGTCTATAACTGACTGTCAATGTTTAAGTAAAAGTTTGCGTTAATTTGTGTTTTGCATAGTTTTCGTGTTTGTGTGCTTGCATGGCAAAATCACTCGTAAATTAGCAATTAAGCTTTTCTAGTTATTCACATAATCCTGAATTTCCATTTCATGAAGATTATTTTGATACCAAGTTCTACGCTGTATCTTATTTCTAAGCTGAGATATCCATGGTGAAGTTGAGGTGCTCTTTACACACTGAAAAGCTTAATCTTGAGAAAATCCTTATTAAAGTTGGCCATTGTTTTTTGTCGCATTTCTACAAAACATTTAGCACCCGCACAAATGTTGGTTGCTATGGATTTTGCAAGAACACATTGAAATTGTTTAAATCCAGTAGATGGCTCTTTCTAATGAAGATCTGGACTTGGTAACAGGAAAAATCCGAAGCAAAATGATTGTTTCCATGAGCTACTACTGGAGTTTGAAAATACAAGTTTTTCACAATAATAGTGGTACTAGCTTTTAGCGCAGAAAATTGGTACAAAGTTATAATAATAGATTTTTGGTGTTCTTTTGAACACTTTCTCCATAATTTTATGTGACAATATAAAAGTCCAATATATTTAGCATTTGCTTTTATAAAAAACACAAAATTAACATTTGACCAAATTTTTTGTGCATTTTAATTTGAAGCATAATAACATAGTTTTAACTATGCTGTCTTGTGGACGGTTTTGATTTGCAAGCACACATTTAATAACTTATAGTTACTTCCATGATGATGTCTACTTCAAAGCTTATGATTTTCTATATTATTATTTGCAGAATGTACGGTTTGTTCCAAACGACATTCTACTTCGGATACATGGCGCTATTCTGTGCAGCGCTTGGAATCATGTGTGGTAAGTAACTGATCAAGATTCTGTGATTCATTAATTAGGTTATGACTGTGAATGCCAAACTGTTCATAAAAGTTTATCTTATAACGTTACTATCCTCGCGGGTAACGAGTTGAAAAAAGGAGATGCTGAAAAATTGTGAGCCAGTCGGGCACTGAACCGGAGACCCTAGAATTAGAATTTTTCAGCGTTGCCTTTCTTTACCTCATTACCTCCAAGGGTAACAATTGTTGTGAAATAAACTGTAATGGTTTATGAACATTCAGGCACAAACAGTTGTAACCTAATTAATAATATCTTTAATTGCGAGCTAATTTGATTGTTTGACTCATTAAATGGGGTTTACACAGTGGTGTTTGGTTAAGTTAAAATGAGCTTAAGTTAAAAGGAGTAAACCAGAAGGAATATTGCAGGAAGAATAAAAGTACACATACGTTTGCAAGAGAATTGGGTGCAGTGATTTATGTAGTTTTTGCCTCAGTTGCTACAAAAGTATTCTTGTATTTGGAAATGAGTTATGGTTAAGAGAGAGAGAGAGAGGCCCGATTCTGGGTTCTCGCGTGTAGTTCTTTGCTGTTACATGCATTCACTAGTTAGACGGGTGCCAGCATCTGCATCTTGTAATTGCACAAAAAAACAGGCACTGTGCTCCTCTGTTCATGTCTAGTTCAGTTGTGATGTGACACACATATTCGAGAATTTGTGTGAGCACAGCAGTAAACTTGAAATTTAAATTGTTAAACTTAAAATTTAGCGAGTTTTTGAACGTCACATTGAATGTTCTACAGTTGCACTGTACATCAATTGTTGCCTTTACAAACGCATGCAGCACACTTGTGAAATGTTTGTGCTGTTGAAAATTATGTTCATATGTGAAGCAATCACTAGCTGAGCTTGCACGCTGTTGATAAAGATTTAACCTATTATTCAATTATCAGAAACACCTTGACATTATTAAAGGTGTTGAAATGCGTACTTTTTATGAACTTCAAAATGAGATAGGATATGAAAAATCATCCTGTTTTCCTTTTAGTATTGAATCCATACTTAATAAAATGAATTGAATTTGATGCTTAATGATAACTATGAGAATGCGTGCCTGTTAATGGTCACTGGAATTATAAAAACCCTAATGTGACTGTCTATTTGTATGGGCTGGCCTTTAGTTGACTGTGAATGTGTATGATAATGTCCAAAATGTTGTTAGAATAAGAAGTAACATTTCTGAGAGTTTCTAACCTGCATCCTTGGTTTCTGTCTTCATAACTTCCTTTTCAGAAAATAAATTGTAGTCACCATGGCAACTGCAGTGCAAAATGTAAATTACACTTTGTATTTGAGATTTTTTGTATATTATAATTATATTTCCTTATTCTAGGAACGTTTGGTTATGTCGGTACGAATGCTTTTGTTCGAAAGATTTATGCCACCGTGAAAATCGACTGATCCAGTCTGTATCGTTAGTCCTGCATTACGCTCGTTAACAAATTGACAAGGATAGAGTTTGTTCTATAATTAATGATGTTATTTTATTATCAAGTTACCTTTGGTTACCCTGTTGAACTGTGGTTCTGGTCTGTACAATTTCAAGCTGGTGACATATTTTCTTAAGTCACTGTCTAAACGAGGTGCAATATGGCATACAATGAGAACGATGAGAGTGCACAATGTGGGAGCAAAATGCACAGTTATAAAGTTCAGGAGCATATTATTGAACTGAGGTGATATTGCGTGATTTTTAGTTAAAAATTTCAACATCAGACATGTGTAAAGTTCGCCAGTAACATATAGCTGATTGGATTTGTTTCATTTGACATGGGTAGAGCCTTGTAGTAATATTAGAAAATGATGCTTTGGTGGGCCTTCTGATCAAAAGTACATTACAGTGCTCCAACTTGTAACATCTTGTGCTAATTGTAGTACTTTTAATTGATATATAAAATTCTGTATGTAGTACTTACTAGTCTATCTGAACATACACAGTTCTGTAATAGTGCAAAACAGTATTGTTGACTAATGTATTTAAATGGTAACTTAGGCCTACTTAAATAGGCCTAATTAGGCCTATTCCATTGAAATTTAATTAGCAGAGTAAGCTAAGTATATCAGTTCTTGATACTGATGAGTACTGTTTTTACTCTCATGATAAATTCAGTACATTATTTTGATGTATTTACTCCATTTTGCATGATGTGCTACGTTGAGTATCGCTAAATTATATTTTAATGACAAGTTTGTATGAATAAACTGTAAATACAAATGTGTAATTATTAGCTATAAGTTTGGTGTTTTCCTTGGGCTATTAACAAACTGTTTCTGGCAAAATGTTTCCTTTTTACATGATGTGAACAAAGTTCATATGAATATGTAGTGTGGCTGTGTCGGTGTGACACATGAATATGTAGTGTGGCTGTGTCAGTGTGACACATGAATATGTAGTGTGGCTGTGTCAGTGTGACACATGAATATGTAGTGTGGCTCTGTTTGTGTGACACATCTGAATATGTAGTGTGGCTCTGTCGGTGTGGCACATGAATATATAGTGTGGCTGTGTCGGTGTGACACATATGAATATGTAGTGTGGCTCTGTCAGTGTGGCACATCAATGTGTAGTGTGGCTCCGTCAATGTGACACATTGAATATATAGTGTGGCTCTGTCGGTGTGGCACATGAATGTGTAGTGTGGCACGTGAATGTGTAGTGTGGCTCCATCAATGTGACACATCTGAATATATAGTGTGGCTCCGTCAATGTGACACATCTGAATATGTAGCGTGGCTCTGTCGGAGTGGCACAAGAATATGTAGAGCAACTCCGTCAATGGGAAATAGTTGTAAAGTCAAAATAAAAAGTGTTGAGTTGCCAAATCGTCTTTCTTGGCAGTTTACTGCTCATATGTTCAACGAAATTTATCTTAAACACACAAGCATAAGAGCATAACAAACGCTATGAATATTATGTATATAAGTGAAAAGTGATTATTACTGAATCATTTGCATAAATGTAAAACTCTTCTGTATTCCAGTTTTTGAAGGTTTTCTTGCTGTACTTAATAGTAATGGCACTGATTTGTCTTGTTGTTTTGATTCTGTTAACCAGTTTCTTTACATTGCTTGTGAAATTTATTTATTGATGTTTTTGCTTATGATCATACATGTGCTTGGAGTGGACACCGGTCAGTGGTGGGCTGACTGCCCTACACTGCTGTCTATTGTATGTAAAAGAGAGTCTTTAATTGGCCTGTTTCCATATTTTATTAAATTTCATCATTTAAATTGTTGTAAACTGTGAGCTGTATAATAAACCTAATAAGTTTTATTAATTGATTTCTTCACGAGCATTTCTTTAAAAGTTAGTATTTGTAATCTTTAAATTACTTGTTTATAAAATCATTAATAAGAAAAGGGATTTCGTGTTGATTAAGTCAATGACACAAACTTGGATTCATGAAAACAAATACAAGATCAGCTGGTGCCTACTGCTAATACAAGTACTGCACATCATAATTATTTTGCTTATACCTAGTCCACACGGTCTTTCAAAAGTATTCAAAAACACTGAACTCTGTCCACATGATAAGTTTTCATTAACAGTTACTTTGCGCATTACTAGTTGCTGAAGGGGTGTTCTCTAACGTCTCTTCATTTCTGAAAGAGCGCCAAAATGGCTTGTTGGAAAACGAGCTTCGTTTTAGTTTAGCATGGGCTGCAAAGGAAGTGTGAAACTAAGGGAAAAAGAACTTCGAAAAAGAAATGAAACAAGAAGACAAAAAATTTCGGGAATTAAAAGCAAAAGTGCAAATTTGGATAACACCAACTATGTTTAATTACTTATACTTAGCCCACACATTTCTTCAAAAGAATGACATTCAAAACACAGAACTCTATCCACTGTTACTTTGCGCATAACGATTTCTTGAAGGGATGTTCTCTAACTTCTCCCTCGTTTCTGAAATAGCGCCAACACGGTGTCGCGAACGTTGTGTTATTCTAGTTTTGCTATTAAAGTTAATTACAGTTTCGACGTTTCTAATTTGAAAGATAGAAAGGCGGGAGAGCTATTAAGAAGGGCTGAAGATGGGATAAAGACGACAACGTCCGGATTAATCTAGGAAAATAAAGAGAAAGAGACAATCCAAATCTTATTAAATTGTTTTTATATTTCAGAATAAACTATGCATAACGCTTAGCAGAATGTTTAGTAGTTCACTGTGTGTATTTAACCTGCATAATTTATCGTTTTAATGTTTAAACAAATTGAAACCCAGCAATGAATAAAAGCAAAATTAAAATTTGAGTTAATTTATTTATTAGCCATGGCTAATAAAATCTAATAAATAATTGAATAATGTAACTTAATTTTATGGATTCACTTCATAAACGTATACGCGATTTTATCACAATTACTGCACAGGAAAGAACACTACGTTTCACATATTAGATTTCACAAAATATCAAAATACATTATAAGCAAAGAGTTACATTTGGAGTATCAAGCTGATACGTGTCAAACAGTCAGCGTATACAGAACCGCATAACTTGTATAAATTTTACGAAGAAAGCAGTTAACAGCCGATGCATATCAGGTCAAGTGGTCAAGCTAGCGTAAAACTATATGTAAGAAAACCACGTAAGTAACCTACAGATTGACATGTACAGATTATTTATGATCACCAGGAAAGGTTAAGCAAACTAAATGTATTTAAAGTAAAAATAAAACATTTTGAAGGAACGCAGCTGCATTGTTAACCAAAAATAAAAATGAAAAGTCATTACAAAACATAGAATTGAACTCTACTCCTGTGCGTCGCGCGACACACGGCTTGTATGAAAACAAGGCTTGCTTTAGCACGTGCTGCAAAGGAAGTGTGAAATCAAAGAAAAGAGAATTTTAGCGAAGAAACGAAACAAGAAGTTATGAAATATTTCCGAAAAGCAGAAACGCAAATAAATTTTAAATTATATTTGGCTAACACCAAGTATGCTGGATTACTAGACAAAATTTCACCTCTTAATAATGCAAAAAGAGTATGTTGTCAAGGTACCGTAGCTTGCAGAATTTTCAAAAATAAAAAAATGCTGTGATGGCAGCTATAAGAATGTTAAATTTTGTGAAAATGCTTCACTCTACTGATCACAAAGTCTTGGAAAATAAATATAATTTTAGAATTCTCGTTCCCTTTTCCTTTTCTGACTTTTGTATATTTTTGGACATTGTTGCATTCTTCTGAAAGTAATGGAAGATGACTTCCGAGTGTTCCTGTTTTTCAAAGATACCATCTCATCTTTCCTGATTCACGGACGCGTAGGGATACCTGTCCTAAATCTTACATAATTATTGTAAGGAATAATATGGTCCCGGGTGAATTATATACCGTTTTTTTTGTGTTACATGTGGTGCCACAATATTGGAGTAAATTATATTCATTATGGAACAATTACCTATAGCGAGATTCGATAATTTTCTGATGAACGAAGATACGTTTGAAGTTAATTCAGCTCTAATTTTCATTCTGGGAAAGTGAAACTCACAATTATGATAACAATTAAAAAGACGTAAAAACCCTATCCATCAGATATATTAGAATATTATATTGTTTTCATGTAGATTTGAATACATGTACATAAATGTTAGCTCTCGAATCTAAAATAATTGATGAAAATATTTGCGTATTGTAAATAGGCGAAATGAGTGTAACAGTTGTTTATATGGGTTATAAAGTCAACAGCTTCCAATTAGCCTACTTCTGTTTTTAATTGTATGGCATCATTAATGGCAATTGTAAATGTCTAATATTAATTTACTAACAGCTTCTGCGTTTAATGAGCGACGACTCTACACAAAAATTTGCACAAGTGACCTAACAAATACCGAACGAGACACAAGTCTAGAGCACGAGCCAAACATATTCAGAATCCATATATAATTCTTGTTGCAGTACAGAATATGTTTTCAAAGTGTGGTTTTTTGTATTGCCAGCCATTTATATACTATGTGATTTTCTTATAGTCTAAATAATGTCCGATAATCTTTAACCAGCTGGGTTGCGCATAAATGGACTTAGTCTTGTTTCGTCGTAATCGACTTTCTCTTGGACAACAATCGTTTTCACTTTTGGATCCACTTCTTGTTTCTCAACCGACTTCTTCAGTAATTTATCTGGAGACAGCGTGGACAAAGGCAGGGATGTTTGGTTCGATGCTTTCTTCTTCGGAATGCCACACGAATCAATCGAAGACGTGTTGTCTTGACAGCGACAACGACTAATGTCCAGACAGTGCTTCCGAAATTTTTCCTGGAAAAGAAAATAGGAAATCGGATCGAATGCACAACTGGAAAGAGCCAGCATACTGAAAAACTGGCTGAGAAATACAAGTTTCTCCGAACTCTGTACCGCTGGGCAGCCATCCAGTGACTGCTTATGTACCAGGACTAACTTAAACACGTGTAAAGGTGTCCAGCATAATATAAAGATCAACATCATAATTACACACATTCGAACACACATTTTCCTGTAGTGGACACAGACTTTGGCAGCCTGCACTGAATCACCAACAGGCTTTCTGATCCAGAGCCGATGACCTATTCTGACATAGGTATACCCCATCACGGCCACTGGTATAACAAACATTGCTCCAAACTTTAGCCACATATAAATCTTCTCCATCTTCATGGATAATTCGATCTTCTCAAAGTCGTCCACCCAAAGTTCTACGCAGTAACGTGTAGTCCCATTTTCCGTATCCAGCTCCACGACATCGTACGCAATCAGGCATGGAATTCCAAATACGATGGCGGCAAGCCAGACGATCACAATGATCCAATGTGTGGCGAGGAAACGTTTGCGCACGCGATGACGTAGTGGATGAACAATGGCACAAAAACGTTCAATGGCAATGCAACACAAAGTGAAGGAGTTGATGGCAATGGCTGTATCCTGTGTGAAAGGAACAAGTTTACACAAACCAGCTCCCCGTTCCCACTCTAGGTCCACCACCACCATGACAAGTTGAAACGGTATGCAAATTAACGTTATTATTAAATCGCTAATAGCCAGAGAACAGATGAACATGTTCACTTTTGTCTTCATGTCCTTAAAGAAGCCAATGATCCACAGGGTGACGATGTTGCCAAAGATGGAACAGAGTATGATTGTCGCGTACATCAGTGACAGGATGACCTTGGTCGCAGAAGTTGTCGCATGACTTGGAATGTCCACGATGTTGTCACGTGCTTCAAAAACATACAGAAGATTCCATTTACCTGTGTTGGTGGAATCAGAGCTATTTGTCCACAAAATAAGTGCTTCCAGCAAATTTTCTTTGATTAGCTCCTTCTTACTGCCTTCCATCGTTGCAGTAGTAGTAGTAGTAGTAGTAGTAGTAGTAGTAGTAGTAGTAGTAGTAGTAGTAGTAGTAGTAGTAGTAGTAGTAGTTGTTGTTGTTGTTGTAGTAGTAGTAGTAGTAGTAATAGTAGCAGTAGTAGTAGTAGTTGTAGTAGTAGTAGTAGTAGTAGTAGTAGTAGTAGTAGTAGTAGTAGTAGTAGTAGTAGTAGTAGTAGTAGTAGTAGTAGTAGTAGTAGTAGTAGTAGTAAATCTACAGTAGTTATAATATAACTTTTGAAATAAATAGTTTTTCCACTATAGTTACGACTACAATATATATATGCAGACAGAGATACTGATACATCGATACATTGAAAGATCTGTCAGTGTGAAATACTTTTGAAACCATCAATTCCTCTTTGCTCTTTAATGGCTTCCCGACGACTGGTGGCATTTTGCACGCATGATTTTTTATTTCTGTATTACATTTCACCACAGATTATATCTGGTTATTCGGCAAGTGTTTCCTCATTCTGCAGATATAGCAGTGGCTTCATCGCGGCAACTTTTATTTGAGCTATAGGAATAATCCCACCGAGTGTTGAACCACACACACCTCACAAAATGTCTTTGAAATGATATGTTCTGTCACTCAGCTGTCGTACGTTTTTTGCATTAACACACTTTAATTTGGAAAAACTTGAAAGTAAAAATAAAGACCTACGCATGCGCAGATTGCAATTACTAGTACTGAGTTTATCAGTCAGAATTGTTTACACATACTTGAGCAGACGCAAATTAAGAAGTCGACGAACAAGAAAAGGCCATTAAAAAACTTCAAAATAAAGCAAATGGGAAAAAGTTCTGACTCGTGATATTTTCGTATCTTGTGTATTAAGACCAAAACACTTGGAAGTTGCCTTAATTAATAAAAACAATGACTTTGATACACGGGTGTAAAACTAGAGTAAATTTTTCAGCTGGCAAAGAGTAATCAACATGGATTTATGTGTAACTGTGATGATTAGTGTCTTTGTCTTTTTGTATTTTTACACAAAAATTAGCCAGAAAAATGACTACAAGGTACTTGAAATGAAAACCTAACCAATGATAAAGAAATTCTTTAAAGCAACTCATGTATAGATAACTCCTACACAGCTAACTCACATACAACTAACTCACATGCAGATAGCTCATATATGTATGTGTAGATATACACAGATATATGTAGATATGTAGATAACTGATATACACAGACAATTTATATACATTTAACTCATATGTAGATAACACATATACATATAACTAATAATTATGTAGATGGTTCGTATACAGGTAACTCATATACAGATAACTCAGATATAGCTAACTCATATGTAGATAACTCATTTACAGATATTTCATATACAGATATCTCATATACAACTAACTCATACGTAAGTAACTCATTTTCAAGAAGTTCAGCTCAGACGTCATATCTAACAGGCACGTCAACCAGTGAATCTTAAAGGACATGTCATTATGACTGGAGACACTATTTTACCCAAGACCACAAGAGCAGCTAACTAGGAGTCTGGGGGAACGCTGTAAGCTCCATTTTGCTGCATTTGACATATTGGAGGCCTCTAAGAGCACTTTAAGACAACTTTTGTGTTCTAATGCAGTTTATTTTGGCTAAAACAAGTAAAACTTAGTATTTACAGTTTTTTTGTCGATCTTGTATCACCACTCAAAAGAATTAATTTAATCGACCTTTTTTGCAAATAACGTTCAACAGGAATTTCTTTGTACATTTTGTACATTTCGTCGGCGGCATTCCAGGGGTATCCGATGGCGGTTTTAATTCATTTTTTACATGCTCCAACTGTAACAGTTTTACAAACATACAGGACCTGTACAGGAGCTAGAGGGCTTGCAAGGGATATGTCTGACCCAGTTTCTCTGTTAAAAAGACTAACTTGAACAGTGTTTAGATGAAATACGTATTTAAGCTGTTTAAGGTTCGATTATCCCGGAATCTTCACAAAGCTGACAGGATAGTTTACATTCCTGTGACATATACTCGGGACTGTTTTCACACTCTCCATTATGTGCCCAGTATGGACAGTATTTATTTTCATCTTCACATACTTCAGCTTGGCCTGAAATGTACAAAATTCGTAAGCATGTAACACCCAGACGACAAAATTGTTTTACAATAGAGATGTGTACGTGAAAATAACAGCCATCACCCACTAAAGCGAAGACGTGGCGTTTATTTAGACACAAACATCAACAACATTTCGACCAGTTGCAAACGTCTGCAACTTTGTGTTCAATGACGTTAACCATGACTATGAACATGACCATAACTGGTCGAAATGTTGTAGTTGTTTTTGTGTCTAAATAAACGTCGTGTCTCCGCTTAAATCAGTGCTGAATGTTATTTTCATTTTAAGAATTCATTTTACTTATCACAATTTGGATGTGCAAGTTAGTCTTTTAACTGTGGTATTCAATAATAAATCCGCTATAGTATAGGTTTAATAGCTTTGAGCTTGCGCTTTCTTCCAGTTGGCGGCGCTGATGTTAGATTTTGGCACTTATCTAAATACTTGCATGATTTATTGGCAGATCGTAGAGTAGTTCAGAAACTTTTATGTCAATAATTTTACTAATTCATACTTTTATATACTCTGAAATGCTCTTAAAGTGCTTGAATGAGTGTTAGTTCTTTATTTCCCCAAGTTTGAGTACAAGCAATGAACAAAGCTACAATTTTTCCATTGATCATCACATTTCCAAATATTTGAAGAGAAAAGATCTGAATATCTCGGAACGCCATGAACAATAAAAGATATTTTGAGCGCGCATAGTTTCTAGAAAGTTATAATATAGTTGGTAACTTGGTATAGTTTATTATAGTGTCACCTTTCATTTTACTACAACTTGAAATACATGGAGTACACATATTTACCGTAAAATAATTACCAATTTAAAGATAGAATTACGAGACACATTATAACTCAATAAAAAAGCTTCTCATTATACGTATTATAAAAGTAGCATACCACATATTCTGCAAGCTTTTTTACAATTGACGTGCATGTAGCTGGGGTTGTCCTTACATTCGCCAACACTTTCCCAGTAATCACAATGTTCACTATCATCAGCACAAACTTCCAACTCGAGTGGAACTGAAGAAAATAGTGACACATTTAAATGTAGTTTGGATTGCCAACTGTTATAATAGCAATATTTGTCAATTGTTTTGTATGTGATTCCTGTTTTGGCAGAACAAAGACTTATATTTACTTGACATGACTTTATATTTACTTGTAAACTTCAAAGACACTCTTCTGGTTTTTATTACCAGATGGTTTGGTCCAGTGGCAACGCGTTCACTTTCCGTCTGGGAGGTCGTGAGTTCGATACAGCGACCGGGTCACACTTTAAAGACTTTAAAAATGGTTCCTGCTGCTTCCCTGCCTGACGCGTGGCATTTAGGGTAAAAGTGGGGTAATAAATGTCGTTGTCGTTGTCGTTGTTGTTGTTGTTGTTGTTATTATTATTATTATTATTATGTATTTTATAATTTCGTAAATGCCTTTACCCAGTAAATTACATTTTATTATTTATTGGGTGAAAACGCATTTACAAGAACATAGGATTATTAGGCCTACTTACAAAATGCCATAAATAACTACAAAAAAGTACAAAACGATACGTAACACATTAAAAAACGTAAAAGATATATCCAACCCTGATGTAAACCGGAGGAGTACAAGGCATGATGTATGATGAATGTCGAATGATACATGTGCCCTATGCCGTATGATGCATGCCGTGTGACACATGAACTTGTCCTGAATGCTAAATATTCACCTACTAGCTTATAGAACATTCTCTGTTCAACTGCTTTGATATATTGTTTAAAATACCGTTTTGCCATTGTCATCGAATCTATTTTTTGTAAAAATTTAGAGTATGGAGAAACTAGATTGCGACGTCACAATATTAAACACTGATTGCATGAACAACAACAAGAAAAAAAGGACGCGGCGGAAGCGAACCTCTTTATACATTGTAACAAAAGACTCATTACGTAACAATGCAGCAAATCACAAAATTCGTCATTATGTAACACTTTTGCGTTATTACGTAGCAACCATTATGTAACAAAAATGGTGATTATGTAGCAAACTAACGCAGGATTGTCATGGTTTTGGATAGATCTGGTCTGGCTTTGCCGACTGGTCGTAGCTCCATCTATCAGAGGTCTAGTCTGTGACTCTTCCGAGGTCTGATCTAGCAGAAGTCTGATCTGCCAAAGTCTGGAGTCGGAAGGCCAAAACACAGACCCTGGACAGACCAGATTCCAAAACTGATTAGAGCTCTAAAGACCGGACTACGGGCAGAGCAGTCACAGACCAGACCTCTCATAGATCGGATCTGAGACAAGATCAGTCACAGACCAGGCCAGACTGTGCTGCAGACAGACCAAATTTAGAACAGAAAGAAAATGACCCAGTCCAATAATTATAGCGAAGCTAGACAGTGACAAAGCCTATCAATAGGGGATGACCAATCGTTACAAAAGTCAATATTCACATGAAATCTATCATTTAGTAGCAGATAGATAGATATAATTTATTTTCGTCTCATCTGGAAAATATTCAAGTACAGATAACACAACTGCAGCAAATAGGAGCTTAACTTTGAGTCATAGGAAACCAAATTACACATAATTAAAATGAAACAATAAAAAAGCGACATAATGGGAGTGTAGGTACTAACACCAGAAAGAAAACTGTACGTCATAAAAAGATTTTGTGAACATTTAATGGATAAAACTAATAAATTACAACTCAACCTCTTTCATATCTTGCGTTTCACAGAAAGGATAATTCACAGAACAAATTCGAAGTGCTATCAGGGTTTCTTATAAAGTGAGAGGATGCTTACCGCAAATGCCACACGACTTTTTACAATATGTCAACATATAACTGGGATTTTGACGACATTCTCCAATACTCGCCCAGTAGTCACAGTATTTATTATCATTCTCACATTCTTGGATACCTATTGAGTAAAACAAGAAGAACAATTGCTTTTACAAGATATAAAATCTTTTAGTAGAACAGCAAAAAATGTTTACGGGTGTTTTTAAAGCGTTATAGGATTGTTATCCAAATTCTGAGCTGTTTCAAAGCAAATTTTGAATGCCCAAAAATTAATTCTGCTGCTGATCTATACGGGTGTGCCGCAAAGCGGGCAACTAGTTGTACTTATCGTTAATGCATGAAATGAAACTGTTAATACAAGGCTCAATCCGTGCAAGTCTTTAGCTTGTTAAACTTGTGGCAAAACACCACAAATAAGACCCGTCTTTTTAAAAAATCTAAAAAGAAATTTAGCTCAAAATAGATTTAAAGTTCTTGTGAATTCTTTTCAGCCTTTGTTGAGCCCGAAGTAGATTATATTACCTCGTTTTGTTTTTGAGGTACGTATATAAAAATGGGGGCAAATGTATTTCATAATAGTTTGAAACCGGGATTTCTGTGACGTCCATTTGAGTATCATACAGACAAATAATTCTTACAAGTATAAACATTATTTATGCTAAAGAATTCGTATTAATAGCTCGAATTTAGTCATCTGCTCACACGAACATTACAAGAGCACTATGATTCAGAGTAAGTTTTCTTTCGCGAGTTTTCTCTCTGACAGCAAACTCGCAAGTGTGTTGGCGTAAGATAGACGAATAGGTTGCAGATCATTGCAGAGTAATAATGAGTCGTGATATGGAACAACCAAGAATGGAGCTTCCCTACCTGGTTTATGGGATTCCCCATTGCACTTGTACAGCTTCTTTAATTTCCTGACATCACTATCACTAAGGCCATTTCTTTGACCAATGGTCACTCCTGTCTGAACTGGTTCAATGGTAGGGCCTTGACCATTCCAAAATGCATATTTATCATAATGCATGATGCTGTTGTAATCATAGGGTTCTCCCAAGTGTTGAATTTCTTGCTGTGTGTACTTGAGGAAATTATAATGCTCTCCTGGAAATTGAAAAGTTGATCGTCCATTATTTCTGTTACTCCACTTGATGATTAGATACATGTATTCCTCAAGGCAAAATAAGGTGAAAATGATCATGGAAGATCTTAAGATAAGATAAAGAAAGAAAGAGAGAGGGGGAAAGAAAGAGAGATAGAAGGGGAAGAAAGAGAAAAAGACGGAGTAAAGGAGGAAGGGAGCGGGTTAGAAAGGAGAAGAGAGAGAAAGAGAAAAAGACAGAGACAGATTAATTGCATGTATATAGTAATGATTCAAGAACTGCAGTACTAATGTGTACTGGATGAAACCTGTACTGTAAATACATGTAGAGAAAGTGAAACACGGAAGGAAATAAAAAACTGAAAAAATAAAGAAAAATAGTTGTATAGATAGATAAATGATAGATGGAAGAAAGGTAGGAAGGAAGAAAAGGCAGAAAGAAAAAAGGAGAAAGAATGAAAGAAAGGCAGAAAGAAACAAAGGAAGAAAAAGAAAGAAAGAAAGAAAGAAAGAAAGAAAGAAAGAAAGAAAGAAAGAAAGAAAGAAAGAAAGAAAGAAAGAAAGAAAGAAAGAAAGAAAGAAAGAAAGAAAGAAAGAAAGAAAGAAAGAAAGAATGAATGAATGAATGAATGAATGAATGAATGAATGAATGAATGAATGAATTAATTAATTAATTAATTAATTAATGACAGAAACGAACGAAAAAAGTCAGAAAGAAGGCAAAACTGAACAAGATCACTACCTGGCAAGATATTAGGTGTGATTATGCTCACATATGAATCTCTATCTTCACGACTTTGTTCATGCCAGAAGCCAAGTGCATGCATGAGTTCATGAATGACTATTCTACGCTGGACACAACCTGTACCCAGTGTTATTTTCTGTACACCTCCTTGACGGCCAACAGTAGATGAACAGCTACAAAAATGAAACAAAACAAGCTGTACTAAAAATCGCAAAAGAGCGTGTCCTTTTTTTACAAATTGCAAAAGTGTCATTTTTGACAAAAAAGGACATTTACATTCTTAAAATGTTTTCTGAATTATCAATCATTAGTTTCCTTATCGTGACATGTTCGATACCTCTGTTCATTATTATTATTATTATTATTATTATTATTATTATTATTATTATTATTATTATTATTATTATTATTATTATTATTATTATTATTATTATTATTATTATTATTATTATTAATATTAATAATGAACAGAGGTATCGAACATGTCACGATAAGGAAACTAATGATTGATAATTCAGAAAACATTTTAAGAATGTAAATGTCCTTTTTTTATCAAAAATGACACTTTTGCAATTTGTAAAAAAAGGACAAGCTCTTTTGCGATTTTTAGTACAGCTTGTTTTGTTTCATTTTTGTAGCTGTTCATCTACTGTTAATTAGGTGTACAGAAAATAACACTGGGTACAGGTTGTGTCCAGCGTAGAATAGTCATTCATGAACTCATGCATGCACTTGGCTTCTGGCATGAACAAAGTCGTGAAGATAGAGATTCATATGTGAGCATAATCACACCTAATATCTTGCCAGGTAGTGATCTTGTTCTTGCTCTTTCTGACTTTTTTTCTTTCATTTCTGTCATTAATTAATTAATTAATTAATTAATTCATTCATTCATTCATTCATTCATTCATTCATTCATTCATTCATTCATTCTTTCTTTCTTTCTTTCTTTCTTTCTTTCTTTCTCTCTCTATCTCTCTCTCTCTCTCTCTCTCTCTCTCTCTCTCTCTCTCTCTCTCTCTCTCTCTCTCTCTCTCTCTCTTTCTTTTTCTCTTTTTCTGTATCTTCTCTCCCCTTTTCTCTCTCTCTCTCTGGCAACGTTTCACACGCTACTCTGCACGTAAATAGTTTAGTACGTATTT